>RQTK01000247.1:5402-46719 GCA_003991915.1 Elysia chlorotica
AAAAATCACAGCAGGGCAGCAGTCGTTTCATTAGGCGAGAGTGGGTAGGTATCCAATCATTGAGGAGTAAACGACTAAACGTGACTTGACCACTCAACAAGCACCCCAATTTTTTTTCTAATCCCGCCCACTTATCCTCTCGACTGCTCAACAAAAGTCTTTAAATCACTAAATTGTTAACAGACTATGAAAGGGTGCGCGCTTTTTCTTTCTTTCTCTCTCTCTCTCTCTCTCTCTCCTTCTTCTCTCTCTCTTCTCCCCTCCTCTCTCCTATCTCTCTCTTTTCTCTCTCTTTCTCTTTTCTCTCTACTCTCTCTCTCTCTCTCTCTCTCTCTCTCTCTCTCTCTCTCTCTCTCCACCACCTTCATATTGCGGTGATCTAAGAGTAAGAGTACATAACCTCCAATTGGATAGTCGTAGACTCGAATTTTTTAAAACTTGCCAAATCAAATTTATTCCCCTTAAATAAGCAGAGTCTTGACTGTAGAGCTTTATCAAAAACCGCAATGAACTGTGCACACATCAGTCTGTGTGGTGGGACTAGGGGAAGAGTCATCTGGTGAATTTCTTCTCCATGGTTTTGTCACGGGAACTCCCGGCACTTACAAATTTAGCGCCTTGAAAATCAAAAAATCAAAAAGTTTGACATGGAGGTGTGAACTGTACAGCTGTCTGCTCTATCCTGAGAATCATGGGTGGGCACAATCGTTTAGTTACGAGAGACTGGGCATCCAATCACTGAAGAATAGGTGGGACTTGAACAATTAGGCAAGGTTCCTTCATGTAATTCGTCGTGAAGACTTCATTCTCTCTCATTCATTCAATGCGTGTCAATCACTCCCTTAGTTGATTGTCAGCAGACATGATCTGCACATAAGCTTTATTTACATACCGTTGCATTTTGAAACTTACAGATTTACAAACCAGAGGCATAGTCACTCGTATACTCTCAATTCACCTGATGGTCAGGCAAGTCTAGACCGATAAAAATGCCGCATTGAGGAAGTTCGCTTGGAACCAGAATAAAAGGACGTTTATTTTACGCGACATTAGGACACAGCATTGGGTTTACTTTCCCTTTACTCAGTAACGCCCCTTTAAAAAACCAAAAACAAACCAAAACGTAAGAACCCGTCCGCATTAGAACCTGCTTTTTGTGTCTCCCGAGGGATGGGTTCTTAGACAGAGACCAATGTATTATAATTTTTTTTATTGCTAACCTTTTTGATTTTCCTAATTAATGCCTGAAGAATTTAGCCACCAAAAGAAAGAACAAGAATATATCAACCAACCTTTTTTTTCTCTCTCTCCCACTACACTCTCAAGGGGATCGACTGTTTCTGCTCAATATTTACAAGGGCATTTTGGGGCTGGACAATTGAAGATTAAATACAGTCAACTGGACTTCACACCCAATGCTCTGTATGCTCTGGGCTCACCTATTGCTGCCTTTTTGACATTGCGAGGAGTACAAGATTTAGGGGAATTTTTTCAGCTGCCAACTTGTCCAAGAGTGTATAATATTTTTCATCCAGTACGTATAATTTAGTATATTTTTATTGATTTCGGAAAATGATAAAGACCTTTTGTTGTATAAAAAAAGAGTAGTCAACTAGAAAATATTTTACCTCCTGAGCATTGTTGTTATGTGAATGATACATAGACTTGAAGTTTGGATGTACTTTTATTGATAAATTTAAGAAAGATAATTATAGATTCATTAAACAGCGTGCAATACGCAATAGCACTATTTAAAAAAAACATGAAAAATAGTATGAGTTCTACATCAGTTCAACCAAATTTTAACTCCCAGTCCAAACCACCTACTTTAATAAACAATTGGAGAAAATGACAAAGTTTAACTTATTTTTTTGGACAAAATATCTGAACAGTTGGACAGGCTTTGTATTGACTTGTTGATTTTGCGTCAATGATCTTGATTGTTCTTATAACTTTATGATGGGTGTTTTTGTGTGGAAGCTAATCAATATATTTTTTTTCTTCTTTTCACCTCTGGCTTATACAGTTTGATCCAATGGTAAGCAGCATTTTTTGGCTTTATTTTTCATTTCATTATTCCTTCCTTGGGGTCAAAGTTTTTTTTGTACACATATAAGTTTAACAAAGCTGAGACATGAGGGGCATTTTGAATAGGTATAGCTCTTATAAATATATATATATATATATGGGATAAAGTTAGACCCACAAGAGAGATATACTGAAACATAAATTGAAAAATTAAAAAAAAAAAAAAAAAAAAATACGAGGGGTGTTCATTATGTCCTTAGCTTGACATTGAAGAAGTTGTACTAGAGTAAAGAAATTTTGTGGGTAGCTAGATCATCTATATTGAACACGGCATGCAAAATTTGGGGAAAATCGGAATTTTTTTTCTGCACCTTTTAGCGCATCAAGTAAAACAACCCCTAGGAAGTTGTCATTTGTTGTTTACAAATTGTCTGCCATGGAGGCCGTTGAATATCGCTCTGTCATCAAATTCCTTCACTTAAAAGGACAAACCCCCATGGAAATTCATCAACAGATGGTAGAAGTTTATGCTGAAAAGTGCCCTAACTACAGTACGGTGACTCATTGGGTGAGAAAGTTCAAATCTGGCTTTTTGTCAGTGATGGATGAACCTCGCGAAGGCCGGCCAACATCTGTTGTGACATGTATATATATATAAATAATTTAGAAATATTAATTATCATTTTACTGATCCAAAAATGACTGTGTAATGACACGCAAAAGACAAACATGGCTAATTATATTGTGTCAAATTATTCAGGGATTTATAGACCTGAAGAGGTAAACCAGTCACATATGGCTCAATGTTGGCTCTATTTATTTTCAGGCCTTTCGAGTTGAACCCCTTATACGTCAGAATGCATCCACTGTCAGAGCTGTTCAAATTCCACATTATAAAGGAAGAAAAAGGTTACATTTAGGTAAATATCTTCTCTCATACAATGTTTTATAAAAACAACATGAAAATTTCATAGGATCATAAGTACTATTTATTTAATGTTCACATCTGCACAGTCCTCGGGGAAACAATGTAGAAATAAGTCTTCAGAGTTCTTTCATTGCTCATATATATAACTTGTTCAAACCTTTTCTATTTTGTCTTCAGAATTTAAGGAAGCTGTTACACGCTATGGGACTGATATTAAGCAGAAAATTGTGGACTCTTTCAAGAGTACGTGGGCTGTAATTAATAAGTTTGCACAAGCTCATAAATCAGATGCTAAACCCAATTCAATGGAACAGGAAGTGAAGTCTGAGATGGACCAGATGATGTCCCACTTGGTGCAACAGCACTCAGAGGATGACCGTGCTTGTAAGTCCACAATAGCATTTGCTCTGCCTGTCTGATTTACAGCTTTGCATATAAGAGATCAAACAAAAGTGAAATGTTTCCTTTAAAAGAAAGTGTTTTAGTAACTGGTAGACATCTTAAAACACCTATGGTCTCTAAGAGAAAGATGGCTAATGCATCAGACACAAGGAAACCTTGATGAGCCTTTTTTTCTAATAGTGTACAAAGAAAAAGTGAAGCTGCTCTGAATTTATCAATTTGAGCAATGACAAATTGAAAAAGGAGTTATTATGACCATTTGGATTTTCTTCTATACTATATTTTGTTATATATTTGTTGGATTACAAAATATTTGAAAGATTTAGAAAACATAATACATTGGATATGACACGCTTTTGAAGCAAAAACCCTCTGTTATATTATTTAAATTTTACAAGCATTTACAAAGATGCATGGTGTTTACAAAATTGAATTAAAAACAATTCACCTCTTTATTTGTGATCGAGCACAAGACAGTTCAAAGAGAGATAATAGGCTTACATCAAAACGTTTGTATTTCACTTTTTGCTAAAAGAGTAAAAAAGACAGTAAATACATACATCATACCCCTTAAAGAAAGAATTCATTTTTATTATTATTTTTTTAAAGCTGTATCATCGGCTGCAGAGGAGGAGATCCATATGGGCCAACTGAATGAAGGATCAAGAGTGGACTACGTGCTTCAAGAGGGACCTCTAGAGAGCTTTAATGACTACCTCTTTGCGCTTGCTTCACACTCCTGTTATTGGTAAGTTCTACTTTGACTAGACTTTAATAGGAAGTCAATTGAAAAGTAGTCTTTGATAAGTTTTATATCCCCCAGTGTTCCTGTACAGAGGTGGAGGCAAGCTGAGGTTTGATCACAGGGGATAAGTCCCTCTGCTTGTCACTCGAAAGCAAAACCAACTGTGTTGTTTGTAACCACTGATAGCAAAGCAGTTACATAATCTTTTTGTGTTTTAGATTGCTGTAAGAGAAATGCAAGATATGGTGGACAAAATGGGGCAATTGTATTTCAGTTCAGAAAATTTTATATGGTTCAAGATGCAATTTGTTCTCTTTTAGTGTCAAAAAACTTCAAAAACGTTTTTTTTCTTCTGCTTTTTCCTGCTTTATCACTTTGTTTAGAAGACCAGTCAAGGCATCAAAGTAAAATTTAGAACTAGCATTTCTTTCAGATAAGCGTTCAAAGAATGATTTCTCTTTTCACTAGTCAGCATCTTTTCCGCATTTTTTTGTAGTCTGCGGGGAAAAAAATTGCAACGCTGACTGTGGAAAAGTATTTTCTTTTTCACGCTCTCCACATTCTTTTTACGTTAACAGAGCCACATTTGTAGTGCTTTTTGTTTTCAACCACAGAAGAGTGGATATTTACAATAATCATATCGACCATCTTGGATCGAGCAAGGCGATCAATATTTTCAACTGTGCAACTGTGACAATGTGGAAATTTAACTGCTTTCTGAAAATGCGGATCTTGAAAGAAGATGATAAATGTGCAGTCAAGTTTATAAATGCAAAAATGAAAAATAAATGGTTGTTCTTGGAGGAAGCACTGAGTTAGGAAAAAATTGATACGCAACTCCCCATGTAACTAGTGAAATGGTTAGAAATTCACAATATAACACTATTCTTTTCCAAACTAGATTATTGCACTATAATTCTAAGTGATCTTCCAAAAATTAGAATCTGTAAAGCCCAGTTAATCCAAAACAATGCTGCAAGACTAACCACAAGAAGAAAAAGAGAAGAACACATAACTCCCATTCTTAAGGAACTGCACTGGCTACCTCTAGTACATAGAATAGAGTAAAAATTGACACAGTTCTGTTATATATTTATTCATTATACACGACGTATTCCTTGCCTGCTTTTAGTTCTCAAATCACGAGCAACGCCAAGTGTGAAGTCATACGCCCACTTATTCTAGTCCTAAGCAGCTCCCCCTGGCTGCCAGTGAGGTGGTTCATCTGCCTTTGATTATACATTCTAAAGCCAAACTTTAATTAATTACCCGTGTTTAGACTAAAAAAGACATAACCGATCAGAAAAATCAATAATTACTGCATGTGTACATGTACAAAATGACAGAAGTCAAATTGTGAGAGGGTAAAATGTGTCCAATTTGTGTGTTTTAAAAGTGCAATACATTTTTTAAAACCAATTTGTTTTAAGACAAGCGTTCAGATTTTCTTTAAACTCAATAGTATGAAAAACAGTAAGGCAAACTAATCACTCATCTAGTTTTATTGAACGCAACAATATACGGACAGATCTACAGACCTTTAAAGACATTTTCGTGATAGGTTTTAATGATAATGAAAATGCATTAAATATGGTCACAGAAATGTGCATTTCCTGCTGTCTTCGTGTCACCTAGGGTTATGATTCACTCGGCTACATGTGAGGTTATATGGTACTGTCAAGATGGGGACCATGGCGACGGTTGTTAGGTATCTTACTCTCGGCGACAGAGGAAACACTGACCCCGACAATAGGATAGTTATGGGGTGGGTGGATTTCAACGTCCACTTATGTGTGAGGCTTGCTGGTTAGAGCATGCAACAAGTGCAGTGAACAGAAAAAAACGAATTTAGAGAAATCCAGCAAAGGAAAAAGCTGTGCATTATGTCATCAAAGTATATGTCTTATAAATTTTTATCATCCTGTAAGATCGTTAAGATCACTTAGTGACAACCTCAGTCTTACAGAACTTTTAGACATGCAGTTCGTCCTAGTGACTGGAAATGCTTCAGCTATCATGAATCTGACTTGTTACTGTGAAGGATAAGCAGCATGTGAGTTAACAAAAGTATTGCATATTGTGTATTGAGGCCCGCAATATAATAATGACTTTCCTTCTTTCTTCAATAGGGAGTCTGAGGACACCGCTCTGTTCATGCTGAAGGAAATCTACATGCCCATGGGCATCAGACCAGTGATGCCTGGCACCCCGGATGGGTTCTCTAGCACTGGTCTGCCACCCCCTCGAGAATCATCCCTACCACCGAGGCAAGGAGTGGGATTACCACCACCACCACCATCATCCATGATGGGAGGATATGGCAAGCATCTGCCGCAACCCGCTCCACCTCCCATGTCATCTGGCAGTTTTTCCACACCAGCATCGTCTTCACCTGACTCTGTGTTTCAGCCGGCGCCCCTTGCTTCAGAGTTCCAGCAGCCCAGTCATCACAGTCAGTTTCCACCAAATTCAGGTCCTCCCCCGCCAATGTTCAGCCCACAGTCTGTTCCCCTTGGCCATGTACAGACAGGAGCTCGTAGATCACCCTATGTTCCTCCAGATTTTACAAACCTGCCTCAGAACCCCATGGCCAGCCCCAGTGGGGCTGCTGCACCTCCACCAATGGGGTATGCGCCAGTTGGAGGCTACAGAAAAACCAAACCTTTGTAATGATTGAAGATATTGTGCAAGTTGTACAAAAATATAGCTTGTATATTTTAGTAATTCGGTTATATTTGACGGACTAATGTCTTGTAATTTTTTTATTGATTGTGAAATTATGTCTGGATTGCATTCAAGGATATAGGGTGATACCTTCTTAAGCAATTTTCTCCTTTGCATGAGCATAGTTAACAGCTACAGAATTTATTTTCCCCTCAAACCCTTTACTTTTTGGTACTAATGCAATTGTACAGTACTCTTTCAAAATATTACATTTATATGACCAAAATTCTTTTTAAAGAAGAAAAAAAAAAAAAGAAGTGTTCTTACCAACGATCAGCTATCAGTCCTGTTAATATGCGTCTAGATATTTCAACATCAAACAATCTGTTTTCTCTATGCATTTTCTAAGTCATTTTAAATCATTACGGAACCATAGACCTTAAATAGAGGCAAAACAGTTTTGAACAATTTTTATAAACTTTCATACATTTTTCCAGCAGAAAAGGAAATGTTTCTAGCAGATATCGCAAAAAGCAAATATATGAGCTCTCTTAAAATTCATAGGTGATATATCATAAAAATGTTATTTATGTGGATCAAGATTGAAGGTTGCAAAAGAAAAGCATATATATTTATATATGGGCTTTATGTTGTATATTGCTGCACTAACACCGACATGCTGCTTAGCCATGATCATTGTTCATAAGCCAAATATTAGCAGAAGCAGGATTTAATGAGCCAATTTGTATAAATTTCTTGTCATTTTTTCCTTCACATGCTAAAATTCTTCATTGAGTTGAATTCCTGTAAAGAGCATCTGACTTGCTATGATTTTCATTGCACCTCTTGAAATATTGGCTCAAGATATCTTTTTGTGGACTAGGATTCTACTTTTCTCTCAGCAAACTTCATAAGTAAGATGAGAAGTGCATGGCTCAGCCTTATGATTTTTTTACCATTCATATTTGGTATTCTGTAAACATACACATCTCTTAAAAAAGATACTGAAAAAATCTTTGTTACCCTCATGAATGAATTAGTTTCTCATATCCTAGGTTTAAAATATTTTAACGACTTTAGTTCTTAGGTATATTTTTAGAAATGATTTACCCATAGAGCATTTAATGCCAATGAATTATTTTGAGCAAGTGGCAGAGTCAAAGATGATATGAACCAGTGAATGAAAATGGATAGCCATTAAGTATTCAGTGTAATGGACATATAACTTTGTATTACTGCCTGCAAAATAGGGGTCGAATTTGACCCTATGCACTCAAGTGGTTAAGAGAATAAGTACACATTTTCAAAGCCTAAATGATTATAATGTGTTGATTTATGGAATTATTTAATTATTCATAAACTTATTTAACAATGAATAGTTCTAATATTTAATTTCCCTGGCCTAATACAAAATTTACGATTTTTGCCATTTTCTTGTACTGTGATCATTTAATTTATCCTTGAACTGAATTTTTATTATTGGAAATGTACACCTTAATTTATGTTTTTTAGTTAGACCTGGGACAAGGGAACAATTGCTCATTTTCTATCTCAGTGGTGCTGGTTATTATTGCTTTCATATTCTTTTTATATTTTTTTCCATCTGTTTTTGTGTGTGTATTCAAAATATTCAAAAGTAAAAGAAAGGCCTTTTGCTGTCTAAGAAATAACCTTTCTTTTCTGGTTCATAACCAAAAAACAAAATGACATCAAGGCTATAATATGCAGGGGACTTTGTTAAGTTAAAAGTATGTTTAAAGTACATTTGTGTAAAATGAATTCAATAGCTTGTGATATTTTTCTTTCTTGTTTTGTTTTTGGATGTTCAAGATGTAAACCTTTTGCAGCTTCCTTTTGGGAATCAGCTATTGAATTTGTTAAATTGATCAAAGTAACTGCATAGAGTCACAGTTTCCATAAATATTTTCATTAGGAATCTTGTACTTTTAAGTATATTATTATGAAATATTTAAATTTTAAAGTGTTGGGCAATTTAGAACCCTTTTCAATTGTAAACTGGTCTGTGTAATTTCCCCCCCCCCCTCTTTTTAATGAGGAATGTTTTGCAGAATTTTTCCTGTTGTTGTAAATAGATTTGTTTTTTCTCTGAGGTTTAACCCCTTGAGTGCCCTACCCCGAGCCTCACTCGGGGTACAATGGTGACCCTGTGTGCCTATGCCCCGAACCTCACTCGGGGTAATTTCGTCATCGATTTTTTACTATAAAATGGGAGATTACTGGTTTGGAAATAGCACTGAGTATTACTACACTGGCTCAAGTGCCAGACCGTCTGGTTCTCAGTGCTTAGTTTGAGGCCGACGGTTGGGCAAATTAAATGTCCGATTTGTAGGCCTATCCTACTGGTTACTTCAGTCAATGACAATGGTATTTGTTCCAATTGCTTTGGGCATGCTAGAAAGTTTACATTCTTTATTCAACCACCTTAAAATATTATATTTAGTTTATGCAAAGCCTGGATATTGCTGACGTGGTGTTTCTGACACTAGAGATGAAAATCAACAAAATTAAAAAAAAAAAAAAAAAAAAAAAAAGATACAAAAAAAAAACACACTCCCAAAAAAGGAAGAAAAAATTGTCTTTTTTAAAGTTATGATTAAGCATACAAGTGTTACAGTCAACATTAATGGCTGAACTAAATAAGCTTGGTCATCAATTAGGTTTGCAATGATTAACCGCGCTAAAAATCTGTATTTGCTAATTGTAAAAGTCTGTGTAACCCCTCTTTTTAATGAGGAATGTTTTGCAGAATTTTTCCTGTTGTTGTAAATAGATTTGTTTTTAGATAAATGATACTCGCCTTATTTTATAACTCTGTTCTCCTGCTGGAAAGGTTTATGTCTTTTAAAAAAATTAGTTAAATACTAAAGTTGGATGATTGAATAATTTATTTGGAACATAGATCTATAAGCTTAAAAAAAAAATCATAACAAGAGAAAATAGTTACTGTATATAAAAAAAAACAACAATAAAAAAAAACAACCTGTTTAGTAGAACACCTGTGATCCTTGTATTCAAACAGTTG
This sequence comes from Elysia chlorotica, assembly GCA_003991915.1. Lineage (NCBI taxonomy): Eukaryota > Metazoa > Mollusca > Gastropoda > Plakobranchidae > Elysia > Elysia chlorotica. Next base: position 15,213 of record RQTK01000247.1, read on the forward strand.
TTAGGAACAAAGACAAGAACATTCATAGTATACCTATTCTTTATGTGTTTTTTGTTTAGTTTTGTTACATTTTTAAAAATGTTATTGCTCTGAGTAACTTATAAAAGTTATGCTTAACTTAAGAGCTGTATCTAGTCATAAATAGTGCCACAATGAATAGTAGTACATGTATATGCATTGATATGAATATCCATGTATACTAAATTTTTCTCATTAAGATGAAGTCAACTGATGGAAACTAAGTAATCAATATTTTGGAAGGTAGATTTCTCTCAGGGCACAGTCCCGCTCATTACTCATTTCTATAATCTGTATCAAAGCAAGAGCGGAAAACGCGATTAAAGATTTGAAAGAAGATTTTAAATTAACTTGTCCATATACAGTTTTTGTTTGATAACTAATATTACTGAGTGAGACTTTAATGTGTGTATGAATTATTGAAATATTGACAGCATGGATGAGGTGATAAAAGGTTTTTACAATGCTACTGGATAAACCTTTTTGTTGCTATATTTTACTTATTAAAAGCTACACTGTGTCTGATCCTGCTAAGGGCTACACAATCAAGTAAGAGTGTTTTTTGTTTGCACGGCTACCATTTTCTACTTCTGCTCACTTCAATTACTGTTACTACTTACCGTGCCAGTACTGTTGTTACAGTCATGGGCATTCCCATGTCAACTAACACAGACATCACTTTTTTTTAAAAACTGGTATTGATATATCTAATAGTTTCACTAAATGCTCTATGATCTTATTACAACTAATAGTATAATTAATACTGTTGATGATGCTTCTGTTTCTGCTGCTATTGCTGCATTTATTACTACTCTCATCTGCTGCTCTTACTGGAGTGTTGGTGGTTGTGGAATATAGTTTTTTATGGGTGCACTGATAGGGCTGGCATGAGAGGCAATTAAAGTAAGCTGAGTTGATTTATGTTTGTTAATCTTTTTTTTTGCTGGCATGAGAGGCAATTAAAGTAAGCTGAGTTGATTTATGTTGGTTAATCTTTTTTTTTTTTAAAGAAAAAGCGTCATATGCACAAGATGCAACATCCAGTTTGTTTTGTTGGCTGAAACTTAAAAATATGTTAAAAAAATCGGAATTGACAATGTAGCCTGTTTTTTGCTCAGCCAAAGGAATTTTTAACTTAAATTCAGGTAATGGCTAACAAATCATAAATTGTGATGATCTATTCTGTGCTTCTAAATAAGAAAATAACAGTTGTATACAGAAGGTGTCAATCGGTCTCATATCAATCATTTAAGCATGAAAAAAGTGCAATTTGCCAAAAACTACATCTAGAATCTAGTCCATTGTTTACTATAGTCGCTTGTTGGTTAACACATTTTATTTTGTTCTTTCTCAAACTCTGCTGCCACAATATATCAGGCTTCTGTATGATTGTTAGCTACATTTACATTTTCGAAATTTGTTTCTACAAGGCAACAGATTTAACATGCAACAAAGATGTAAGAATCGAAGAAGATGGCAAAAAATATTTCAGTTAAATAACATTGGAAAATCATTTACATACTACTTCAGCTGAAGCCAAAATTTAATATACTGAAAGGCCTAACCTGACCAGTCATGATTTATGAATGTGGTTCAATAGGCTGTTTAAAAAGTAGACTGGACAGACAGGAAATCCTACAAGAGCACCCTAAAAGATAAGATGCCCAAAGCAGTATGTTCGAAACAATCAAGCAAAGAGAGGTGAAATACTTAGGGAATGCATGCTGTCATACAATCACTCCGTTGATGCTAAAATTTTGCAAAATCTAGCCAAAACGAAACAAAAGTTGGTCAACAACGTTACACAATAGGAACACCATGAGATAAAGAGTCTCACTGTCCAAAACACAATACTAATACAGTAATAGTATGACAGTCAAGACAGAAATGTGGTGACAGATTACCAAGAGATTCTGAGTTGTAACAGCAACCAACAGCACTGTCAGGTTACTTACTGGACAGTTACAATTGACTTTACAAGCAACTATTTTTGTTAACTTTTGGTTGTTTTTCTACATTAAAACCCTAAAGCTGTCGTGAAAGTACCTTAATAAATTATAATCAGACATTTACATGCGAAAATACACATAAACGAATTTCAAACAGGCACTAGAGATAGAGATAGTAAGAACTACTAAGAACCAAGTCATTTTAGTTCTGAGGAAGTAGTACTGGATACAACAGAAGGCAACATTTTGGTATCGAAATTGTTCCTACTAGTTACTGTTAGTGTTTCTGCTAATTTTGCTCTGCAGCTTATGACTTATTGTTACTCCATTTCTATCAACAAAACCTTCTCCCCCCCCCCCCCAAAAAAAAAAAAAAAAAACAACAACAACAACAAAAAAAAACAACAACCAACAAAACAAAACAACCCCAATTCATTATTTTTTAAATTAACCATCTTCTTATACTCCATAGTTTTGTTAAACCTTAAACTTAGATGACATTTGCATAATAATTTCATGTGATTTGTATTGTAAAAGGGGGTCGGGTCTACTTAGAAACAGTCCTATCGGTTAGTCCATGGACCATTATGTCTATACAATTAAAGAATAAACAAAGTGAATGACCACGCACACTCTATTTTGCCGGAGAAACCAGAGGTGAACAAGAGGCTCACAGCAAAACTAATGTAGCATCCAGATCTACATAACCACGTGCGCGCGCGCACACACGCGCGAGCGCTCACACATTGCTTATTAAAAAAAAACACGATAAAAGTTTACAAACACCCGAACTGCAGTTGCGGTTATATTGCCTCCTTGAAATTAACGATCTTCTGGATTTCATTTTGTAAAAAAAAATAAATAAAGAGTCTCTACAGTTTAAAGACAGTGCGGCGGTTCTATTCTATAATTATATCGCACTACATGATTGTAATTTAGCCATGACTGTGTAGTACGATATGGGCGTCTCCCACTCCACTGGTTTTCTGTGACAGCTGACAGGCGGAAGTCGTGGGCCAACCTAGATCTAGTTGTTGCCATCCGCTCCCTCCAATCCCCAAGGAAACTGAGTAAATAATGGATCGGATCATTTTTGGTTTTTTGTTTCCTTTTTAATAGTATACACGAATGAAAAAGAATAAAATGAACAACAATAACATTATTTGCAAATATTTATTATATAATCTTAATTGGGGTGTTGGAAAAACAATGGAATGAAAAACGACACTGTTGCATACGAGACGGTTTAATTAAAATCCAATCCTTTTTTACTTGATGCTATTTCAATCCCATAGTACACGATTGTGTTATTGTGTCATCTTGATGCTACCATAAAAAGAACAAAACAAAACGGAAAGTTTACTGATAAAAGTTGTGATTTTAAGTCACCTGTGATGTTTTCTTAACTTATGACCATCTTATGTTACTCTTCCCTGAAGGAAATGGTTTGAAAACCCATAAGATTCCTAGACATGACATCTCTTCTTTCTTTAGCTTGAGCAGGGTCAATAACCGAGGCAAAAAATGTCGACATCGTCTGCTTCAAAAGGCGACTTCAATGTCGGTGGAAAATACCGTCTCGTTCGCAAAATAGGGAGCGGATCATTTGGAGACATTTATCTGGCAATCAACATTTCAAATGGAGAGGTATTCATACATTTTTATTATTATCCGGTCATAAATTCATCCATTTTAAGATCCTTTAATCTCTAGATCTAGAGATCTAGTCTAAGATCTAAAATCTCCCTAGATCTAGATCTATAGAATATAAATGTAGAGATCCTAGAATCTAACCTGGATCTAGATTAGATTAGACCTAGATCTAAAAAGTAAACTTAGATTTAGATTCATTTGTCTAGAGTTATGGTGAGGTACCAAACTTTATCCAATTTAAAGTGTTAAACATTTTTTAAAAATTATACTTTGCCTTCATACAATTCCTTGTTAAAGTCTGTTCTCCCTCTCTCTCTCTCTCTCTCTCTCTCTCTCTCTCTCTCTCTCTCTCTCTCTCTTTTTCTCCCTCTCTCTTTCTCTCTTCTGCTTTCTTTCCTTGGGTCTCTTTATTTGTCTAGATCGCTCCTCCGTCTCTCTCTCATGAGGGAGGTGACCCAAGGTAATGCCGCCTCTATTGAGAGAGCTATGGGATAATGGGTTTGATCTCCACTTTCATCAATGCTTTTTTTTGGTACTGGTTAAGCCAGTGTTAGTGTACCTCTCTTAGATTTTGCTTTTTTTAATTTACAAAAACTAGGAATTTAAACTAAGAAAAATGTGTTTTCTCTTAACGAAGAATACTTTTGGTATCAAATCAATGCATTTTTAAGACTGTTGTCACTGCTGTGAGCGCCTTTATCTCAATATATATGTTAATGTTCGAAAATACCTTTCAGTTAGAATAAAAATTTAAAATAAAAATAAAAAACTCAGGGAACCTATGAACATTAATATTAACCACAGATTACTATTATTTGACAACTGATTACATATTTACTGACACCAAGGCACATTTTGTACTTCTAATGTAACAACCGGCACCCTTTAACCCCTTCACTGCCTGTAGCCCGTGCGTGGCACGGGCCTATCCTATCACTCTATTTGCCTATAGCCCGTGCCATGCACGGGCGTATGACGATCGACTTTTCACGGTACACGGTCTAAGGGATTCAACTGCTTTTATTAGGTTGTTTGTTTCGTGGGTAATCTCCCTTGATAGACCAGCAGCCATTTTGTGTGTTTTCAACTGCTAGTGACCGGTCCAGATCTAGATCGGCTTCAAGTGAACATGAAGCTGTAGTTGATGTAATTTTCAATAACAATTTTTTTTTTTCACACAAACTAACTTTTGAAGGTACAGCATGAAAGTATGTTGTGTCAGTCACATTTGTGTGGAATATCTCTGTCAATAGCCGAGATATAGGTGAATTTGTACAAGTAGTCATAAATAGGGAAAAACTCCCCGGCAAATAGGTGCATAATAGGGCTGGCAGTGAAGAGGTTAACCGGAGACCACTGTACTGATGTTCATGTTGCTCTCAGCAGCAGAAGCTTACCTAATTATATAATAAATACTTGGTCTAAACATTTCATGAAAACAGTTGCAATTTAAACAAAATAAAGATATGATTGCAGCATTCCTTTCTACATTCATTGCACTAAATGTGACATATGGATGAAACTGTCTTTCTTTTAACATGAAAAACATAAACATGACTTCTGGTTAAAACTTTATTCTGAGAAAGTTGCTTCACCATAGAGTTTCAGTAGGCCAGTGGACATGATTGTGTGAAACAGTGGTTTCTGCATAAAGACTCTCCATTTACAAACCCACTCCATCTTTGAACCCGCTTGACATATTAAACATTTATAATTGTTTCTCTTTAATTAACACCCCTGCCAACCCGCTTTTGGCCTCGTATAAAGTGTAAGGAGACATGTTTAGAGAGACGGATATACATTTTTTTTTCTTCAAATTTTTTTGTCAAGCTAACACATTATTTAACCTCCTCTAGCATGGTGATTATTTCTATAGTGATGTAGGAATGATAGGAGTTGCGCGCTTAACTGAATACACACGCTCAGATGGGTGAAAGGGGTGGGCAGGGGAGGGGTAGTGAAGGGGTGAATGTAGTCAAGTCTGTGAACCATTACAAACGGTAGGCTAGGCTAGAGCCATGTAAGAAGATCAGAGAAATATTCCTTCCACCATCTCTTTGTCACGTCGACTCGCAGCGCCTGTGGGTCTACGGCAGGACCTAAACCCCTCCCCCGTAAGTAAGGCCTGTCCTCGAATAAAAATCACAAGTGAACATGAATTGTTTTTTTACGCGAGAGTGGGTAAGTATTAAGGAGTTAACATGAATTGACCATTCAACAAGGAATCCATTTTTTTAAATGCTCTCCACCACTCCCCTTGGTGGTTTCAATCACTAATTTGTTAACAGACTCTGAAAGGGTGCGCACTTAAATCTCTCTCACTGTCTCTCTTTGTCTTGTTTCTTTCCTTCCCTCCTCCTCTCTCTGTCTCTATATATCTTTTTCTTTCTCACTCTCGCCCCCTCCTTCTTTCCATCTGTCTCTCCATCCCATGACCCATATATTTTATAAGAAGTCTAAATTGATTCAATATCGAGAGAGCTATGATCTACATGTTCTACAAAGCGACAATGCTCAGTCTTATCTCGTTTTGCCTTATGGCTTAGGGCAGTATTGCTTAAGTTCTGACAAAGCAAAAATAAACAGTGTTCTGAGGGGGGTCTCAAAAGTTACAGGCGAGAGTGCTGACAGCGTTTTACAACTACTTGACTCATTGTGTTTTAAGCAAGTGTCGGGTTTTTTGAAAGACCATATGCATCCTCTTGCTAGACAGTTAATTGTGTCCCAACTGTCTGGAAAACTAAGACATCTGAAGGCCAGAACTGATAAATATTCTAAATCATTTATGCTACATTCTATACGTCTACATGACATTAATTACTTAACATAAAACGTTTTTCATTATACAGTGACATATCTTCTTCACCCTAAACTATGCCATCTTTTAGCAATTATGTGATATATTTTGTCTCTACTATTTTGTGATCATAACCAGTGTAATATTTCATATTCTTATTTATTTTATATACATGAATATATTTTATTTATGCGTACACAGTATATCTATACACTTTTATACTGCCTCTTTTAAATAATTACTATGCAACCAGCGTAGTGTTAAATAGTTATTCTAATATATACATCTATGTATTGTTATACTTTTCTCAATAAAAGTATTATATATCTTTTCTTTTTTAAAGAGCTTAAAGCCCATTGAGCACATTTGTGATCCTATACCTGAGCTATAAAAAATATATATATATATATTGATGTTGTTTGCTCCACTGCTATTTAAAGTAGTATCACTGGCTCTGAAAGAGGTTGAATTTACAACCATGTAAATTTTCCTAACTTAAGTGCTAAGGGGCGAGTTATATTCTGTAACTTAAATTTCTAAAGATATTTTTTTATTTATGTTGTTTTCAGGAAGTGGCCGTGAAATTAGAGTCAACTAGAGCTAGACATCCACAGCTCTTGTATGAAAGCAAATTGTACAAAATTTTATCAGGTGGAGTTGGAATACCACACATAAGGTACATTTACAAAATAAAGCAATATGTTTGTATCCATTTTTTTTTTTTACGGTTGTAGTGTTAGTAAAGCAATTCGTTTTCACCTCAATAAGAGTACATTTAAACGCTGTGAAGATTCACCATTAGTCATTTTGTTCATTAGAATTAATCTGTCTGTTTAATTGTCCATTGAATTTTTCATTTTCTATAACAAATTATTATATATCATGGTTTTTCAAATTTGCACTTGATAAAGTGATACCGCATGTACATACTGATACAATACAATTTCACTTAGAAAGCATGGGTGAAAACAAGTTAACATAATCCCTAAAGGTTTATTTAGAGAAGAAGACAACTTTTGGGTTTATCTTCATAGAATTTGGTATGCCTTTTAACATAAACCCTGCTCCCCCTAAAAATAGATTATAGAAAAATATGGTTTTTGAGAAGAATGCATGATGAGCAAGTCAAAGAATGTAATATTTAAATATCTAAATGAAGTGGATTGAAGATTAAGGGGCGTATAAAGAATGAGAAATGAAAAAAGATAATCATCATAATGAAATTATTGGATATGGTCGCTTGATGCTGAGAAAATTGTAGAAGCATTGAAAGAAATGAGGAATGGAAATTTTGGAGATCCAACAATTATACACAGCACAGTATGTGTTAATGGTTTTAAATTTTAAGAAATGTTTTTCAGAGAAAATTAAACAAAAATTTAGTTTTTGTAAATTTATAATCATGTTTTGAACAAAATGTAGTGCTGATAATTGTGTTCAAGTTGTTTTAGTTTTTTTTTCTCTAGAAAGGTCAAGAGGGTTCATTCAATGCTACAATTTTTTGTATCTTTTATAGATGGTTTGGACAAGAAAAAGACTACAATGTTCTTGTCATGGATTTACTGGGTCCCAGTTTGGAAGATCTTTTTAACTTTTGCAGTCGCAAGTTTACAATGAAAACAGTTTTGATGCTAGCGGATCAGGTATGTTTTTTCTTCTTTTATCTTAAGAAGTACAAGAATATTTTTTTTTCTAAAGAGAGAGAGAGTGAGTGTGTGCGTGAGTGAGTGAGAGTGTGGCATATCCTTGAATTTTATATTATAGCTTTTTCCTCCAGCGGAACTTATTGTTACAAAAAATTGTTTTTAATGGTTTCATTAATGCTCACTTTGCTAATATTGTAAGGAATTAATTAAAAGTAATGAAAAATGATTTAAAATATTGATTATAATAAATTAAACTCAACACCTTTTTGTTTCCTCATATGCAGATGATCAACCGTATTGAGTATACTCACAACAAAAACTTCATTCATCGTGATATCAAACCTGATAATTTTCTCATGGGCATTGGCAGACACTGTAATAAGGTAATTTTTAGTTAGCAATATTTTTTGTTTGGTATAATTATAGTTAGCAATATATTTTGGTTGGTATATATTTAGCAATATTTTTTGGTTGGTAATTTAATTTACTTTTTTGTTCTTAACTCTTTATATGCCTTTTTTTGTCTCCTAGTATAGTCAACGCACAGTATGTTGATTGTCCTTTGTTTGTTTTTTTTGCTAAGTCCACGCGCTCACTATACAAGGATCAGGTTTGTCGTGGAAATTATCACATGGACGAGTTATAACAATAACATTGAATTTAAATTTACCTTTGCCAGCATGAAGTTCAGGCGGTTTTGCAGTCTGTTTGCCCACTGGTTTCTTCTTATGTCAGCTTTTATTTGTTAACATAATGACTGCCAATAATAATAGACCTGCTCATTTATCATCAAATCTATGCATAACAAACATTTCCAGAGTTTTTAGCCATATATCAGGGGAAAGTAGTGGATCAGAACAGACCTGTCTACTTGTACCAAATTGATCTGTGCATGCTGATTTTTGTCGTCAATCCCGATTTCCCGATTTCCACAGAAATGTAAATTTTTAAAACATTGCTTATTAAAAAAACACGATAAAAGTTTACAAACACCCGAACTGCAGTTGCGGTTATATTGCCTCCTTGAAATTAACGATCTTCTGGATTTCATTTTGTAAAAAAAAATAAATAAAGAGTCTCTACAGTTTAAAGACAGTGCGGCGGTTCTATTCTATAATTATATCGCACTACATGATTGTAATTTAGCCATGACTGTGTAGTACGATATGGGCGTCTCCCACTCCACTGGTTTTCTGTGACAGCTGACAGGCGGAAGTCGTGGGCCAACCTAGATCTAGTTGTTGCCATCCGCTCCCTCCAATCCCCAAGGAAACTGAGTAAATAATGGATCGGATCATTTTTGGTTTTTTGTTTCCTTTTTAATAATATACACGAATGAAAAAGAATAAAATGAACAACAATAACATTATGTGCAAATATGTTATTATATAATCTTAATTGGGGTGTTGGAAAAACAATGGAATGAAAAACGACACTGTTGCATACGAGACGGTTTAATTAAAATCCAATCCTTTTTTACTTGATGCTATTTCAATCCCATAGTACACGATTGTGTTATTGTGTCATCTTGATGCTACCATAAAAAGAACAAAACAAAACGGAAAGTTTACTGATAAAAGTTGTGATTTTAAGTCACCTGTGATGTTTTCTTAACTTATGACCATCTTATGTTACTCTTCCCTGAAGGAAATGGTTTGAAAACCCATAAGATTCCTAGACATGACATCTCTTCTTTCTTTAGCTTGAGCAGGGTCAATAACCGAGGCAAAAAATGTCGACATCGTCTGCTTCAAAAGGCGACTTCAATGTCGGTGGAAAATACCGTCTCGTTCGCAAAATAGGGAGCGGATCATTTGGAGACATTTATCTGGCAATCAACATTTCAAATGGAGAGGTATTCATACATTTTTATTATTATCCGGTCATAAATTCATCCATTTTAAGATCCTTTAATCTCTAGATCTAGAGATCTAGTCTAAGATCTAAAATCTCCCTAGATCTATAGAATATAAATTTAGAGATCCTAGAATCTAACCTGGATCTAGATTAGATTAGACCTAGATCTAAATAGTAAACTTAGATTTAGATTCATTTGTCTAGAGTTATGGTGAGGTACCAAACTTTATACAATTTAAAGTGTTAAACATTTAAAAAAAATTATACTTTGCCTTCATACAATTCCTTGTTAAAGTCTGTTCTCCAACTCCCATATGCGTTTTGGATGCATTTGTATTTAGGAAGAGAACTGTCTTGAACATGTGTGAAAAGCACATTAGTCTGCTTGAGGATAAATAATTCGGTTTGGTGCCTTAGTCTCTCTTGCTTGAAAGTTGCATAATTTGGCTGAATAAAAACTGAATTGAAGCTGTTTCTAATCTTATTTCACAGGGCTTTCCTGCAGAGTTTGCCATGTACCTGAATTACTGCAGAGGCTTGCGATTTGAAGAGGCTCCTGACTACATGTACCTAAGGCAGCTATTTAGAATCCTGTTCCGAACTCTGAATCATCAGTATGACTATGTGTTTGATTGGACCATGCTTAAACAGAAGGCAGCAGCACAATCCTCTGCCCCAGGTGCGGGCCTTTCCACAAACGCAGCTACCAACGGTTTGTTTGAAGCCGAAATCTTGCCGAACCCTGATAATATTTTGGGGGTCCAAATGAACACAAGCATTTTTTAAAAACTGAAATTAAATATTGCAAGGAGAATTTTTTTTTAAATTCCATGTATTCCCCAAAGGTCCATTTTGACTCTTTAAAAGTGGATGCCCACAGTGATCCTTAACATCTCATGGACACGGCATATGTTAAGAGTCAAAAATACTTTTTTTTTTTTTTTTAAAGCATTTTATTTAGTTTAGTACTTTAAAAAAAAGTTAAATTTGAGGAAGCACCTTCCTGTACAAATGCTTTAGCCAGTTTTTCATGAAACGAGATCTTTTCATATCGAACGCACTTATGCCTGAACAAAACTCAGAGCCAAAGCAAAAAAATCTTTAAAGAGTGAAACCTTACACAAATGTCACTTTTACATCCTGAAGAGTTGAACATGTTTCTAAAGCTAAAATGAAATTATAAATATCTGTGATATCTTTTTTTCTTTTCAGGTGTTTATCATTGATTTTGGTCTTGCAAAAAAGTATCGTGACAACAGAACTCGCCAGCACATCCCTTATAGGGAAGATAAGAACCTTACAGGAACTGCACGCTATGCTAGTATCAATGCCCATCTCGGGATTGAGCAAAGCCGGAGGGATGATATGGAATCTTTGGGTTATGTGCTTATGTATTTCAACAGAGGAGTCTTGCCATGGCAAGGACTGAAGGTATAAAAAATGGAAACAAAACGGCTTCTTCATAATCTTATTTTATAATTATTGAAAGAAAAATGGATTTCTATAGGTGTTTTATTACTAAAAGACTTTCATACAGTCATTTAAGGTACTGGTTAAATTTAGAAAAAAATTTTAAAGACACTTAAAATGTAATTTTGCTCTTTAATTATTTATTTTTCCTTTGGTTTGGTTTTGGTGGAAAGTGTAAGGACTGGAATTCCAGTGAACTGTGTTATGCCAACTTCTGAAAATCACTTGCTTCATTTCATGTCTATTCTGTTTTTTCAATTGATGTTATATATAATAAAGTTACAAGTCTAAAATGACTAACCGTCGCTCAATAGCGAGAGCCCAAGTGCATATTTAGTTGCTTCAATCTTACCCTGTTTTTAGTTTGCCATGTGACTACTTGATGTGGTATCTATGACTGATCAGATATTTGTGAAGCGTAGTGACATCTTTAATTTTTTTTCCTATTCAGAGTCTTTTGATATTTCAAATAATATTTCAAAACAATGCTCAATTTGGCTTCAGCTATATATTTTCATCCTCAGCTGAGCTAAAATTTTTCAGGCAATTTTTTTCTTTCAGTTTTTGATAAGTGATGAATGCAGAACATTAAATATGTTTTGATGATTTTTTGTTTGTTTTAGATAACGGGCAATATTGTATTTTATTGGAAAAATTCATAATTTATCTGTATTTTTCATCTTCAAAATAGGTACTGTATAGCTAGATGATAATATCTTTCTGTTGGATAAAAATCAGTCAAATATGGGTTGGGGTCAGGCTTGAAAACAATAAATGCCCATTCAAGTCAAGATAAGTTCTTAGTTCAATTTGAAAATCTGTCACTCTCTCTATTTCTCTCTCTCTCTCTCTCTCTCTCTCTCTCTCTCTCTCTCTCTCTCTCTCTCTCTCTCTCTCTCTCTCTCTCTCTCTCTCTCTCGTGGCCCTCTCGCCTTGGGTCTCATGAATCCACTTGAGGGTTTCTCGGGTCATCTTCCCGTCGTTGTGGTGAGGGGTCGGCAGGCCAAACTTTTTCTGTGGGAAATTTTTTTTTTTTTTTCAAATACAGCGGTCTTCGTCTAAATATTCTTCGCTTGCAAACCCATTCCGTCTTTGAACTTGCCCTCACTATGAAATATGATTTTTCACTCTTTAAGTTTTTAACTTATGCTGCTACAAACCCACTGTCTTTGAACTTGCTCTCACTATGAAATATATTATTTTGCTCTTTAAATTACGATGATACAAACTCGCTCTTGGCCGTAGAAAAAGTCTAAGAACCAGTTTTAAGAGAGATGAATATAATTTTTTTTTACTTATGAACGTACAACTTTAAGGAGTGATCAGTTTTTTGCAGACCCCCAGGCCCATTTTCTTCTCCTTCCATTAGAACCCGCTCCTTCTATGTGTATGACTGTATGAAGGGGTACTTCAAAAGAAAAATGTCTTGTCCTTATGCTCTTTGTAATGTTGGCCTTTGATTTTTGAACTTATGATGTGAGGTACAAATGCACAGAACTTTAAGCAGAGAATCATATTTCATTTAGTTTCTTTTATTGGTTTTGTTAGAAATAAGTTATATGGTATAATGTTGAACAGAATGAGAAATATTGCATGTGTTACCAAGGAAGCATCACATTATTGCAAGGTTTAAAGAGGAGGGAAAAATCCACTCCCATATGCGTTTTGGATGCATTTGTATTTAGGAAGAGACTGTCTTGAACATGTGTGAAAAGCACATTAGTCTGCTTGAGGATAAATAATTCGGTTTGGTGCCTTAGTCTCTCTTGCTTGAAAGTTGCATAATTTGGCTGAATAAAAACTGAATTGAAGCTGTTTCTAATCTTATTTCACAGGGCTTTCCTGCAGAGTTTGCCATGTACCTGAATTACTGCAGAGGCTTGCGATTTGAAGAGGCTCCTGACTACATGTACCTAAGGCAGCTATTTAGAATCCTGTTCCGAACTCTGAATCATCAGTATGACTATGTGTTTGATTGGACCATGCTTAAACAGAAGGCAGCAGCACAATCCTCTGCCCCAGGTGCGGGCCTTTCCACAAACGCAGCTACCAACGGTTTGTTTGAAGCCGAAATCTTGCCGAACCCTGATAATATTTTGGGGGTCCAAATGATCACAAGCATTTTTTAAAAACTGAAATTAAATATTGCAAGGAGAATTTTTTTTTAAATTGCATGTATTCCCCAAAGGTCCATTTTGACTCTTTAAAAGTGGATGCCCACAGTGATCCTTAACATCACATGGACACGGCATATGTTAAGAGTCAAAAATACTTTTTTTTTTTTTTTAAAGCATTTTATTTAGTTTAGTACTTTAAAAAAAAAGTTAAATTTGAGGAAGCACCTTCCTGTACAAATGCTTTAGCCAGTTTTTCATGAAACGAGATCTTTTCATATCGACGCAAGAGTTTTTTTGTAATTTATCGCTGTCCAGGCCATAAATATTTATTGAAAGAAGCAGATGTCCCAGGTTATTTTTGAAAAGCCAGGGCACATTAGATTTCAAGAATACATCCCGACCTTCCTCTTGTTTTTTTTTGTGTGTATTTAGGCCTTGAAAATTCAGTAATATTTTGCCAAACTGATTCTGGTCAAAAACAGACTATAAGAATAATTGATTACTAACTTCTAACAACAAAGAGTGAAAATTAATTGAAGAGAAAAGAAAAATCTCCTACAATTAATTTATTCAGAATGTACTGTGGTTATTTCTTTCCTCCAATCAGACCAGACATATGAAGTACATCACCATAAAAGGTTATAGAAAGAAAAAAAACATGTTTTTAAGGCATTTATTTGGGGGGGGGGGGGCATTTTAATTTAAAATAAACTCTGGAAGCAACCTGGGTCTTTTTTGTAAAATTGTGTGCATCTATAGTTTTTTATTTCTCCAAACTTGTGAAAAAACCATTAATAAGCTTTAAAAGTATTTTAACACATCAAAGCGTAAAATCAGCGTTTCTCTTTTAATGACTTTTAATTTTATTTCAAGATTTCTTGATTCTACTTGCCATTGTTGGTAAGGATTTAGATCTAGATCTTTTAGTTATAGATGAAGCGACAGGTGTTGGTGTACGTATAGGATGAAACAATAAAGCATACAGTTGTATGCATTTGCACTGATTTTCTGTATCGATAAGCTTGTCTACCTAAGTTGCTAATTGTTCTAGATATCAAATGGAGCTAGAGCCTTGGACTAAATCTATCGCTGGAGGTAATATATATAATTATGTTTCCTTCTTTTTGTCTGTGCTTACTCACCAGGTAATCTTTTTAAAAGTTCCTTGTCTGGAATGATTAGGTTTCTGGTTCGAGGGTTGACTTTCTGTTTGCCTAAGAATGAAACTACAGTGCATACCTGATAATTCTACTTGACAGGGAACAGAAGTTTCATGTCAAATTAGAAGATATAGATTTTAAGAGAGTGCCAAAGCCGGAGTGGCTTGGCTATGGGTATAGATACAAAACTAGACATGAGATGTTCTTTGTGCACCCTGCGTTGGCTTGTTCAGCCTGTAGGGCCTGCACAGTTTGTTGATATTTGCAAGATTATGTATTCAATCTAATACAGTCTACAGACACTGTAACCACCTGCTTTTTTGTTTATTGAGCGTTAAACTGATTTTGGAACATGTCGAAATAAAAGAAATGAAGCAGTAAATTATCGAACTAAGCAAAAAATATAAAAGAAGCACTTGGAGAGATTTATTCGGGGCTTTTAAAGTGTGTCCAATTAAGGGAAATTTGGAATTATCACATGTCAAATTAAGTGGAGTGCACTGTATTTTATTTCAAGCTTTTATTTTGATTAAGAAAGCTTTTGATTTTGCTGATATTTTTGTTTTTGTTAAAACCCCCAATGTTCAAGTTTTAAGAAAGATAAGCCGAGAAATTGTAGAATCATGGCAAACTTAAAATTTTCTTTCTTAAACAGACTCTACCTTATCTGCAACAGCATTGAATAACAGTGCTAAATATTGGTGTATTATGAATTTATAATAAGTACGTTGACATTTATACATATACCTTGAAATTTCATAATTTTGCCCTAGCATCATATAATACCAGGGACCTGTAGCCAATCTGTTTGCTGCAAACATCGTTGTAAAATAGGTGCAGTCCCTTAATTTTCCATATCATTTATTTTGAGCGTTAAATATTTGAAGAAGAAAAAATACCCATGAACAAGTATGTTTTCTAAAAAAGGCTCAAGCTACTTTCATATCGCTGGTACATTGCATCACAGTCATACCACAATGTAAATTTAATCAATAGAAAAAATGGCATGCGTAACACCCCTATCCCCAAAAGAACCCAAGATAAGCTTTAGAAATCATAATAAAGTCAAAATAAATCTTCCAAAAGTATTATAAAGATAAGCATTCGTACCCTGCAATTTATAGTGTTGTTAATAGTTTTATTTGCTTTTCTGTAGGAAATTTTCCTTCATTTCTTTCTTTAAAATAGTGTATTCTAGTTTACTTTATTTGTAATATTTTCTTTGGGTTGTTTCTTTTTTGTCATTTTTTGTTGTTGCTGGGTTATGAAGTTCCTTAGGAAATAAAAAACAAAAAATAAGCAGTGAACGTGACAGTCTCCAACATTAAATAAACAAAATCAAATAATCTGAATACAATGTATTTGTCTCTGCCTTAGCTCATAAAAATAAAGCTGGCAAAGATCATTAACTGTAACAGCATTAACCATCACTTTATATTTATTAAATATTGGATGTACAAGTTTCACTTTGTATGATGGGCTACCAGGAGAAAACGGGGCATTTTTAAAATACTAATATTTCATTGAAACCCATAGTCTCAATGAAAGATAAACAATGAAATAATCGATTTTAAGAAAGAAAATTAATAACTAATTGAAATTTCCTCCTACCTTTAGTGTGAAGAAATTATCACTCTAGCTTTTTGTTGTGAACTACTCATGTTCATAGAAAAATGGGTCAATCAAACCAACAATTTCTGCCCCTAAAATCTGATATGTTTTACATTAGGTACTTTGCATTTTGTAGAGGAAGGTGCTTCATGCTTAGCATTTTCAATGTCAGATGATTAAAAATTTGCCAGTTGATGCGTGCTCCTAATTTTGGTTTGTTTTTGCTTTCAGGTATGCGATGAATAGCTTTGCTTAACCCGATGGGAACTATCTCAGCTGTTGATTTCACAAAAGAGCAGCTTCTTTCAGCCAAGTTTTTTTTTTTTTTTTTTTCTCAATGGTGATTGATTTTCCATAATTAATTTCTTTTTTTCCAAGACGTTATACATAAATTTTGAAATTTGTTCTCTCTAATTGTGCCTTTTGAAAAAGTTATGAGCATGCTTGTGTGAAACGGTGGCTTTTGTGTTTTCATTTTACCCAAGTATGTTTTTACTGATGTTTAAGTTCAGTTTTTTTGTTATTTTTATGCAATGAAGCTCCTTTTTGTAATTAATCTGTATCTCTATCTCTATTACGTCTCCTACTTCTTGATATAACCAGTGATGGCCCTCTGATATTGTCATGTTAAGAATAAAAGTGCTTTGTACAAAATTTACGTATTCTTAAGATAACGATCATGTTGAGAAAGTTCAGATTTTTTAAATAAAGAAAATGGCAGCATACAAAAAATATTCTTTACACCGCAGGAGTACTTATTCTCCTATCAGCTTTCCTCTGTCTAAGTCACTGTCCTCTTTCTCTCTATTAGCTCTCTCTTGCTTGTCTAAACTAGTAGCATAGTAGTTATTAGTTATATCTTAATTTTTATTGGAGCATGCAAGTTCATAGTCTTTATTTTGAAGAAGGTACCAATACTTTCTGTATATTCCTTAAGTCTTGCAATTCTATCAAGACTGAACAGAGTGACTTGTTTCTCCATTGTATCAAAAGCAAATGAATTTGTTTTTGTTGCAAGGACTTTTTTTTCTAAAGTTCTGGTTAGGTGCTGAATTTCTTTTTGCGGGCTCTGACTAAATGTGAAATAGAAGCCCTGTCTGAATAAACAATAAAATGAATTCCTTTTGTAAGGTTTGTAAGACACTTGTAAATAATAATTATGGAGAGGACTAAAGCATTTAAAAAAAAAATATCATTTTTTTGAAAAACACTTTATTTTGTCAAGTTTTTAAAAGAAAATCATCTTTCAATGCATGCTTTTTCTTTCTGTCCCGAATTATTTTGGGTGCATGCTTTTAGCTGTGTCATTTGAATATTATATATATTTTTTGTTAAAATAGACTGTTTACTTGCAAAGTAGAATGTCTATCTTCTATCATCTTGATCATGGCACATCTCTTTACCTCAGCTGTTCTTACACCATGCAGTTATGTATTATAAAGCGCTCTTTTGGGGAAACAATGTGATTGTATAACTTTGTGTGTGTGATAGAGATTGAAAATAACATTGTTAAAATTTTCATGAATAAATAAGAAAGATAAATTGTCTAGAAAATAAGTTGTATGAAGTATGAAATTGATAAAGATAAGTTTGAAGTATGAATGTTACCCATAGGCATCTTTCATTGTAATTGTCATATGCTCATATGTTTTATCTGGCAAGGTGTCAGGGATTTGAAAGAACATTGAATTTTTAAAGCAGGGAAAGTAACTGATTGTATAATGTAAAGACACGTTGTGCCTAGGTTGTGTAATCTTGTTAGTTTATTTTCACAAATCATTGTGTATTCGGTTGTGGTTAAATGGATTGGTTTGGTTTATAAAAGTGATCATGTGTTGAAAAAAAAGTTTGAGAAAAGTGATCATGTGTTGAAAAAAAAGTTTAAAAATGCAAATTTTAATATGAATTGTCATTTTTTGATGCGTGAGTAAGCAATGTATCTACATGTATGGATATTGATTTTTGTGTTTTATCAATCCATGTAATAATGCATCATTGATGATTTTTGGCTCTTGACCTGAATCATGTTTTGTCTTTCTATAGTAAGGTTGTTCTGGCTAGATTTGCTGTTAGATACAACTAGTTGTAAATTTGAGAAAGTAAGCTAAAAGATGCGGATAGTAGTACCTCACTTTTAACCATTCCATTTACTCCTGTGAGATTTTTAGACAGCAAATTGTGCAACATGTCACCCTCTCTCAATGAATCATTATTCTCATCTTTGAAATGACTCTTGTTGCCTTTGGTAAAACACTAACTGCCGTGGATGCCTCTTTAGAGTAAAGAAAGTTTAATGGGGTTTTGTTTTCTCTCCTCTACACGTTATTTAAAGAGAAGGAGTGGCAGCTGGATGCATTCAAGTTTTCCACGAAACCAGCCGTATAATCCAATTTTTGTGAAATTAGCCTCATTATTGGCCTTAATACTCTGTCATTTCAGTATATGAAACATCTTTGTAATTGTAAAAATATTAATACAAAGCTATGTATTATCAGTGCTATTTGTTTCCATATTTTGATAGAGATACAGGCATATTTTTAGCAGTGGAGACAAGTTGTGTAACTGAAATCCTCAAAAAAACATTGAACTGACTCATAAGAAAAATATAGCAGCACTTGTATATCTGAGATATTTTATGTATTGTGATGACATTTATGTTTTGTTGAGGAGATCAAATTAGGAGATGAAAAAGAAACCTTGATAATATTGTGCAGATTTGTTTTCCATCAGCAGAATAAAATACATGTAGCTTATTCCATTTTAAGTATTTTTACTCACTACACTTTTTATTGGCAGAAATCAAGGTAGCATCAATTTTAATCCACAGCCAATCTTTATCCATCTTATTGACTGATTAAACATGTACAATAAGTGCAGTATAAAATTATGTTGCCTTCACATTTATTCTAATGTAAATTTTAAAGTGGCGCATAGCGTTTTATATTTTACAATGTTTTGTTGTTCATGTAAGCCTGTTCTATTCTTTGCAAAGCATTGGTGTAACAAAGAATTTTTGTCATTGTGATGGGTATTTTATAAAACTGAATTGCATTCCAGAGACTTTGCAGAATTACAAAAATAAATTTTAGTTCACCTTTACATTATTGGCTTTAGTTTCAAATGCACTTTATCTTAGATTTCAGGCAAATACATGTACAAAACATAAGAGAGAACGAGAGACGAGAGAAAGAATGTACAGTGGAAAATTTTATCCAACATGAAAACAATTGTTTCAAAGTCTCTAGCAGAGGTAAATATGAGATTTTAAGGGCAAGTGTGGCTGGAAGAAGTGACATTTTAATTCTAAAACAATTTTTTACACAACTGGGAGTATATTGAAGGGGAAAATGGTATTTGTAAAAAAAAAAAAGTATGTATGGTTGTTGTGAAAATAGATTTTGGCCATCACATTGAATTAGAGAAAAATACAAATCTTTTAGTTTTAGCTATTGTAGCTCATAAACTTATCTATACATTTGTTCACTGAAAACAAATTTCTACCATTACTCATGGAAAAAATAAAACATTGAATTAACTGGGGTGAGTGGGTGTTATCTTGGTGAATCCTTTACCAGAGGCTGAGGCTCTAGCTAGCTAGGATTCTCCTGCTCTGTCAGTCCAGAGCAATAAGCAACTGAGCTACCAGGGTACCTCTACCTCACGGCATGTCTGTTTGTGAGAGGCAATGAAAAGCAGTTTCGCTTATCTGATTACATGTAATGTATAATGGGAACTAACTATGATACTGGTATACATTTAGCTGTTTACTTCCCCTTCTGGATTGCTCATTACAAAAACAATTATTTAATATTTTAAATTTTTTTTTATATTCCGTTGTTATAAAGTTTGCTGAACTACATTTTTTTCCCTCTGATAGTGATAGATTTTGTTTACTCAAAAGTGATTCCAAGTTTTGGTTGCATCGCCACAACAGTACAATGGTTTAGTACTTGTACCTTAAAATTTGACGACAGTATTTGCCTGACAATATGGAGGGTCCCAGTTCGAATCCTGGCTAGAGCTATCTGGATCTTCATATCTAAACGTCTTAACCTAGGCTTCACTGTAGATTTAAATTTTAATTTATGAATCTGTATAATCTGCAATTTACAATCATTCGTTCCACTCCACCCCCTCCCACACACACATACACCCGGTTCAGTTTCATTACCATCAGACCATATCTGTGTGGTCACAGTCAGAATGTAAGCTTTACGATTATGCCTATAGACACACCAGTGTCAGTCTTACATTAGAAAGCTTTACCATAGACCTATAGACAAACCAGTGTAAGTCTTACAAAGCTTTACCATTAGGCATATAGACACACCAGTGTCAGTTTTATAAAGCTTTACCATTAGGCATATAGACACACCCATGTCAGTCTTACATTACAAAGCTTTACCATAGGCATATAGACACACCCATGTCAGCTTTACAAAGCTTTACCATTAGGCCTATAGACACACCAGTGTCAGTCTTGCAAAGCTTTGCCACTAGGCATGATATAGACACACCAGTGTCAGTCTTACAAAGCTTTACGATTATGCCTATAGACACACCAGTGTCAGTCTTACATTACAAAGCTTTACCATAGGCCTATAGACACACCAGTGTCAGTCTTACAAAGCTTTACCATTAGGCATATATAGACACACCACTTACAAAGCTTTACCATTAGGCATATATAGACACACCAGTGTCAGTCTTACATTACAAAGCTTTACCATAGGCCTATAGACACACCAGTGTCAGTCTTACAAAGCTTTACCATTAGGCATATAGACACACCAGTGTCAGTCTTACATTACAAAGCTTTACCATAGGCCTATAGACACACCAGTGTCAGTCTTACAAAGCTTTACCATTAGGCATATAGACACACCAGTGTCAGTTTTACAAAGCTGGCCACCAGCTGCCCCGCCTGGAGAGAGTGAAGGATCTGAAGCAAACAGCAACTTCTTAAGTTTATGACATTCACACCGCGTCAATTCCGGGAGAAAATCAGTTTGAAATTATTGGACAGTTAAATTAAACATAAGAGAAAGCTAATCGAAAAGAAATGTTTAAAAAACATCATAATAAGGTACACAAAGCGTGTGTTTCTACCACCTCTCCCCCATGATTTTCTTTCTTTATGTTGAAATGTTATTGTAAATACCCACCACAAGAGGCTCATAAAATTGAAAGCTTACTACGTGTATTGCCATGATAGCCTTGACAAAGTACAATTCTCAGAGCAAACCCGCTGCCGGCTAGTGTAAAAAATTACTGTGACAGGGAACGGGTATTAAACCGTGCACCGCTGACGTTCACATTCAAGTGACTGTCCATGAAAGAATTCGATAACGCCCTGGGTCTTTTGAGCAATTCAGCTTCTTAGAATAGAAAGACAATTAGGACTTGTGTTGGGGGCGCGGTGGTCCTGGGGTAGAACATCGGCTTCCGACGCAAAAGTCCCTGGCGATTGCGCTCCTTACTGGTTGGGTCGGTGTCAGTTTAATGTGACCGGCTGAGACAGGAGCCATGGTATACCCACCCTGTCTCCTGTGTGGCAGCACGTAAAATTGTCAGACGTAAGTCTTGGGGCCCGTCCACAAAAAGGTATTTATAGTGCTGATGTTGGACGTTTAACCAACTCAATTCAAACAACTCAGGACTTGTGTTTCTTTTTGTATTGTAATAACCCAACAGCTGTTACGAAGGCATCAACTCAAGTTTTTATATCGATCTTAACCAAAAAAAAAATTCCAGCCGTAACGGTTATCGTAGAGACATATTTTTTGTGTGAAATTCCATATATCCTGAGAATTGAAAAAAAAAACCCCAAGGAATTTATTAAATACTGAAAGAGTAAGTGTACCAAAAAGCTTATAAATCTGCACATATTTTATTATAGGCTTATAAAACGAAAATGATCTTTGTTTCAGATACAGTGTTTAAATATACACTGCATTTTGAAACTTAGACTCACGAAAGAAGAAAATTAATAGTCAGTGTCGCTCAGATCAGGATTCACATCAGTTGAACACAAGTTTATAATCTTTGGGAAAAATAACCTTTTCAACCTTTAACAATTACACAAAATGTGTGTAGTAGTACATCAACTAGTCTCACTAGTGGCAAAGAAGCAAAAGCAGAATGTTAATGATAGAAAAATGAGAATAAACTCACTTTTATTCGCTTTTAGAATTATGTTATGCAGAGTTGCCGATAAAAAAAAATATGAGAAATTGCACCAGTTAAATGTAGGCATTTTTCCATACATAAATTAAGTACTTAGGAAAGAGAAAACCAGGTGGTATGCCGACAAAACTATAATTTCCCCATTACTCTACTCTTTCACAAAGTAGCTGCAATATGCTGTAATTCGATTCATACCTAACCAACCAGCCCTATGTAAAGTGGTGAGAATTAATGTGTATATATCCCTCACACAAAACGAAGCCAGCGACTTCTACGAGCGGAGTAGGCATTACGAAGCTGTGTCTAATTACCTTGTAAAAGACGACGCTCTAACTGCGATGTTTACACGATGTTTTCTCCCCGAGGTTCGCAACCACATAAAAGGGCTCCGTGCTGTAATTGTTTTTCAATGATGTGGATCCTCGCAGGCGGTACGGCAATGACTATTCATATATTGCTCTACACAGCCTGCACTTGTTTTCCTCGAGATGTTTCTAATGAGTTTTGGACAAAGTTATGGCATCCGAATGATGCTGTTAGCCTACGAGAAACTAATAGCTTCTCTGAGTTACTTTAATTACAGCTTCGTATTTTGTTTCGTGTTTGTTTCAAACAGCAGCAGTGCGAATTCTATGTCGTTAACATCCAGCACAGCGGGCAGAACAGATTGCATCCATAAGTATCGAGATATGTTCACTACTCAGTTACAGCTGGGAAGACAGTTTCGCTGAAGTAGATTTTGAACCCTTTTGTCTCAACCGCTTACTATGGGAGTGTCTTATTAGTTTTGATGGCACCTTTGGAAAAGCTTTCGGAAAGGGAAAACTTCACAGTTACCATAGAACATTAACAACCCTCAGTAATGGGTTAGTCTATACAGGGAACTGGAATTAGAACAATATGTCCGTTTCGGAAAGTAATATTTAGGAAGTAAAAATCTTTCAGTTTGCACTCAATCTTCTACTGCTTTTGGGTTTATTTGCATTTAATAAATAATTCACCAACCAATCTAAAATAACACAACAACAACAACAACAAAACTAACAACCACAACAACAACAGCAGCAGGAAAAACTACAGTATCTACAACAACAACAACGGAAAATAACGAAACTCCAATATAACAAAACAAACAACTACAATTTAAAAAAGAACACCTAACTCTCCATTTTATCAATTCAAAGTCAATAACCAAAAGGTGTCATTTTTTTTTCAATCATTTTCAATGAGATAAAGACAGTAGTGTGTATCAAAAACAGTTTTTGCTCCAATATTTTTTGGACTGTTACTGTTGTGAGGAAAATATTGCCAGTTTTATCAAGTTCAAAACTTTTTTTCTTTTACCAACTTTCTTGCTCAAAATATCTTTTTGAAAGGGGTATAGCACAGGGTACAAATAATTATTTCTCTATAGATTTGAACACAGCTCGCCCATCGAAATGAGACTGAAAACGGCATTTTGATAATTAAACTTTGCACTTTCTTTTTAGTCATTTTCCTTCGACCACAGGTTTCAGCTGGATTATGATTATGATACAGTAATAAATATTTTGCTACCACATTTACGCGCCATTAGAGAAATGTAGGCCTACACACTCCACAGTCCAATATGATGAAGCGCATTCTTGGAGAGAATGGACAAATTAGCATGATATTAAGAATTCTTCTTACCAACTTTGACTCTGTCAAAGAAACTAGATTTGATAATTATCTTTTAATCATACATTATGCTATGCTATACATTACGTTATTTACTTTATGAATAGTTATCCCCACAAGTCTTCATCAACTCAA
The DNA here is from genome assembly GCA_003991915.1 of Elysia chlorotica. Taxonomy (NCBI): domain Eukaryota; kingdom Metazoa; phylum Mollusca; class Gastropoda; family Plakobranchidae; genus Elysia; species Elysia chlorotica. Next base: position 39,471 of record RQTK01000247.1, read on the forward strand.
CTAGTACACTTCTACTCCTCCATTTTTTCTCTGCCCATTGAAAAGGTAACCGTTTTTAACGTTAGAATATAAAAATTCTCAAAGCAGTTTCGCAAGTCCATGTCAAGAGAGCGCCTTAACTCGCCCATTCTGTAGCAAAATTGGTTTTAAGCAGCGAGCGCTTTGTCTGCGTCGAGTCCGATGACAGATCTTAATTTGCATTTTAATCGAAGTTATTACTCTCCTGTTTGCCTGACAACAATCAGTTTAGCTCTTCTTCGTCAGCCTCAATTTCGCAGACCCGCTTCCGTTTTCCCCACTTGCCTCCTTTTCCAGTTCTCTACATTCCCATAGACTGAGCGAGTTAGACTGATAATCTGGCTTTTCTTTCATGTCTTTAGACGGATGGATTTGCTGTACTCTTCTAATTTCTCAAACTATTATAATAGGCGACTATCTAAAATCTCGCGCAATGAGCCCATGACTAGTTTAAAAAAAAAAAAAGAAAAACCATCTATAATTCAACGTTAATATTCCACAGTTCCTTCGTCCCCTACATTTTCAATGGATTAAAACGTTAAATTCATTATCTTTTTATTTTTAAATAATAAAAAAAAGCTTTGCCCCTCATTTATAATTCTAAGGCGAAGGGGTAAAAAGAAACTTGAAAACAAAAACAAAACCAAATCATTGTTATTAACATTTTTTTTTAATTTGTCGGTGAAGTCAGTGTTTGCTCTGGTGTGACGTGGCAAGCCCGTCTCTATCTGGCTGGCTGTATCTCACCTGTCTGTTAAGAAGGCCCAACAAATCTTTTAAACAATTTCAAGATTCGTATGTTTCTGAGGCAGAGGGGACGACCTGGCGCAAGTACTAGAGTATTGGATTCCCAATCCCAAGGTACCCAGTTCAAGCTCACTGGCGAGGAAATTTAGTTGTTGGATTTCGTCCCCTGCTGGCTTTATCCGTATCGGTTTAATGTGACCAGCTAAGACGGGACTCCTACTACCCTTGTAGTTTTTCGGTGTGACAACATTTTACATTCTCACACGATAGCCTTGGGACATGTCGCCAGCGAGGATGTTCCTTGGGAACTAGGACTAGGAGACGTTAAGCTAGGGGTGAGCTACTCTCTAACAAAGAATAATTCTGAGGCAAGGAATCTGCAGAAATCTGGGCAACATTGGCGACAGAGATGAAAATATAACGCAGAAGTACCGGTACACGTGTATCTGGATTTAAGAATGCAAAAAAAAAGTGGAGCTATGATGGCCACTAAAAAGCTACGAACGAGACGAAAGGGCAAACAACTGTATATCTATACATGAACCAAACAGATATAGCTAATCCTCTGCCAAGAGTACCTAGTCTTAACGTGGTTCTACTAAGCCTATGTTCTGTGTTGTGGGAAAATTGAAAAATAACCACCATGATTGTGGCCTATTTTACAATTAATTTCAGACTTTCTTATCGCATAAACATTTTTTCCCATTATTATTATTACAGGTTTCTTCTCTGCTTGGGATAATTATTTCCTTTGAACACATCTAATCTTAATGGAAATCGCTTTATTTTAATCCTCTATACAGTTTAAAACAGGATTTACATGTACTACAGGAACTAATTATAATAAAGGAATGTATGTGAAAGGGGTGGAATAAAAGGTACCGCACCTTAATATGACATGATTGCAGGTCTACTACTACGATTACTATTTGTACTCTTCTACTATCACCACAAATACCACCACCACCACGACTACTCCGCTGTCCCTTTCTCTTCGTCTTTCTCTATGAGATGTACCTTTCTAGTTTTTCAGATTTCAAGGAAAGGACAAAATGAAAAGACATGGAGTTGTTTTTTTATACTAACCAACCTATCAAACATAACTGGTTGGGTCGGTGTCAGTATAATCTGATCGGCTGAGACAGGAGTCATGGTATCCCCGCCCTGTCTCGTGTGCGGCAGCACATTAAATTGCCAGACGTCAGTCTTGGGGCCCGTCCACAATATAGCATGTATAGTGCTGACGTTGGACGTTAAACCAACTCAACTCAACTCAACCTCTCAACCACCACCCATTAAAGACGTAATTGATTGTACCCCCTAGTGCGGTCACAGCACGTCATTAGCCGTTACATTGTGCCTGGGCGCTGGACAACTGTTCTGTCTATAACTGACCACATGTAAGGTCCGCCACCAGCCTTGTCGCGAGACGGACATTAGGACACGTTATTTATTAGCCGCACTGGCAGAAATACGGCCCCTATTGACGGCTTCACTAAGTGTGGTGACTTTTGATCACCTGAGTTTGTCGAACTCCACACTGGAGATAAAATACATGTACAACCTGGGCCTTGGCTTAGTCTGATCACAAACGGACACAGTTTGAAATTGTTTTCAAATTTTGAAATCGCGACCAACTGCGCTAGAGACAACTCTATCAAATTCTGTCACAGTTATCATAATTAACCTCCCCTGGCATACGTTTACTACTGTGACATGACGACTAACGTTTATTTATGGGGAGGGATGTTGACTGCCCAGAAAAAGTAACAAGGTTCGGACCTCAGCTGATAGTCCTGTCTCAGTGTAAGATTCTCCCAACAATCTGGTGGACGCAAAACTAATCGTTTTATCTGGGTATGATATAATAATAACTCTTTGAAGTGAAGAAACAGTAGTCATAACTTCAACAAAGTAAATAATTATATGTATATATTTTTTCCCCGCTGAGGCGTAGCTTACCTGGCCGGTGGTCTATACCAACAGACCCCCCAAACTTGCCAGTTAACATTCACTGCATGCCGACAAAGGGATGCGGTGCCGTCTAAGGTGTCAAAGAAAGCAGAAACATGAACATCGAGTCCATCTGAGTAACGCGTGTGGCACACGGCCAGGCTGACTGCCACATCCAGGCCTGTGCTTGAGGGGGAAAACTCACAGCCACCAGGCATAACGGACTCCTCTGTCCGATGGTGGGGACATTGCATTGTCGGAACAGCCGCACTAGTCAACAGACCGACCGTCTTGTAACCGAACAAAACTACAGATCATTTGTTCTATCCCTATTTCTTTTCACTCCATCTCTGACTGTCTGCATGTCTGTCTGCATGTCTGTCTGTCTTTCTCTCTCTCTCTCTCTCTCTCTCTCTCTCTCTCTCTCTCTCTCTCTCTCTCTCTCTCTCTCTCTCTCTCTCTCTCCCTTTCTGTTCTGTGTGCCTGTCTGTCTCTCTGTCTCTGATCTCTCCCAGCCCCTACAGCGCATGTACCGACGTAAATATATTGGTTGGTCCGATTCTTCTTGATATTGTATCAATGTCCCTTGATTAATCAATTCCGATGTCCTTCTGACTTTTTAAGAACAATACAAAATTACGATTAGTGGTGTCTATATTTCATTATATTTAGACTCATTCTAAGAACAGTTAAAATTTCTTTTAACTTAATTCATGTATTTTTTTTTTTTGTTTAATTTATAATTATCATAACTATGCGGTACTTATTTTTACCGAGGAGAACCAAGAAGATCCGAAAAGACACGAAAAAACACTAAAATAATCCAAAAAGACAGAGTACATGGATGATTTGTTTTCTGTTTATTCATTTGTCACAAACAGATCGATAATAATATAGGCTACGTATCTGAGCATACATCCTAGATGTACTGTGAATTATTGAGTTTTAATTGTCATAAAATTTTTGAGTTTAAGTTAGTATATTGAGTTTCTACAATAAATAAGAACGGTCCTTAATTGTGAAGCAGACGTCTATGTCTATAATTATGATTTCACCACAAAAACTCTTGGTTGTGTACAGTGAGGATGTTTTCGGATCTTTCTGGGTATTCTTGGGCCTTTTCGGGTCTTTTCGGCTGCCTCTTCGGGTCTTTTCGGATCTTCTCGGCTGCCGTTTCGGGTCTTTTCGGATCTTCTGGGGGTTTTCAGTATACTATAAATGAGTGCCTGAACTATGACATTCGACCCTCTTTTCCATTATTTTACTGATGATCTTATTTCATACAGTTTCATTTGAAACAATAGCAATATTGTCTGATGTTTTTTATTGGCCCCAAAAGGATGTGTCCAGTAATGCTGATAGTTCACCTTAATTGGGGGAAAAGGGGGGAGGGGGGGTTGGGGTAGAACATTTGGCAAACGGTCCGTGGTTCCAGTCCTGGCGATTTCGCTCCCTACTGGTTGGGTCGGTATCAGTTTAATGTGACCAAATGAGACATGAATCGTGTATGCCCGCCCTCGTGTGAGGTAGCACATAAAACTGTCAGACGTCAGTCTAAGGGCCCGTCCACAACATAGCCTATATAGTGCTGACGTTGGACGTTAAACCAGCTCAACAACATCACCCACATGGATTACTTACACCCTGTAAAGTCTCAAAGATTTCATTCTGCCCGTATAAGATTGTGATATGTCAGCAAACAAGACTGGGGACCATATTATTAAACTATCCTTGTCTCTGATGGCTCTAACCCCACTCTTATCCCTTCCTACCTTTCCCAAATCTTTCATAAAGAAAATTAGAGAAGTAAGATCAATCGCCTATTCTAGACTAATGTCATCGTATGGTTAAATTTAGTCAAAACGGAAACACACATAACATTTTGTATTATCAGCCACTTACATAAAGTTTTATCTGTCTACCCCTCTCTCTCTCTCTCTCTCTCTCTCTCTCTCTCTCTCTCTCTCTCTCTCGCATCTAACATCTTTAGATCTACTTGTTATTTGCAAAATCTATCAACAAAGTTTTTTTCTTCAAGGCTATCCAAGTTGTTTTCCATCATTGAAAATGCGAGATTACTTTTCCTTGCGCTGGCGACAGGCCACTAGACCAGTAGTGAATCACTCAGTCCACGGCGATCGTACCTTGTCGCTTGCCGAGCCCCGGGTCTCTTGCGCTGTTATCACAATTAAAATAATCATGTCGCTGAGATGTGCCGGTGGCGAAGCAACACCGGTACAAGCCTGCGGTCACTGGGCACGCGCCTCTGCTCAAATGTTTACCTGGCAGCGGCAGCCATGGTCGTTTACATACAGTGTTTATGTCTCTCAAGGCCTTCACAATCGCTGATCACCACACAGTAGATCTTATCATTTGGGTGCTCTAAATGACATGGGCTAAAAAGAAAACTAAGTTAGATGCGAAATTAGATCTACTCTGCAAACAGTTAAAATGAATGACTCATCTCCTAATTCTTAGCAAATGAGAACATGTTATTTTCACCTTGGTAGTAATATTAGTTCTTAGTGTTAAGCGCATGTTGATTACAATTAGTTTGAAAGTTAAACAAGCAGATCTACCTAGGGGTGCGTGGTGGGTGGGGGAGGGGGTGGAGGGTTTAAGGGATAATGATATCAATTTTTTTTTATCGTTTTGAGCTTGTCTTGAAGGTACCCTCTTGTTACACATGTTTACATATTTTGATATTGTACATTATTAACATTTGATATTAGTAATTGTAATTCTCTTGCACACAAAAAACTTTCCCTCTTATTTACCCGTGGACTTAAATAAAAGCGACAGACCTACGATATTTAGCAGAACAACAGCAGAACATTTTTTTTTAAATCATAGATTATTCTCTCATATTTTAACACTCAGATTTCACCTACGACGGTTCAGCAGATCTGGCTTTGGACGAAACAAATCTTATCAAAATAATAATGCTGTGGCTGATCCCCACCCATCTTGAACTATGTGTACAATCGTACAACGCTACATAAAATTAATTAAGTAGGCTACTTGCTGTTCACAGAGACAAGTTTGTCTCCAATTTAATGCTAATCCGGCAGACATAGGCTAGATCCAGATCGAGAGAGAGATATACGTAAACTATGAAAGAACTGGAGGGATAATTATCCCTAGATCTAGATATTTTTTATTTTATTTTCCAGTGGTCGCAATTAAGTAGCTAGCTCTATGTTCGTTTCTCTTACTGCTCAAGTACTCTATCCGTATAAACTGGTTTCAGCAGAAGTGGGCGTGTCCACCTGTCAGGCCGGTGTCTGCGAGAGGGCGCCAAAGCCAGTCGGACTGGCGCGCCGATTTCTTTGAGTCTCGGGCTAGAGTTTCACACACGGTGGCGGGAGACAAGCGGGAGACAAGCAGGAGACAAGGGCAAGCTATTTGTCACACTGGCCGGCCGTCTCCCACTTCTTTGAGAACGTTTCTGGCTCTGGCGTCTCTTTTCTCTTTGATTTTCTTTCCGTCGTCGTTTATTGTTTCTTCTTGTGCTACTCTCTGCATTTTATGTCAAACTGCTTTCACTCCATAGACCCCTCCCTTGTCCACTTTCCACAGCGACAAATACAGTATGCCTGCTTGTGTGTCTGACTATTTGGCTGAGGGGAGAGATGTATGTATAGAATGGGGAAGGGGGGGGGGGGGTCCATTTAAGAGCATTCAACCTCTCCTCCCCTCTCACAAGTACAAACAAGTACAAAATAAATTATGATCAATCCTGTTTATATCACCGCCCTACCCGTTTTTTTAAGGGTTAAAATAAGCGCACCAGAAGCGCTATATCGTCTTATTGTACCGTCTGCAAATGGAAAGTGGTTAGGGTTAGATTACCCGACAGATAGCGACACACGGACAGAGCCATTAGACGTGGCCCTAGTCGAACTAAGCCCCTGCACCCATTGACCCCTCACTGTGCACAGTGCAATCCTTTTAATCTTTTATCTGAGACGATCCTTCTCATCCCTACGACTGTGTCGCCTTTCTCCGATTACACCGTACCTTCATTAAAACTAGAGGGGTGTGATCGCGGCTATGGTGTCATCCTCTGATTGGAGCTCAGACCATACAGGTACAAACAAAAAGCTCGGGGTATTGTTCTGTCTTTGCAATGAAACTGGAAAGACCGACCTGGCCCAGGCAATTTTATCAAATTATTTGTAGCTTGAAAGTTTTGGGAAGAGTACATAAAAATTCATGGGTTTCACGAACTGCAAAAATCGCTCAACAAGTAACATTTAAAAGGATTGCACTGTGCACAGTGAGGGGTCAATGGGTGCAGGAGCTTAGTTCGACTAGGGCCACGTCTAATGGCTCTGTCTATGTGTCGCTATCTGTCGGGTAATCTAACCCTAACCACTTTCCATTTGCAGACGGTACAATAAGACGATATAGCTCTTCTGGTGCGCTTATTTTAACCCTAAAAAAAAGGGTAGGGCGGTGATATAAACAGGATTGATCATAATTTATTTTGTACTTGTTTGTACTTGTGAGAGGGGAGGAGAGGGTGAAT
>RQTK01000247.1:47663-55163 GCA_003991915.1 Elysia chlorotica
GAGAGAGAAGGAGAGAGAGAGAGAGAGAGAGAGAGAGAGAGAGAGAGAGAGAGAGAGAGAGCGATGGGGTGGGGGTAGAAGTGATTCAAAATTAGAAATTAGGGCAGATGAACAAAAACAACAAACAGAACGGATGGTAGGACACGCGGATCAAGGAGAAAGAAAAGGAGCTGGAGGAGGAGGAGGAGGAAAGATGACGAGATAAGTTTATTTGGGCAAAGGATTCAAGAAAGTCAGCAGAGAGAAAAGGAGAATTCGGCCCAAGCATTCCGGGCCAGATCCTAGCCAGCGATAAATTGGTGTCGTGGGAGCTCGACTGTGAAATTTCATCTCAATGCATGAATTATTCCGTCTTTTGAAATCGTTTCTCTATTTACATACCTTGCAACAAATGACACAAGTGCAAAGCAATAAATAATAAACTTCGCCGTCAGAAATTTAGGGATTATTTGTCACTTGCTTGGGATCCCCGCTGATTTCAAGTCTCGTCGAAAGTAATTTATTAGGCGTTTCAAAAACATATATCTAGTTCTCTTAAGAAAAGAATTCGAACAAGGTAAAAGTATACATTAAAATTAATAAAATATGTTTGAGGCCGAGAGCAGACTTGGGTTTAATCCCCGGGCCCAATATGGATCTCGGGGTATGTCCGAGGTGGAGACTGGTACCTGTGGGAATCGCTACGGGGGGAGGAGCTTGGCTGATTAGACTTATCCACTAATGGCTTGTATTATACACTTGTAAAAACTTGAATGTGCTGCTTTTTATTGCCAGAAATCTAGCTAATTGTACCGATAGATACCCATCATAGTGGCGTGCCCACCGGTAGACGGCGCGACTACCAATATCCCAGCAGGCACTGGCAGTTTAGAGCTAGCCAATGATCGTCCTCCAATGCATAACGTTCGACACCACGTCGGGAAAATGGCCGCCGTTAGGCGACGGGGCATGGGCAGTTGAGTGAGATTTTTCGCTTCACTGGATTAACGATACAGTTGGACATGATCGTTTTATGTCACGAGATTTCTCGCAGGCTTCTTTGTCATTTAGGTTCACGCTATTTGCCCCGCCCTAAAGCTTTCTCTCGGTTAAACTAGATTGACTCTTGCAGTGACTCACGCCGTACATAATCTCACGGCTAACCCATTTCAATGCAGGTTCCATAATCATAATGGTAATAGCATTGGAACGCCTTTTGAATTTGGCAAGTGAAACACTGTTCGTATTAAGATATTACATTGTTTGAGCGACATTTGAATATACATTTTGATAATTGTGATGACATTGCGACAGAATTGGTATTTTCGGTAATTCATTTTCTTCATTTTCTTGACATTCTTGTGTTTCAAAACGATATGATTATGGTTAATGTCGTACGCGCAACTAACAACTATTAATACACTGTGTATAGATGGCGACAATTAAAATAGGCATATTTTTGGGTTAAATCTCGAGTTTTCGAAGATTAAAAAGAAAAAATATTTCCGAAATGACCCCACTTTTACTGTTTTCCCTCCCTCCACAGAAGTGCCAGTGACGTCCCACCGCAACACAGTCTTCTTAAACAAAATATGTAGGAGTTTGAGCTGCTAAAGCGAAATCTTGGATTAAAATCGTTGATCTTCATTGCGCCATGAGCCCATTTTGCCGTGCCAAAAGTCTTAAACGATATGTAGTATCGTAACATTATTATAAGGTCTAGGCGTCTCATAAATTTAGGGTGAACTTTTATCAATCAACTAAACAGAATTGAAAGTCGCATCCAGATAGTACTATCATATTGGTTCTCGCAGGACAAAATGCTAAGTCGTTGCTGGATAAATCCATTTAGGGATAAGACAATAGCTTTGGTATGGCACAGGACATTGTTTTATCCAATTGGCATTGGCAATGAGTTAGTATTATACAAATATTACAGTTGAATATCAAAATTATTACTGTTATTATTTTAACATCTTAATTATATGCATCGGGGTAAAAGTGATATTAAATATTCATACCTTATATTAACAATAAAAATCAACTACAATAATGTGGCGCAGTTTGGGTTCGGGGAAAAGAATGGAGTTCTGCCTGTTCTCAGAAAAACTAACTAAACCTGCTTCAATTTATTTGTGTGTATGCAATTGTGACGTTGATTCATGAAGTTTGTCCCTGGTTTTAGATCAATTGCTGAATAATTATAATTCACCTTGACTCGGGCACACTATCTTATCAATATTAACTAGAAATTACTAGAATTCCTTCAAAGAAACGCAATTATTTAACTTTATTGATAAACGCCCTGTTTGAGGGTTAATAATACAACTCAAGAATGTCAAGATCTAAATCAGAGTATCAGACAATACTTTATACTATACTCCTCTCTCTAAAAATATCAATCAATTCTCTCCCACTCTATTGTGCTCTGCTCTAGATAACTGTGCCACGCTCCCCTCTCTCTCTCTCTCTCTCTCTCTCTCTCTCTCTCTCTCTCTCTCTCTCTCTCTCTCTCTCTAAATCAACGAAATCATCAATCAATTCTCTCCCACTCTATTGTGCTCTGCTCTAGAAAACTCTAGGCTTAGAAACTCGAGAAATTTCCGGAATCCTAGATTACATAATTATTATATAACACTAGGCCTACACGCCCATTGTACAACCCAAGGCATCTTCCTTGTGTGCGCCATATTTTAGGGAATTTTCAAAAGTTTAAATAGGTAAAAGCCATTAAATTGAGGCGGAAGAATGATGTGTAGATCAATACAAAAAGGTGCGAGCACAAAAGCGTATCACCCCCCCCCCCTCCACACAACATGTGTGCAGCGTGATGGGAAAAAGTTTAATTAAACTTCGAGTAATTTCTAGTACTTTCTTCAAGCAAGTCGCAACCGATTTGGTAACCCTACTATGTAGCAGCCTACGCTCAAGAAATGTCACAACAACAAAAAAAAAAAAGGAAAAAGCTCTGATTTTGTACTCTGTTGTCTTTGGTGTCGGTGCTTTTGTGTACTGTTGTTGTCGGAAGTTAGTTACTAGGCCTATTGATATTTTGTGTGTGTCTGGATGAGTCAAGTGAGAGGCAAAGCCTTCTTAAGATAAATCTACGTCATGTATATCGACAATGCCAACTAATCCAAACATAAGCTGTGATACTTTTCAAACTAGCGATAGGAAAGAAGATGTGAAATACATATATTCAATACCTCGTTACCTAGTACTTCTCATGAGTAGCAGAACGTTTTGGCGGGAGGGTCATGACTAGGAACAGTTTCTCTTCGTGTGGTAGCGTTGAGTTGTCGACGTGAAAGAGATATCCCACTTACCTTCCAATCCTAAAAGAGATTTAACCTCTGCAGAGGCGATGTATCTGTAAAATTAAAACTGGAACAATATTAACGTTTGTCTATTAAGAACATTTTTCTCAGATAAAAACAACAAAACAACCACCGAATAAATAGCGTGTCAGAAGCTTTCCCCTCTATATTTCTTAAGTGGTAAGTGTTATTCAGTTTCAAATACGAAACCTCTTTATCTGCCTTTTGACATGAGCGCAGATTGTGACAACTATCAGATCTTTAACTCAAGATATATAAATATATAATGCACGCATTAAAGTCTTGACTCTGCCAGTTATCTCCCGCTTGTTGCCTTCTCACAGTCTCTTCTCTTGTAAAAGATGAGACGGATTGCCTGATTGGTCTGGGTGCCACGGACAAATTTCAGAGCTTGTTCAGAAAAATCACCTTCAAGTGGCACAGTGGTATATCCAGCTCCGCTCTTTGATAAGAGCCAGGAACAATTACACTCCACACTTCGCGAGTCAGTGTCTGTAGATAGCGAAAGGACGAACTCCGTACAGCTCTAAGCCTTCAAATGGAGGCAAACCATATAGATGGGTGATAACAAACGTTTGGTACAAGCCTATTAATAAAAAGCTTTTGAAAAGTATGTAAACCCCAAAGGAATTTTTTTTTACCCCTTTTGACTTGGATATTGTTTCAAGGTTTAGTTTTGTTTTCGTCACGGTACTGAAAAGCTTGGATGTATTAAAGTTAAAGAAACTGTAAGAAGCATAATTCAAGCGTTCGCAAAAACTAATTGGCTTAAAAATATGTTTCTATCCTCATCCATGCTTGCTATCAACGTTACCGACTTGTTTTCAACTCCAACCTGAAAATAAACTTTTGATTTAATCAAGTAGAAAAGATAAGGATACTATGCAGTAGTGAAGCCCAAACAAAATTGTTTACAAGTAAAGTTTCCATAGACAGATGACTTCGTTGGTTGCCATAATCATCGAGAGCGCGTTGTAGTGTGGATGCATCTGAAAAAAATGGGCATACGCTTTGGGGTCCGCTGCCTGTTTCTATTATGGCCAGCTCTCTACCAACGGAGACAGTAGGTGCCCCCCTCTTCTTTTGGTAATATATAACACTGTGAACATCTGGGATTCGAAACTTGAATACTCGAAACTTCAAAGCACTATTGACTGAACTAATTGGCACCATTTTCTTGAATTTCATCATCGTTAACGCATGCGTGGATACAAAAATATTGATGGTAACGGTTCCCATTCTGGTAATATACCTGCATTTGGAAGTAATTTGTTGATTAAAAAAAAAAAAAACTTTTGTTGGTTCTCTGATAACCAATTTGTATTTCGTTCAAAATGAGTAAGGATATGATAATTATCAGGGTAAAAGGAAAAAAAAACACCCCGACATTGCCTTAGATAAACCCAAGCAAACACTGTTAAACCTCAGTAACTCCTCCACTGTTCATCTGTAGTTTTTTTTTTTACTTCCTCCTTCTTCCCACCTCCTCTCTCTTTCTGCATCTCTGTTCTTCTTCAACTTAGTTTTCATTATCTCCTTCCTATTGACAGAAATTTGCATTTTTCCGAATAACCCAAAGATATGGGACCAATTTGCAACCAAACTTTTCCAAAGAGACCTCATTCTCCACCATTCCACGCGAAGTTCTTCCGCAGCATCTACGAAATCTAAGAACTATCCATTGTAAGCATCACGACTAAAAATGTTCACCCTCTGGACAGCTACTGTGACTTAAATTACGGATAAGGCGACAGTTTCAATTATATTTATTACTGTTTAACCTACTTTAGTCGCCTGAAAAGGTATGCTATGTACTTAAGTGAGTGAGACTTATCATCCTCTTTTGTGTTGTCGGGTTTGTCTGGTGTGAGATACCGTGAGCGCCCGGCCCTCTTATCTTGCGGGATCGGGCCAGAGACTCTCCTCTCTCGAAGCCCCGGGCGCTGATGGCTTGAGAACCCCCGAGTACAAAGTATGCGGTTATGTGGAGTTGATGCTGGAGGGATGAGTGAGTGAGTTTCAGCTCTACCACCAGTCACCAGGAGCTCCGCTTGTCGACTTGTCGCACCATTAAGCTTGGAGTGCGAGCATGGCTTTTAACCGGAACTAAAAAAAAAGTCAATGTCAGTACTCGTTCATTGTCCTCAAAATGAAAAAAAAAAACTCCAGGCAATGTTACATCGACAGGTCCAGATAAGATTTTATCAAAATGAACATCGTTTAGCTGACACCTTTAAGTATACCAATTTTTCTTTTTGGAAAGGAAAAGGCGTCTGGAATTTGAACTATTCCAGTACGCTAATAATTATTACATACAGTGTATTTAATATAGCTGACTTACTTTAAGACGAAGCCGATTTGTGATATGTCTATTTTCTGTTAATGATATTGTACCCCGCCCCTCATTCTTGAAATGCTATGTTAACTCACGAATAGTATTTAACACGGTATGAATAATGTAAAACATGTTTTTATATGGAAAATTACTAAATCGTATCTTCAAAAATTCTAAAACAGAAACAGATATATATGTAAACGTATCACTCATGAGTTCAACTACCGCACCTTTTGATGGCAAAAGAAAACAATAAAAACAAGAAACAAACAAACAAAGAAACGAAACCGAACCAAAAAAAATGAATTAAATGGTTTGTAACGGCTGGCAGAACATTAGACACAACTATCATAATTCCCTCCTATCAAGAAGATCTACATCTGATAAGCTACTTAACGAGCATGTTGCCAAATTGGCTGGGTGCTGGGAGTGAGCGCCTACCTCTAGTATCTGCTTTGGCCATCGCTCATTTTTTATACCGGTACCTGGCCGCCGCAAAACACCTTGATAAGGCACGGGAGTTTATATGATGACGCCTCGGCTCAGTTCATACTCTAAAACTGTATCCTGTGTTGAGCCACATAATTTCTCTCTCTTTCTCTCTCTCTCTCTCTCTCTCTCTCTCTCTCTCTCTCTCTCTCTCTCTCTCTCTCTCTCTCTCTCTCTTTCTCTCTCTCTCCCCCTTTCTTTCTCTTTCTCTCTCTCTCTCTCTCTCTCTCTCTCTCTCTCTCTCTCTCTCTCCTCTCTCTCTCTCTCTCTCTCTCTCTCTCTCTCTCTCTGTTTTGCTCGGTGTCAGTGTAATGTGACCAGCTGAGACAGAAACCATAGTATCCCCTCCCTGTCTTGTGTGTGGCAGCACATAAAATTGTCAGACGTCAGTCTTGGGGCACGTCTACAATATAACCTTTATAATGCTGACGTTGGACGTTAAACCATCTCAACTCAACACTCTCTCTCTCTCTCTCTCTCTCTCTCTCTCTCTCTCTCTCTCTCTCTCTCTCTCTTTCCCTCTCTCATTCTCTCCACCTCTATCACCCTATTTCTCTCTCTGCACTATGTAACGAACTATTCTACATGTAGGCCTAACGTACTTTTCTTTTCTTTGTTTCTTCCAAAGAGTGTAGACCAATTAAAGAGACTGATAAAGTTTCTCTACAACTCTATGTCATTGGGACATAAGCTGTCCCTCTGACAGGTTTAACTTCTAAGATAAGAATAATTATGTTGCTTTTCAGAGGAGCTATCAGAACATCTCCCCCTTAACTCATCAGATAGTGACGGAACATAGCACCTACTCTGAAGTTGAAGAAAAGGGAATTTTAATTTTAAGCCAGAAATTTCACAGCAAATTTTTCCCTGCTAGTTTCATGGTTTGAACACATTATAAATCTCGCTTTCAAGATTTTTATCATAATTGTTATGCTTTTTACTGTTTAGACGAAATAACGCATAATATAATGCCGAGTTAAAGCTATGTTTGAAAAGATGCTCAGGAAATGTGTGTCCTGGATACTGAGCTCTCAGATAATTGAAGGCTTGCATTATTACAATTGTAATTCACCGTGTATGGGGGGCGATTCTTCAAGAATTATTAAGCAATAGCAATAAAATTACTCACACTTTGTATTCCCAAAGTCTAAGCGATTATCCCAAGTCTGAAAAATCAGTCAATATCGCACAGTAGTATACATTAGATAAACGCATAAGATTAAAATTCCTCTTGCAAATGCCCTCTATCTTCAGGCTTCGTTAGAGAGAGATGCAGAATGCAAAGTTTTGCACAGCGAGGCTCCTTTTGATTTTGTAGTAGGACATGAGTGTAAAGTTACATTAAATTGGCACAATTAT
>RQTK01000247.1:60163-65648 GCA_003991915.1 Elysia chlorotica
AGAGAGAGAGAGAGAGAGAGAGAGAGAGAGAGAGAGAGAGAGAGAGAGAGAGAGAGAGAGAGAGAGAGAGAGAGAGAGAGAGAGAGAGAGGGGAAGGGGGGGGAAGAGAAAGAGATTTGCGTAGTTCTTTTACAAACTCCTTGAATAAGTTAGTCTCGCTTGTTTGTGCTTGATAGTTCTATCAGAGAAATATTGTTGCTTAGTACGAAAGATCAGTTCAAAAGAGGCTATAATTGTGGACGGTTCTCAAAACTAACGTCTGACAAGTATACGTGCTGCCACACAGAGACAGTGCTGGGATACCATGTCTCTGTCTTAGCCGGTCATATTAAACTGTTAACAACTCAATCGGTAGGTTTGGTGTATGTATCTCTTTCGTTTGGGAATGTTAACACAATGAAATGAATTGTTATAGAGTAACTAGCTAATGGAAGATAGTATTGTTATAGATAAACTAGCTAATGGAAGATAGTATTGTTATAGATTAACTAGCTAATGGAAGATAATATTGTTATAGATAAACTAGCTAATGCAAGATTGTATTGTATCAGTACACGACCAGTATGATACGATTTTAACTTCAAAGTTAGTACTTTCATTTTAATCTTCTAACACTTCCATACACTCAGATTAGAGAGGACAGTTTTGATTCACTCTTTACATGTAAATCACCATTATGCATACATCTTTATTATTTAATACAGTATCGATTCTAAACAAAAAGCTATTATATCGTAATCGTTACTGTGTCCGCAGACGCTGTTTGAGATAGGAGGATCACCGAAATAG
The DNA here is from genome assembly GCA_003991915.1 of Elysia chlorotica. Taxonomy (NCBI): domain Eukaryota; kingdom Metazoa; phylum Mollusca; class Gastropoda; family Plakobranchidae; genus Elysia; species Elysia chlorotica. The sequence continues at coordinate 60,953 of RQTK01000247.1, forward strand.
AAGCGGAGGCTCCAAAGTATAGCCACTCTAATGACTAACATGATAAGCATTAAGCAGGAGCTGATGGGGGCAAGTCCAGACGCAAGCCGAGCTACAGATCAAGGCAGGCGGAGCAGTGGACGGACTAATTAAGAGATTGTCGGCCGTCTCAGGTAATGGAGGCCACTCAAAACATCGTGCATGGTGAGCCGTGTGGAGGAGTCCCTTTACGGGAGCTACTGGCGAGAGATAAAGATCGTCGCTTAATGACCCTCGCCACCGCGAGTCAGATCGGGTTCAAACACACAGTCTGAGGGCAGACTCGGCTCAGATAGGCTAGGTCTATACTAGCGGGTGACTCGGCTCAGATAGGCTAGGTCTATACTAGCGGGTGACTCGGCTCAGATAGGCTAGGTCTATACTAGCGGGTGACTCGGCTCAGAAAGACTAGGTCTATACTAGCGGGTGACTCGGCTCAGATAGGCTAGGTCTATACTAGCGGGTGACTCGGCTCAGATAGGCTAGGTCTATACTAGCGGGTGACTCGGCTCTAGACTAGGTCTATACTAGCGAGGAGTCCCTTTACGGGAGCTACTGGCGAGAGATAAAGATCGTCGCTTAATGACCCTCGCCACCGCGAGTCAGATCGGGTTCAAACACACAGTCTGAGGGCAGACTCGGCTCAGATAGGCTAGGTCTATCCTAGCGGGTGACTCGGCTCAGATAGGCTAGGTTTATACTAGCCGGTGACTCGGCTCAGATAGGCTAGGTCTATACTAGCGGGTGACTCGGCTCAGATAGGCTAGGTCTATACTAGCGGGTAACTCGGCTCAGATAGTCTAGGTCTATACTAGCGGGTGACTCGGCTCAGATAGTCTAGGTCTATACTAGCGGGTGACTCGGCTCAGATAGGCTAGGTCTATACTAGCGGGTGACTCGTCTCAGATAGGCTAGGTATATACTAGCGGGTGACTCGGCTCAGATAGTCTAGGTCTACACTAGCGGGTGACTCGGCTATGATGGGCTAGGTCTATACTAGCGGGTGACTCGGCTCAAACAGACTGTGTCTATACTAGGGTATAAACTCGCTAAGACAGATTGGGTCTATACTAGTGGGTGACTAGGCTCAGACAGACTGTGTCTATACTAGGGTATAAACTCGCTAAGGTAGACTGGGTCTATAGTAGCGGGTGACTCGGCTCAAACAGACTGTGTCTATACTAGGGTATAAACTCGCTAAGACAGACTGGGTCTATACTAGGGTATAAACTCGCTAAGACAGACTGAGTCTATACTAGCGGGTGACTCGGCTCAGATAGACTGGGCCTTTACTAGGAGATGACTCGAATCCGACACACTGAGTTTATACTTGGGGGTTACTTGCTTCAGACGTACTAGGTATTGACCAGGGGGTGACTTGCCACAGACAAACTGTATCTATCTTCAGACTTACTAAGCCTTAACTAAGGTATGACTCGCTTAAGACGTACTAGGTATGTACTAGGGAAGACTTGCCTCAGACCGTCAGACTTGGGCTATACTAAGGGGTGGCTCGCTTCAAACAGACTGGGTCTGTGGGCTGGGGTGTTTCGCGTCTCAGACAGAGCTGTTCTGTCTTTTTCAATCCTCTCTACACATGTATATACATGAACTAGTTTTTGTTACCCCCCACTCTCTCTCTTTCTTTCCTTTCTTCTTTCTCTCTTTTTTTCCTCCTCTCTCTCTTTCCTTATCTCTCCCTTCCACCCCCACCCCCATATATCATTTCCTATAATTATTCCCGTATCAATTTACTACTCCTTTGTTACATCGTAAAAAAAAGAATTTGTTTTTAATCCCGAAAAGAAAGCACTAATTTATATCTTAAAAATAAGCGTTTCACCCATAAAATAATGAAATCCATTGTTATTATGATAAATTTCTTTACATTGATACAATGGACGTTGCTTTCCTCTGGTATCCGGTTACTGATAACAAGCAAAACACGTTTACAAATCCCTGTGTGGATTTTTGGTTTGGCCAAATTGAGGGCAATTATGTATAGGCCCTATGAAATAAAAACCCAATCATGTCGTGAAACGCTCATTGTTGTGTCTTCTCGTATGTCACATCCATTGAAATTAGAAAGAAAGAATGTTTTTAAACTGAGGCAGGCTAAGACATTATTTTTAGTTTTGATCGATATTACCTGTGTGTTGTTTGAAAAATAAAAGAGCGTTATTTATTATGTTATGTGCTCTTTAATTGTTATTTTTGAGAGAATAATGTTTCTTTATTATTTCACAGCTGCACGTTCCTTTCCATGTGGAGATCAAAGTTGCTTTTATGTTGATTGATTTGCCTCTTTGTCTATTATTTTGCTGGGTCGTCTGTGGGTATATAAGTGTATCTATAACTCCCATCTCTCGCTTCCAAACTACTCATAACATCACACACAGTAGACTGGTTGTTATATTTAAAAAACACAACGGATTTGTTTTGCGTGCTTATGTTTTTTTTTCTGGTAGCTCAACACCAACACCAGGTCAGATTTAAACCCTGGATCTCCATCTCGTCAGTCCAGAGAATTACCGACTGAGCTAAGACGCTCCAGGTTCTTCCTCACGTCAGAACTCATCAAACTTGTGCCCAGCCTGTGACGTGGCTCTAATCTAAAAAGGCACAATCGGATTTGTTTTGCGTGACGTAAAGAATCCTATTCAGCGATTTTGTCGATAGCACACTGAGATTCGAACCACGGACGTCACCACCATCTCTTCGGTCCATGGTCTACCGACTGAGCATAGTGAGCTACTGGCGCTCCAGACTGTTATCTTCCTCACGACACAGCCCATCAAGCTGGCGCCCTGTCTGTGACGTGGCTGTGTGTCACGTGAGCCACCTACCTGCTGGTGGTACCTGGAACTGTACCTGTGTGTTCCCCAGTACCTCCAGTACCCGCAATGCAGGCCTTGGGACCCTTACGGCTAAAACAGATGGCAGAATCACGCCCTTTCCACATGGAATTTTCTGATCATTCATTGGCTCCGAAAATATGCGACACAGCTATGGTTGGACACCCATGGAGATTCACTTACCTATCGTCGTCGTTTTCTTTATGGGCCAGTTATCGCAAGGCGTGTGCTGAGACGGAGCGACGCAGGCTTCCCTGGCTTATCAAGCCTGACGAGGCGGGCGCCAGTCGAGCCTTTAATCGTCGCGGGTACATCCTCATAGAAACGTTAATGTCGAAACGTAATCCTTAGCCTAATTGCATCAGTGATAGCAACTATTGCTCTACAACGAGGCGTAAAATGCTGCCCCATTCACCAGACTCCAGCATTGAGGGTGGGATAAAGTAAGAGATTATGAAAATGTGGTTGGGTGACTGTGTCCTTGTCAGTCTGTCTGGAGAGGGAGAGACCCCGACAATCAGGGGAGAAGGTCGAACCGAGCTTTGGTTTGGCTCCAGGCTCCTTTTTAATTAATGTCCATCAGAATAATCTCCGCATATAATCTTCTTTTTTATCTTTTCTCACATAACCTCTAATCTGGCACGTGAATTGAGTAGAGAACAAAACAAAACAAATAAACAGAGAGTAAACAAACAAGCACCACGGGAAAAAAAATGTTACATTAGGTCCTCCAACAATCAATGAGCAGTAAACGACACTTAAAATACCATTATATACAAGCTAACGTGTACGTTCGATATCGTTTCTCGACTGATATTGCAATCATATTACAGTCGTGAAATGTTATTTAGCCTTCAATTCCGTATTGATAGTGCAATCAACCTACGTCCTGTCACATTGATAGTTTTTAATTAAATCTAGTTATGATGCAATGAACATTTTAATGGTAATTTGAAGAAATAAAAACAACAACATTGCAGTTTTGAGGATCATGATTATGCTAAATGATACATGACAATTTATGTAAAGGGTGTTTTCCCATTTCTTTTTGTTTCTTTCTTTAATAACAGTCGTACTAATAGTGTTTTAGGCGACGTCCTATTTTCTACGTATTAATATATCACGAAGAAGCACCCATGCCAGTCTTGAAAATTCTGGGTCCATACCCTATCTCAGATTTGCTGCTGGTCGCCGAAGGTGGGACATCCAAGGACCACAACTCCCTCCTCCCGCAGTCAAGCTGATACATACTGCGTCTGCTCAGAAACAAACTGCTTCATGATTGTTCATTCAACAATGGCATAATAAATTATGGTCAAGTTATGTTTTAATAATTATGAATCCGGATAAATGCCTCTCATTACGTTTTGAAATTTGAGTTTTAAAAATGTGCACTCAACACAATGTACTTACTTGTATTCTACGTCAGTGCATCTTTAATAACCTTATTTTCGGAAGTGTCCCCAACTAAACTATATTTAGGTATACACTGAATCGTTCTGCCAAAGTTTGAGTTACACTTGCAAAGATGAGCTGCCCTCACAGTTGAGATTTCAATTGGGCGCAATGTATAGATGTATAGTATTAGTCAGTGAGTCTGGATACACAAAAGCGAACCGCCAACACCGATTCTTGGGCCAACCTTCAAACCTTGTGTTCCTTCTAGTGAACCATTAATGGACTATTAACCAACCAGTTAAGAAAATTACATAAAGGTATAATATCACATCAATACAAAACTACTACTACTACTACTACTACTACTACTACTACTACTACTACTACTACTACTACTACTACTACTACTACTACTACTACTACTA
>RQTK01000247.1:67175-111439 GCA_003991915.1 Elysia chlorotica
TAATAATAATAATAATAATAATAATAATAATAATAATAATAATAATAATGAAAAGAAAAATATAAATCATTATTATCATTTTTAATGAGGTTGGCTTAAAGAGGCTTCGGACCTCTCAGTGTAAAATAATATGGTTTCGGTGGGGACCTGTGAAATGCCGTATCGCATTGTCCCTGGTGTCACTTTTGCCCTCATGTCCTGGTCTGAGCATCCATCCTCCCGTCAGAGTCATTGTGGGGGCAACAGGTCTGAAACTAATACCCTCGCACACACCTAACGCATGATGTACCTAAATACACCCAAGGATAGTCATTTAAGCAATTTGATGAAACTAAAATACATGGGAGATTGGGTCCTCACTGCTACAACTTAATAGAGGAGTACATGAGTTTACAAAGTCATTACTGGCTTGACTTAGCGTAAAGTTCGTTTGGAACATCAAATTCACATGAAATTGGTTTCTTTTTTTGTGTCCACAGTAAAATGCCACAAAGATACATCTTAACAATAAATGCTATATGTTTTAGTTTTGCTGCTTATTCAAGTCTATAGAGGAGTCATCTCAATATTCGAAAGTGCAGCTGCAAAAACAACATAACATTTAAATCATGAAGTAGTTGTCTGTTTTAAGAGCATAAAGCTTTCACCTTTTCTTGTACACAGTAACAGTACAATGTGATAATGATTAAGCCTTAGAGGAGTGATGTGTTTAGAGGATTTTCTCTGCTACCACATCAGAGGAAAGTACGGGATGGTGGACACACTGAGCCTAAAGGATGTTATAAAGTTTGAAAAGATGACCATTGTAAATTAATAATTTCAATAAAGACCTTGACTTCTTATGTATTTAAAAGCGTGATTAAAGCACTATTAGTTTCACACCATTCGTCCAGCAGGTGATGATAAAAAATAACCCCCATTCTTCTCTTTGCCAGAAAGTATTTGATAGAAAAGCTAATTGCCACTAACGTTTGTCTTGGATTACTTAGACAGACCAGCGCCTGGCTAATAATCCCAGAGGCTGAAAGAGCTGCCACGGAAATCTCTGATGGGTGTCACGGTGTCGGGGCCCACTGTTCCAGGGAAGGCAGGCGACACCAGGACACCGATCTGGGTAATTATGGCGACAGCGGTACAGTTGCCAGCCCCGGCCGGCCCGGCCCAAGACTGGAGAGAAACACCTTTTAGAGGCCGGACCAGCGTCGCTCAACACGGGCCACGCCACGGATAATTGCACGGATGATCCAGCTCCGCCTCCTAATTACCCTTGTCTTGGTTCCCCTTCCCTCCTCATACCACATCGGGCCGAACAAAATGAGGAGTAATTATTTATTTCCTTAAGACAAACTAGCTTGTATCGTGTTGGTTGCTAGTTGGTCATCCGTCCATCTCCTTCCTCAATGTAAAAAAAAACTTCCGCCCCGTTTTATAGCCTTTCCGACGCCCGCTAAAACCGCAAGAGATATCGTGTCCTCAAATCTCTGCCTGGACGTACATTTGCCAGATTACAATTAAATGTAACGAGTCTCTCTATCACACAGTAGACACGCGTTTTTTGTTCTTGTTTTTTCTTTAAATCTGATAACACAAACAAAAAGAAGGAAAAGATGCGGCTCGTTAATTAAGGCAAGTGCGGGCAGGCTTAGCCGTCGCTTCCTCTGATTATCGTGACTGGTGTTTAAAGTCACGTGTCTCAAATTTTGATGATTTCTGGAGGATATTTCGTGAACGGCCGATGACAAATGGGTCATCACACGAAGGCAATTACAAAAACGTAAGGGGAAAAACGAACAAATTATAGTTGCAACTTTTGGCAAGACACTTAATTCATTATTTAGGTTCCAAGTATAGTTTGATTTTCTTGAAAACTCCTCTGTCTGCGCTAACTCTTTTATAATATATTTGTCGTTTTACGCCTTGTAATACTATTGTATTGTGCCATTACTTAGAGAGACCTAAATGAAAATGTTCTTGTTGATCTGCGCGCATCTTAGATCTGGAGTTAGATGATGCATGTACTAGACATCATGATAGCCAATGCCAAAAGGAGACTTTGGAAAACGTGTATTCTAAAATTTTAAAGTTAGAATTAGGCAATAACATTATTTAATACGTAGCAAAAAGTTTAGGTTCAATAAGTATGTAACACCATAGAGAACCATGTAATAGCTATGGAGGCCATACTAGTATCTATGATGTAACTCAGTAATCAAGCAGTTACTGAAAGAGCAATCCGACTTTAAAACATTAGATTGATTTATGGAATAGCTTCAGCGGGTACTACAAATTGTCCACTATTTTTTCTGCCATTTCGAACATAGTTGGCGGCAATTATGAGTGTACGCTATATAATTATAGTTACACATAGCAAAAAGCATACCATGGTAAATGCAATAGCTTAAAAATATTAATTTTGGTGAGCTAGGGCTAAGACTATGAGGTACCACGGAGGGGTAACTCTGGACTTAGGCGACTGTCATAGTGACATTAATCCAACCAGTATAGAAATGGCGACTCTATCGACTTAAGCAAGGTGCCCCACTAATCATTTTGTTATAGAAATAATTTAAAACAGTTCTACTTGCACTATTTCACCGCTAATTCATTACAATGACGCATAAATTATCCTTAAAAAGAGAGAAAAGCTTATTCTCTAATCGACTTAAATGAACGCGGCAATTTCCAAAGAGACAACAACAAAAAAAATTCCCCAGAGGTACTATTCATTAGATCTAGATCTAGTACTCGTATATAAGAGATTGATATATTGTATTCATAACATGCCTGTAAATCTCCAATGTTTCGATTTCTCTATTAAAACGTCATTCAGTTTATGTCTTGCATTTACTGCTCTCGTAACAGATCGCATTAAGCAAGATTTACAGAAAAGTCAATTATATACAACAGATTTGCTTTGCACCAGTGGATTTAATGTACGGTACTGAGAAAGAAAGTAATGTGCGCTCTGATCAACGTCAATCCGTGCATCCCAAACAACCTCAGTGAAATATCGCTTGCCAAGGGGGAAAAATGAGTTATCGCACGCCTGCGGCTGAGATTTCATGCTTTATTTGTTGCACAGAAAGTCAAACACTCATCTTGATTAGTCTTAGACTAGATTTTCTAGTTGTAGGGTAGTACCGTAGGCTAAGTGCAATGAAAAAGTAGGTGTAGCCGAAAGACTTACCATGGATTAGGATGCTTTAGACTAAATTTAGTTCTACTTGTAGTGGGGGGCGCGGTGGTCCAGGAATAGAACATCGGCTTCCGACGCAAAAGGTCCCGAGTTCGAATCCTGGATATTGCGTTCCCTACTGGTAGGATCGGTGCCAGTATAATGTGGCATGCTGAGACAGGAGTCATGGTATCCCCGCCCTGTCTCGTGTGTGGCAGCACATAAAATTGTCAGACGTTCGTCTTGGGGTCCGTCCACAATATAGCCTATATAGTGCTGCTGTTGGACGTTAAACCAACCCAAACTCAACCAAACCAATACCCTACTTGTAGTATGACATGCTAGAATTTTTTTTTTAATATGCTGGGCTATTAACATCTTATCCGGTACAGTAAAACCTTTTCCGTAACTATGCGCACCCCCCCCTAAAAAAAAAAGGATTGTCTTTACTTTGTTAATTGGTTTACGAAAGCACCATCGTGATCACAGCTCTTTATACAGCAAACAGCGATTTAGTGTCGGCGGTAAGTCTGACGGAAAAAATAAAAAGAAACTGCAAAACAAAAACCGTAAAGCGAACAAAAGAGAAAAATCGAAACATTGGAGATTCACATGCAGGTCCGTGAGAACAGCAAGCTTAGGGTAGTAAGTATAAAGAGGAAGTAAATTTAGACGCCAATCTAACTTGTACTTTGATGATTGAAGTTGGACATATACATCTTCTTTCTCTTTAAACTTACTATACCAAGTCTTCTTACGGAAGTTGACTTTTAGGTGGTGTAAACTATAATAAATATACAGTTGGTGCAGTATAATACGTTTTATCATGTTTGTTGTTGTTTTTTTAGGGGAGGGGGTGGGGAGGGGCAGGAGTTGGATACATTGAACACAAATAAGTTTATCGAAGATCTTACAAATTTAATGTATAATGCTTTTACTTGTTTCCAGTTTTGTGATTGCACTTGCTGAAGAAGATTGCAGGTTGTGGCGCTTATCTCCATAACCTAAGAGCAGAAAAGAGAATCTTGTTGAACTTAAAAAACAGGTAATGAAAGTCGAGCTGTTCCATAAAAAAAAAATTATGTTGTGTTCGTTGTGCTTTAGTTTCATACAAAAATAATTGTGAGTTAACCAGGGTGTAACCCTTAACGATAGTAACGCTGTTTTTCTCTCTAGAGCGAGGACCCGGACATGGCTGTACATATAATAATGTAGGCTAATATTTTTCTAAATTATCTGCAATTGATAGGAGATTTTCATATCCGAAAGAAATCTAAGGTCTTAAGTACAACATTGTGGTAAACTTACAACTCATAAAACATAATGCGAATAAGTCTTGGGACAGGTTGTAAGCTACCGCGACGTTGCTCTTACTACCCTCTAGTTTCAAGATCTTAAGTTAATATAGATCCAGTCTGGGCAGGGATACAATCATTTAAAATAATCACATAACTCGATCATAATTAGATGTTAGCGACTATACACACAAGTTAAGGCAAAAGAAACTAAAATTCGAAAATATCGATATAATTCAGCGGAAATTTGAAAAAAAGTTAATGTAAATCTATCCCATAGCAGAATGATCAGCCATCAGTGCAGCCTATTTAAATTTATGATACTAACTATTTCTATTACAATCAGGTAGTTTATAAAGCCAAACAAAAAATGTACCACACCATGAAAATTAATGTGCAATGCCATACGGTGCAAGAGAGAAGATTCACTTTCATTAGATGCTGCAGATGGCGAAGGGGGAAAAAAGGAACCAAAGTGTGATAAAGGTGAAGCTCCGCAAGGTCCCCGCGATGTGCGTGAGTACCCCGACCTTGTTCTTATCATCGCTTGCTGGTTTGTCTTGTTCTGTCTCGCATATAGATAATGGAGGTATCTCAAAAGGTGATATGTTAGACCTTTCTTTAATGTTGTCTGCAAAACTTAAAGCAAATGAAATTAATACAGGCCATAATTCGCAGCAATCTTAAAACAAAAAGAAAGATTAAACAAAACTGTCTTTTGAATAGAAATTGTTTAACCAAAAATTGTATGCCAGTCTCCCTCGGTTCACTATCTCTATATTCCATCGTATGACTTTTGCGTCCTGTTTTTTTTTTCTAACCTCATCGGCTCCTTTTCTCTTCTTTTGCCAGTCTGTCCTTTTTGTGTTTGTGGTTTTGGATGTTTGTCTCTTTGGCTGTGGTGTCTGTCTGTCTGCCTGTCTGTCCGTCTGTCTGTTTCTCTCTCTCTGTCTCTCTCTCTCTCTCTCTCTCTCTCTCTCTCTTTCACTGTGTGTGCCTACTCAACCAACCATTTCCCCTTATTAATGGATAATAAAACTCAGTACACAAAACAAACATTTACGGGATTTTTGTCCTGTTGCACTTACATCGTTCAATTATTCTCAAAATGGTGAACTCCTGTGCATCCTCTCTCCCTGTGGAACCGACTCTGACGGTATACTTCATGCCTGGTGTGGACATAGCGCAGTGTAGTCGTGCCCGGGCTTCCTCCAATCAGCTGTCTGGCTGCCACCGAATGTGTCGCTATGCAAGATGCAGCAGCAGCTGATGCGTGCTGCGCGCCGGTGTTAAAACCCTGCAACACTTTTGTAGGCCGAGTGAGTAACGTCGGTTATAAGGGGCTCTGGTTTTTCAAACAACATTCCAGTTTGGCGACACTGATATGAATTGTATGGGTTTCCTGGACGGTCTTTGGTCTATTGTTTTTTTACTGGTCCCCTCTTTTTAATTTGCAAACAAACTCTTCTGTTTACCTACACCACTAACCCCCGTGCGCTTCACTGGTCGCCTCTTTTTAATTTGCAAACTCTTATGTTTACCTACACCACTAACCCCCAAGCAACGAAACAATAAGCAGAATATACATTTTATAGGGAATTTTAAGAATCTTGAGGGAAAAAAGATTCACGTAAAGATGCACGCTCTTCCTCTTCAAAATTTATTGTAGCCGTTTTAAATACTACCTACTGCCTTGCTTCTTTAATATGACAGCCCTCTTCAAAATGTTATTTACTTCTTTAATATGACAGCCCTCTTCAAAATGTAATTTAGCGAACCACACGACTTATTATAACAAAATAGCCATACGTTTATTAAGCTTATGTTTTCAGTTCAGTGATCAATGATACTCTTAACCCATTTACACCGTTGTTTTTAACATCATCAACAATAAATTACTAATATTTTGTTCAGTTTTCAAAATAACGAGAATTCCGTTATTTTCCTGCGTCTGTGACTTTGGTGGACCACCCACGGGTAGACTGGGGTAGTAACTGAACAGTTATCATCTGGCTAATTTGCTGGGGCGCTGCCTGTCCTGCCAACCGAGGTGTCAACTGACAGGCTCGCCGCGAGGGCCTGGAGCCATGTGCCACACAGCCTCGCAGACCCAGCCCCGTGCACACAGCTATGCTAATCAGGTGCCTCTTGTCGCCAGAGTTATGCTAACAAGTCCCTTCCACATGCCTTTCTTAGACGTTTGCTTCTTGCTAAGTTATTTCAGTGCCTGACTTCTGGGTTGGCTTTCACAGAAAAAAACCCAATACTTGTTCTTTTTTTTTGTTTTTGTTTTTTTGACGGACCATAAAAATGAATTGTGAAATCTAATTTATTGCACACAAATCCACAGACCCACCCTTACAATTTCGTTTACAAATACTAACAACATCAAAACACCACTGACATCATCACGATTTATACAATCATCTACTACTACTACTACTACTACTACTACTACTACTACTACTATTACTACTACATGTACTACTACCACTACCACTACCACAATATACCTTAGCCAGATGAGAGGTTCTTTTTCAAATGAATGCAAAAGTCGGCTCTCCAGGGCACCCATGAACAGGTTGGCGTAAGTGGGTGCCATGCATGTACCCATGGCCGTGCCATGTATCTGTATGTATGTGTCGTCCATGAATGTGAAGGTGTTGAGTGTGAGGATGAGTTTTGTGAGGTCACAGAGGAAGGATGGGGATGGTGTGGTGCCTACTTCTCTGCCCTCCCTCAGTGCCGCACGGCAAGCGTCTATACCCTCCTCGTGTGGGATATTTGTGTACAATGCGCTGACATCCATTGTACACAGGAGGGTATCTGGAGGGAGGGGGCCTAACGCGTTGATTTCTTCGATTACTACTACTACTACTACTACTACTACTACTACTACTACTACTGCTGCTGCTGCTGCTGCTGCTGCTGCTGCTCCTCCTACTACTACTACTACTACTACTACTACTACTACTACTACTACTACTACTACTACTACTAACACCACCATCACCACCACCACCGCCACGAGAAATGCTACGAGAGAGATGATTCTAAACTATTTTGATGAAATTGGAATCGATTTGAGTAAATGTTTAGGCCAGTCATACGACAGCGTAGCCAACATGTCTGACAACGGAGTCCAACATATAATTTTGGAGAAAAACAAATCTACAAATTTTATTCCATGTGTTGGTTATTCAATTGACCTCGTAGGACGTGATGCTGTTAAATCATGAGTAAAGGCAGCCAATTTCTTTGGGATCACTAATAAATTATACTGTTTCTTCTCTGCGTCAACAAAACGGCGGTCAGCGCTGAAACACTTCTTATCACTGGAGTCAAGAGACGTCCAACATTTATATGATACACGGTAGAAGGCGCATGCAAATTCTATGTCTGCAGTTAAGGATAGCTATCCTCAACAAATAAAAGCTTTTCAAAGTATTAAAGATTATATCAATAAGAAGGGTAATACGAGACGACATGCCGGAAATGTGCAACAAGAGATGGATGAACTGGGATTAATTATTTTTTGTCTTCGTATTACAGCTTTAGACAATTCTGCTAGAACGTTTTCACAAAGTGCAGGACCCTCAGGTCACACTGAATACATGTGCAAATCTTTATTCTTCTCTACAACACTTTGTCTCAGCAAATCGTGACATTTTTTACGAAATCTAGCAAAATATACAGCAAATAATTATTGCCAGCCATTGACTACAAAGCGACCAGAAGAGAGAGAAAAACACATCCAGGTGATGGCTCTTTTCTCGACGCCATAGACAACATGCCAGCAAGGGCAATGTTCAAAGTAAAATATTTCTTCACAACGATTGATGCTCTTTTAACCAATCTTATGAAAAGAGCAATCGTATACACTGAAGTGTAAGTGCTATTTTCATTTTTAAACAATGAGATACAAGAAGGGTGAACATTCAAGACAAAGTTAAAAATCTGACCGCTAAATATCCGAATGTGTACCCCAAACATTGCGGCCGAGCGTGTACGCTTCAAGATATATCTTGAAAAAAATACACCCTAAAAAGGAACAGCATGGCTACCAAGAAAATTATAACGTGCTAAAAAGACAATACTCCAGCAGCTTTCCCCAACGTTGATATCACCCAATATTTTTTACCCTTATGGTCACAGACTGCAGAGGTGAACAATCATTTTCAAGACTCAAAAGAATTAAAAAACGAAGCAAGCTCCACAATGGCCCAGGGGAAGTTGTCAGACCTCGGCCTCTTGAGCATTGAGGGAGAAAAAACTTAGGAAACTCGATTTCAATCGCATCATTGAAGTCTTCACAGCCAAAAACAACAACAACAACAACAAAAACAACAACAACAACAACAACAACAACACACAAACACCAGGAAAAAATCTTTGTATAATTAAGAGTAAGATTTGTTCATTAAGCAAAATATGCAATTATAGATGTGCGCAACTGATGTGTCGATTTTTAGCAGCGTATTTTAGATTTTCTTTTTTAATGTCTAAAATGTTTCTAATTATTTTAAACTAAAACCCGTTGTGTAATGTATTCACACAAAATAGCAGGCTTATCGTGATAATTTTCATGTTCTCTGTAAGTTTGAATCTGTTTCCGTCACCGATAAAGCCAAGCAGCCGACGGCAGTTGTTGAGAAATCAACATGTTGTTCTTTCTCATTAGATGTCGTAGATTATAATTCTTAGAACATAGATTCTAATCCGTTCGTCCGTGCGGCTGCATTTGAATGGTTTCCATCTTGAAAACGGAAAAATTATTTACGTGGGTAATTTAGATTTTCATTACAACATTTGGTGTGAAACAAGTTGAAACATTACTCTTCGGACACGGTTTAAAACAGGTGATAGACGTCCCATTCCACGTCTCCGGAAAAACATACCAGACTGGGTTATATACCCTGTAAACAGTACTCAAAGGAACATCAGCAGTTGATAGAGCAATCTCTACGTTTTAGCTTCTGAGTGTATTTCCATCACGGCTGATAGGTAGACTTGTTGATCACACAAACAATAGATAATCAAGCGCGTGTGAAAATCAGGGAAATTTATGACCACAACAAGTCCGCTTGGTTTTCCATTGAACATAAAAAGGCGAATCAGGAGTAGAGAAAAGCTGAACGAAAATGGAGAAAGACAAGACTAAACATTGATTTTTATTGATATTTATAAAACAAATCGACAAGAATTTGTAATGACGTGTATATTACCAAATTTAGTTATGCAAAAAACTGTAAAGAGTTGTTTCAGACCACTGACAAGCTTTTAGGTGCTACCTCCATACACACAAAATTGAGTGAGGAGAAACTTTAACCGCTTTTGAACAAAAATTTAAAGATAAAAGGAAGTAAAATAGATTACTTGACACCCAAAAAAGGGGGGGGGGGGGAGCCTGTTTTTTGTACTTGTATGATTGCTTTTTTTTTTGTTTTCGGTTGTTTTTTGTTCTTTCTGTTTGTTTAAACTGAAAACTTCATAAAACTACTGGGCGAGCTTCATTATTCCTTCCACCGTCACATGTAGGCCTAAATCATTATATTAAAATACTCGCCGTGGCAGAAGAAAAAGAATGATTTATAACGAATCTATTGAATGCATTAGCAAGTACATGTAATACTTTGGAGTAAGCTCTTTCTCTCTCTCTCTCTCTCTGTGATAGTGCCGGTGCAGATACAGGACACTGCCGCTGCTGTGTGTTTGTCTTGTACTTCTCTCCCCCTCTGTCTCTCTCTCTCTCTCTCTCTCTCTCTCTCTCTCTCTCTCTCTCTCTCTCTCTCTCTGTCGCTCTCTCTCTCTGTCTCTCTCTCTCTCTCTGTCTCTCTCTGTGATCAGCCCTGAGTGCATTAGCAAGTACATGATTTCATTAGCAAGTACATGTAATACTTTGAAGTAAGCTCTTTCTCTCTCTCTCTCTCTCTGTGATAGTGCCGGTGTGGAGGCAGGACACTGCCGCTGCTGTGTTGACTGTGGCTGACCTCACAAATTCAGGTGCGGGCTTAGTGTAGGCTACGGTAGTGAACGATCAAACACACCGCCACTGACCAGCTGACCCTCGCACCAACAGACACGGAGGACTGCGAATACCGTCAGCATGCGTTAACATTGTTTACTTAGACAGCGAATGGAAGTGCTCGAGAATGCGACTCTAGAATCTAGATGCTTTTTAGTGTTGGATTGAAAGTTTGCCCTATTCAGAAATGTATTCGCATCGAAATGATTAGGAAGAGTGATGAGGATTATGTTTTACATGAGTTTGAATCGGAATCTAAAGTAAGTGCTTTTTATATACATACTTATTTATTTTGTATGAACTGTGTAATTATGACCAACTTACTATCTTTCATTCTATGAACCTGAGGAATTCTATGAGGAAACCACAGTGTTGCGATAGGTCTGGAGCTAGCCTGCTGAGGTGTCTAAAAATAAACTAGAAAAAAATTTCCCGGAAATTTGGAGGGTCTCAACTGGTCTGAAAGCTGAGGTTAGATGAGGGCAGCGCTGGTGGCACAAAGGCATGCAAGGCCAGGCAGTGGAGTTCGAACGAAGGAAGCCTTATCGTTATCTCGCCCGACTAGATCTAGAGCTGGGCCTAAAAGCAGGAATTGTAAACTGTGAAGTCTTGTATCGCCGTCGAACCTTGGGCGTCAACTGTTATGATTTCAGAAGAGTAAGATCTAGTTTAGTAGGAACTAGAATCTAGATCTAGGAAGTAGCCCAAATGAAATTATTAAGTTCTTAACTTATCTGGACTTTTGAAAACCAGTTCCCATTAGCTGTGGCTTGCAATTATTAGAGATTAAGTGTTTTATACTTAAGTGTAATTTATTTAGAAATGATCTCGATCCATATCTAGATTCTAGATTCTTGTAGGCTATTGAGAAACATTGGCACTGAAACACAAACCCAGCATATCGTCACCTCAGCCGTAAAAAAAAGTCTTGAAATGTTGAATCCATATTCTAATAATTAACTATGAGATAGATCAAGATTTAGAAATCTACGCCACCTTGCAGTTGATGTGACTGTATTATTAATTTTGGTTGTTTCTAAATCTAAAATCTATATCTAGTTCACTGAGTTAGGTTATGTTGCCTCTGTCTCGAACTAATAAGAAATATTCGGAGGAAAAAAATATTGAGGAATTCCTCTAGCCCAATATTTAGGATTTTTTTTAGGCTCTACTGTAGTGTTCATAGCATTTTTCTTTCCCTGTACCCTGAAGAAATGGAACTATTGCCTTCTAATACCAATTGGAAGTTATTGTGTTTGTACTATCATTCACATTTTAGTATTTGTACACATTCGAACCTTGTGCATATCAGTATACAAGAACACTAGGCATAGTTCTACCATTGGTTTTGTGTGACAATAGCATGCAGCGTTCACTTATGTATTAATACTACCATAGAGACTGAAAATTTACTAAGGATGTGATCATCATACGAACACAGGAATTCATTCGAATTATACACATTAGTACGCTTTTGCTGCACACATCTATTATAGGCTACTTTAAATAGTTTGATTAGTAGAGTTTCTCTGTCCTATTCGATTATGTTTTAAATACTTTTTAAAATACATGGTTTTTAATTACGTCTAAGTTAACATGTATCCCCCCCCCCCCCCACCCCCACCCCCACCCCCTCCCCGATCGCGTCATCTCTTTTTTTTCCTCTATGTTACCTGTTCCCCCCCCCCCCCCACCCCCACACACACACACATCATGCGTTCAGGGTAGCATTTTACTATTTTTCAACAGTTCAGCCCAACAATGTCAGTCTGCACCTTGAGCATACCCATTACTTCCATTCCTTCGGGTGGCTAGAATCAAGAAAAGATATTTGAACCGAAAGCAGGCACCATTTTGTATCGCCATGATTGCAGTTCTTTGTAATGGCAACAATACTTTGAAGAAAGTTCACTATCTCAATCAAAGTTGCAAACCACAAGCCCAGGCATGGAATTTGAAGATTTTATTCCTGAAACCCACAAGATCAACCTAGACATCGATTTAGAGGATTCAGGGAATGTGTCTTCTCACTTGGACCTTAACTGTAGGAAGAAGGAGAACCATGTTCAGTACCATCAGCTGAAAGATCTGACTCTGGAGAGTCTTCCCCTTCCCTGGCGTGAGGAGGGCGTCCTAGAGGATCTCAAGGTAAGACTCATTACATGGTTAAAACAATTTAAAATACTATTACTACTACTACTACTACTACTACTACTACTACTACTACTACTACTACTACTACTACTACTACTACTACTACTACTACTACTACTACTACTACTACTACTACTACTACTACTACTACTACTACTACTACTACTACTACTACTACTACTACTAAAGGTAAGTAGTTTAGCCACAAATGAGAAGATGACTAAGCGCACATAACTGGCGTGAACGAATGTTGTTCTAAGTAAACTGTCAGAGCAAAGCGGAAACAAGGCAGACCTACAAGAACGTGGATAGATGACATCAGCGCCTGGCTACAAAGGAGGCCTAGTGATGCAGGAAGGATCGCTCAAGATTGAGAGCTCTTCAGGCAGATTGTACGAAAGACTACGCCAGACCATGCCGACAAGCCAGCATGATGATGATGACGATGATGATGATTGTGATGATGATGATTATGATGGCGATGATGATGATGATGATGATGATGATGATGATGATGATGATGATGATGATGATGATGATGATGATGATGATGATGATGATGATGATGATGATGATGATGATGATAATGATGATGATGATGATGATGATGATGATAATCTTAGTCATGGTGATAATTACGTACGTGAGACATTGTTCCATTAACTAATATTAACTACGAAGCACGTACTAACATTAAATTCGACGGTTGATTATCTAGTTCACAGATATTGTTTACTTAGTATTTGCACGGCAGTATACCAAAAAGACATGTGAGAACCATATTATTCATTTTTTTTTTGTTACTTGGAGGATCAAAACGAAATTCCATTGCTATTTGAACTGTATGTGCCGACTATTGGCTGTTCAGGTACATGTATTGATTTCATTTTTCTTGTTGGTTTGAAAAAAAAAAAAGGAAATTTTTTCTCACTGAATCCCGATAAAAGAAAACAAAAAATTTGTGTTGTAATTCATATAAGGGCCTGTAGCTTTGAAACAACACAAAACCATTATAGTTTTTTTTTCACTTCTTCTGTCCAAGGTTTGTTTAAAAAAGCAACAGTAAAACCAAAACCTCTGTGTTGCAACACTCTTGGCCTTTTGCGAAAAAAAGGAGATGAATGGCAAGATTTAGCCCTCATACTTCTCTTTTAAATAGCGGCCAGAAAGTGTTTGTGAAAAGTGTTGTCGCTGCTTTTCGCTTGGGTTAGGACAGAGACTTCCAAAGTAGAAGGTCCGGGTTCAAACCCTGGTCTGTCGACCGCGTTTTCCCCAACTGACTGGGCCTGTGTCAGTATAATAATTATGTTCGGACAAGCCCCTGCGTATCATACTCTGAGGTCATGTCTGCCCTGTAGAATAGTTGATGATGTCAGACCGTGGGCGTTAAAGAAACCAACTTTACGTTTTCTAAATTCTAGAAAGAGCAATATACGAGAAAAAAATGTACTCGTGCAATGGGAAGAGAAGACAGTCTGTTAGTTATATTGCTTAGAGTTATCCAGCCACAATAAAAAGCAGTTTCAGGGTTTTTGATGTTTACATCTTGTGTCTTGTTCTATCACCCCGTGGCACGTCCCAGTAGCCCACACACATGTACTGAATAGAATGATAAAAGATGCATTGACGTTTTAAAATTGTTACACGTGTCTTGGTTTATCATGTAATTGGATAATAAAACTGACTGCTCTGTTTGTATTATTAACGGACTTATAGCCTGCTGATAACATCGCATATAATGATTATAATAATAATAATAATAATAATAATAATAATAATAATAATAATAATAATAATAATAGTAATACAGTTTATTTATGCCATATCCAATTAACTACGTAAGCTCAAGTACTTTCTCTACGAATTGTGAAAATCTGGACGTTCTTTACTTTTTTGGACCTTCATTGATTTGGTCAAATCCATTTGGTGATGTTCATTTTCGTTTTTTTTTTTTTTTTTAAATCTGAACAGAATAATATTATCCGAATGGAGTTATTGATATCTATCTGAACCAGATACGGCAGATTAAGGCCTGGATTTAGACATGTTCACAGGGCCCTCGTGGCCTAGGGGCCTATTGGGTATTGGGTCTCAGACAAAGAGAAAACTATTAACCTTGAGTTGGGGGAAAATAAAGAAACAAAGGAGAAAGGAAGGAATGAGGAAATATAAAGAACATGACATAATTGAAATGTATCTAGAGGTTGTATTATTTAAAGAACTGGAAACTATAACATTCGCCCCCCCCCCCTCCTTTTCCGGACAACATCCGAGCCGATATAAACAAGTGTTACCTGCTAAATGTGATGGTGTGGAGTAAAGTCGTCCTAGGAGCCTCCAACGGAATCTGATCCCGGTTTCTCACCACAGGAGGCGCCTCTCTCTCACACAAACACACGCACATATTCTTCATCTTTCTCTCTTTCTGTCTTTCTCTCTCTTCTCTCTCTTCTCTCTCTCATCCACCCTCCCTCTCTTTCACACAAACACAGACATATTATTCACCTTTCTCTTTCTCTCTCTCCGTTTCTCTCTCTCTCTCTCTCTCTCTCTCTCTCTCTCTTTCTCCCTGTCTCTACTTCTTCTTCGTCTTCTTTTTTTACCTCCTTATTTCTTGGGTGTCAAGTAATCTATTTTACTTCCTTTTATCTTTAAATTTTTTGTTCAAAAGCGGTTAAAGTTTCTCCTCACTCAATTTTGTGTGTATGGAGGTAGCACCTAAAAGCTTGTCAGTGGTCTGAAACAACTCTTCACAGTTTTTTGCATAACTAAATTTGGTAATATACACGTCATTACAAATTCTTGTCGATTTGTTTTATAAATATCAATAAAAATCAATGTTTAGTCTTGTCCTTCTCCATTTTCGTTCAGCTTTTCTCTACTCCTGATTCGCCTTTTTATGTTCAAAGGAAAACCAAGCGGACTTGTGGTCATAAATTTCCCTGATTTTCACACGCGCTTGATTATCTATTGTTTGTGTGATCAACAAGTCTACCTATCAGCCGTGATGGAAATACACTCAGAAGCTAAAACGTAGAGATTGCTCTATCAACTGCTGATGTTCCTTTGAGTACTGTCTATAGGGTATATAACCCAGTCAAGTATGTTTCCGGAGACGTGGAGTGGGACGTCTATCGCCTGTTTTAGACCGTGTCCGAAAAGTTTCACACCAGATGTTGTAAAGAAAATTTTAATAACCCACGTAAATGATTTTTATGTTCTCAAGATGTCAAATGCAGCCGCACGGACGAACGGATTAGGATCTATGTACTA
Organism: Elysia chlorotica; assembly: GCA_003991915.1. Classification (NCBI taxonomy): domain Eukaryota; kingdom Metazoa; phylum Mollusca; class Gastropoda; family Plakobranchidae; genus Elysia; species Elysia chlorotica. The sequence goes on from RQTK01000247.1 coordinate 83,098, forward strand.
AAAACAATATATCTACATATAATGAGAAAGAACAAGACGTTGATTTCTCAACAACCGCCGTCGGCTGCTTGGCTCTATCGCTTACGGAAACAAATGGAAGAAAAAAATAAGGAGGTAAAAAAAGAAGACCTTTTTACTATTTACTTGGCGAAGATAATAAATAAATACTGTCTGAAATACCACTAGTGCTCAGACGATACACAGATATACAAAGTTTAAAATATGAAGCATTTTAACTCGTGAATTAAAACCATAGAAAACTGTATATCGGACCTCAAAGCATGGTTGACACAAAATAAGCTCCAGCTCAATGAGTAAAAGACTGAAATTGTTTTGCTTAGAAAGCCCTGTGACCTTAAGAAGACTAACTACCAGGTTTTGGAAATGAACTCAAGTTATCTTGTACCATCTCATAAGGCGAAGAATGCAGGCATTATTTTTTTTATTTTTTATCAAACTCGAATTATGATTTATCAAGTCATTTCATTGTGTTAAACTATGTTTGCGATAAACCGTATCAGTCATATTAAAAGATACTTGTCCTTTGCTGTCGCTGTAATTTTAATGGTGTCTCTGGTTCTATCCAAAGTAGACTATGGCAAAGCACTGGTCTCTCAGTGGATCATCTCACAGAAAGTCCAAAATCATGCAGCCAAGATAATTTACATGAAAAAGAAAAATGAGTTTGTAAAGCGCCTATTAAAGTCTTGACATTGGTTGCTGGTAAAAGAAAGAATTGAATATAAGATTGCTACCTCTGTTTTTAAATTCTTGCTAAATATCAAACTGAACTTTTTACGCATGATTTGTATCGGTGTTTTTCTGTAAGTGGTTGCACTGTTCTTTTAAATCAATGGCGCTCGTGATAATCTATGCTTTTTCCCAAGTGGTTTCATTTTTAGGCATAATATTATTTGTTCATATATATAATGTATGGTTACTAATTATACAGCGTCAAAGATTTTCTTTTTTACAATTTTTTATTTTTATTTTTGACCATATAAGAGAATGTACTGCATGATATTTACAAATATATTTTTACGTACACTTGTTCGTGAAAGTTTGTTTATTGCATGTCGTTTACAGTTTGTGTTTAGTGATATTTTAATGCATGACTTTATACAGGTTAATTTGTTGTATCTTTCTTCGAATAATTATATGTTAATTTAGTGTATATCATGTAAAGCGCTTTGAGATTTTTTCCCCGTTTTAAAATGGAAGGCGCTAAACAAATGTTATTTATTTATTATTATTATTATCATTATTACTGTTATTATTATTATTATTATTATTATTATTATTATTATTATTATTATTATTATTATTATTATTATTATTATTATTATTATTATTATTATTATTATTTTTATTATTATAACAACACAAATTATTGTATTTCGTATTTATTTTACATCTTTTCAAAATAGTTCCATTTTTGTGAATACTGTCTTTCGTGTGAACTCGGTGTACCAGTGGTTGGTAGATAAGTGATTTCATCCTATTATACCCAGACATGTACATTTGAACCACCATTCATACATTGCGTTTTCAATGGATCAAGCGGCCGCAGACACTGTGCTTAGTCACCGGCCACTTGCTTCGACTTCTGATCACACGACCTTTCCCTACTCTCGTTTAGGTTTCGCGTGGTCGTCCTATCTGTCTTTTGACTTTATGTTATGTATTGGACATTAACGTTAGTTCCCAGGCACAAGGCTAGATAGCACTGTACGTGATATAAAGATGCAAATCTGTAATCGGAATGAGAGAAATTGCCTCTCAAAGAAATACAAGATCCCTCGGCTGTCTATAGTATACTAAAGTAAATATAATTGTCAATATACATAATATTAGAGCGTTTATGTAGTTGTAGGCCTCTGTTTTGGTGTTGCTGTTATTTTCTCAGCGCACATTTTGTTTACACGAACATGTAAGCTTATTACACCTTACTCTTTCTCTAAAATACATTCACAATATCCGAAACCTGTCGTTTTATTGTATTGTTTTACTCCGCAGAGTTCTCGATTCTCCTTTTTTACTCGATGTCTGTCTATGTCTCCGTCTCAGTGTTTCTGTCTGCATCTTTGTCAGTCTCTGTCTCTGTCTTTGTCTTTGCATCTTTCTCTTTCTCTCTCTTTCTCTCTCTCTCTCTCTCTCTCTCTCTCTCTCTCTCTCTCTTTCTTTTAAAAACACCACTGCACCTGTGTAGGAGAATTTCGTTTTAGTCAGAATACTTTCAGGTTTGCTGGTAGGTCATGCTCTGGAGTACAGGTCTGCCGTTCGAGTCACAGCTAATGCCCACTTCACACTCCCCCCCCCCAAATTTTGCGTCCTGAACCGGCTTAAAGCGTTGGTGTCCCTATTGGGAGGCCACCGGTTCGAAACCCACGATCGGTAAAATCTGTTTCTCTCTCTCTACTTATTCATTTTTTCTTACCCCTCCCATCAAACCTAACCCTTTTTTGTATACAAATGGGAAAACAGAACAATCTTTGGTGGAAGGGTGCCTTGAAAAAAAAAATTGAAAATGAATAAATAACACTTCCAACGAAATACAATTTTTTTATTTTTTTTGCATTTATTGCATTCATTGCAAAGATAATTCATGAAATAATTAGGCACAGTTGGTACAATTTGCAAAATCAGGCTGCTAGGCCCAAAAAAAATCTGACAATTTTCTTAACTTTTATGCAAAATCAGTTTACATTACAGTTAATTTGACGAATGAAACTGACCGAATGAGACCCCTGCCACTGTCTTTGGCCTCGGCTTAGAATCAATAGCCTAGTCGACACTTTATTTCCCAACCTTTTTATGGCGTGTGTTTACGCGCGTGTGTGTGTTTGTGTGTGTGTGTGTTTGGGGGGGGGGGGGGGGGGGGGGGGTGGACATCATGCCTTTTACACGATGAGCCAGGAATTGGGCCAAGGCTGGTCTACGGTGAAGAGTTCATGGGTGTTCGTAGGCGTCAGCTTCCGTCATAAAGCTGACCCGACCTGAATCTGAGTGTCTGACCCTTTGTCTACATTTTACGTTAAAAATAGTAACTTACTTCGGTTTATTTCGATTGAATGGTTTTACTTTGATAATATCTCTTTTTCTTTTTTTTTTCCTACCTCAGTTGAGAAAGCTGGGACTCCCAATTCGCTGGCGCCCACCGCTTTCTTATCTGCCTGCATCTTTCTCTTAACGTTAAGTCTTCTGTCTGACTGTCTATTTGCTAGTCTTCCTGTTTGTCTGTGTGTCGCCCCGTTTCTCTGTCTGTCTAGGTATCTCAGCTTCTCTCTCTCTCTCTCTCTCTCTCTCTCTCTCTCTCTCTATCTCTCTCTTCCTCTTTCTCCATTCTTTGTCCAAAGATCCCATACACCTGTCCACAATAATCCATTTCCGAAACTCTAACCAACCTGCACGCGTTTTGGCTTAATGTCGCTTAACAAAAACATAACAAGTTATTTGATAGTTATGCACCCTCCATGTTCATCGTGATAGTTTTATTTAGATAGTAATGGCATGTCAGGAAAATTGTATATACCCTATTGGACAAACACACGTACACATACACACACACATACAGTTCATTCGTTTTGATATTATCTTTGTACATAGCAGTGCAAACGCCTTCAAAGCTTTGGGATTGTAAGAAGTACACAGGCACTTAGAAAACTATTACTAAAAATTAAGTGATTTTTCACAGCTCCAATAGACCTTTCTCTATGTACGAGTCACCATGAGGTGAACAAGGGGGAGAAGAGAGAGAGAGAGAGAGAGAGAGAGAGAGATAGTGAGCTTGAGAGAGAGAGAGACTGGCAGAGAGAAATGGAAGGAAAAATAAAGAGAGAAAGATAGACTGGCAGAGACAAAAAATAACAGAAAAAAGTTGAGAGAGGTAGACAGAGAATGAGAGAGGAGTGGGGAGAACAGAGAGAGAGAGAGAGAGAGAGAGAGAGAGAGAGAGAGAGAGAGAGAGAGAGATGAGGGGGGTCAGAGAAAGAAACAAAACAAACACACACAAAAAAGAATGGATGAAATTTAAGTTTGATTTGATTATTTGGTATACCCAGTCTAGATGAAATTTAAGACAGCAGAGCTGATCGAAAGGCAATTCAACAATTCTATATTACTTAAGACATAATCACAAAGCTTTTATACCAGCATAAAGAATCTCTGACAAACAGAGATTTTACCAAAATTATGATATTTACAATTATTTAAAAGAATATCGTTACATTAAACTCTTCACTTCTCAGTCATCAGCCCTGCTTCATCGTTAGAGATGAAATCCTAGTACATGTGTACCATAACACGCATACGCCACACACCTACGATCTAACCCCCGCAAGTTCAAGCCGTACTCCATCAATTTCCGTGGCTTTTGCAGAGGCAGCTTGCGCGTTGCTCCCTACCTCTTCCACACCCTTCCCTAGAAAAAAAATCTTTTATCACTCCTAACAAAGACATATATTTTCATGTATGCGCCATGTTTCTTTTTTTTTTTTTCATCCTACATACTAAAAATCCAGAAAGAGAAACATCAAGTCCGCTCTTTCCCTTTCTCCCTTTATTCGTTTTCGTGTATCTATCTTTCCCTCTCTCACCCTCTATTTTGTTCACTCTAGTTATCTTTCCCCCTCCCCCCCCCCCCCCCCCCAAATTTTGCGTCCTGAACCGGCTTAAAGCGTTGGTGTCCCTATTGGGAGGCCACCGGTTCGAAACCCACGATCGGTAAAATAATAATTCCTCCGATTTGTTCCCCTCATGGTTGGGTTAGTGTCAGTATAAAGTGACCGTCCTTCTACAATATAGCGCATACAGTGCTGGTGTTGTACGTTAAACAATTAACTCAAATAAAATCAACTCAACGCTGATTTAGCAGAGTAACTCCATATAGAAATTACAACCACATATAAGCCAACGGCACACAACATCTCGTGACAATTTAAACTCTGACTGAAAACTGATAACTATAGATATTTCTAAGTTCACTGAGAATCTAAATGTCCATTACCGTTACTTGTCTTTTGTCCTTCCGCTTTCCGCTCAAAGATTCATAATATGTTGTATCTTTACTTCTCATACCCCCAAATCTCTATATTATAATCTCCAACTATTCAAAATATGTTTGTATGCCGCTCGAACCTAAAGTATCAGTCTACAACCAAACTACGTTCTTGTGTTTCAGGACGACAAATCCACTGTTAATGCTTTCAACACCTTGCGATGGCTTCGAGACAAATTGTATGAGACAGCAGAGACACAGCTCCCGCTTCCATCCCTCCTTCAGCAGCGAACTAGAAGGCATCATGGCGATTTGAACAGAAATTCCCCAGACCCCCTGCTGTATGCAGCAGATGGGCGCTACTTTGAGTCTTTTATCTACAGTGATTATACAGCTTTCTCTTGTGACGTTTTGGTTGATGATCACTTCACGAAAAATGCCCGTACCCATCCGTCGTTTTCCTATGTAAAGGCAGGCAACAAACAGCTTGTGCTGGGGCCTCAGTTGGAAGTGGCTGTTATCTCTCATCCTCATGGCACACCTAAAGCTATAGCATTTGGCAAGTGAGTTTGCAACAAATTGGCATAATTTATGTGCATTTATTTATTTATTCTTTCAATCAACTTTTCTAGCTTCACTTATTAAATAATGCCATTAAACAAATTTATATGACAATTAGATAATGGTAGATTAAGTTGGCCCTGTATAAACATATCCTAATACGTAAAAAAAATATCTCAACTAATAGTCAATCCCATGTAAACTTCATATTTTTGTCTTTTTTACCACCATATCAGCAAATCGGAGACCGTGTTGTGCACCTCACTGTTCTGCAGCTGAGTCCATCGAGACAAGATGACGCCTCCAAAACCTCCGTACTCACGTCACAGTGCTCGTCCCAAAACCAAGGTCGCGGGGAAGCCAGCCATGAAGGGTCGGGTTTCCTGACCTTCAATAAGCGATATGGCCCAGTGGTGCACACAAGCAAACACGTCGTGCGCGACCGCTTCGAGGCAGAGAGGACGGTCATCAGACTTTTCTACGATGTGAGTATCCAGAGCGGTAGATGACAGTTTTGAAACAGCCTTTTCTATCTTAATGTTTGTTTGTCTCTGTGATATGAAATTCCTTATAAACGCCTTCCTCCTCACTACAGTTAAAAAGTGTTATTTGGGCTAGAGAACCTTTTTTACTAGTTTAGCAGCGTCAATCATATAGGCCTACCAAGCTTCTAAGCTAACGTTAACATCGTCATGGCGGATCGTTTTTCTTTTTTTTTTTTTCTTATCGTTTGGACATAACCTTTTGCATCAACTTCTGGGGAAAAAAACCGCTGTCCTGTCCAGTGCGCGCTGCCTCTATGATTCCCATTCAAAGTCATACTGTATCCTACGCCTTCTTGGTTTGTCTTCAATGCCCTCTTATCCGTCCACATATATCCTTTCAATGCCATGGTGTCAAGATAAGTGGCCAAATTATTTTTTTTTGGTTTTGCTTTTGAGTTCTTTAAGTGTGGCTTTTATTTGAACTTTTTGCAGTCCACGGTATTCTCAGAGCATTTCGTGTTAATTTCATTTTACTTTTTTTTCCGTGGCTGGCAATGACAATTGATATTTTACTAGATCTAACCCAATCAAAAGTCTTAATTTTGTGAATTCTTTGGTTCTTAAATGCTATAATCATCCTACCACTTACACCAGCAAATGACAAAGAATTAGCCTACATACATCTTATATACATCTGTTTCAATTATTGATCGAAGATTGTCCACCTTGTCGGTACATTCACACTATTATTTACTGTTAGTGATATCTTGTCTAGTTAGTCATGATCGTTTGGGACAGTGCTCTTTTTTATAATAATTTATGGAAACACAATTCAGCACACATCAACCACGTTTGCTGTACAACTAGATCTATGTCAGCAGGACGAGCTACGATGTATCTCTGGCAGATAAACGCTCGTTCTTGTAGCTCTGCCAGGTGAATACCTGACCAACGTCCCTCACTTCACTTGCTGCTGGCAATGAGCCAGTACTTTTGGCAAGCCCACTCCGCAGTCCGTGTTGCAAAATGGGTGATGGGTAGGCTAGTGTACATTATTATTTTGCTAGACTGAATGCTAGGACAAAGAAATCCTACTTTTATAGGACTGCTAGGTAACATTTTTAGTTGTTTGGTAAGCTAAATGCATAGGCTGATCCCGTAGTTTTTTTTATATTTTTTTTATTTATTTAAAGCCAAATATAATGTCTAATTTCAGACACAAGCCTTCAAGATCTTATTTGAACATCATTTGACTTTATATAGCCGTAAAACCTTTGCTTTATTTCTTAAAATTTTGATTTAAAAAAACTGTATGAAGCTTATCAAACCAATAAAAAAAAAATCTCCTTTATCATTAAAAGGACAATTTAAGTTCTCCACTGAGAAGGTAACCTGCTTATTTAGCATGTGCACAGAGCAAACTGTCAGCTCCATCTTGGTTAATATCAATCTTTTGCCTCTAACGGAAATTCCAAACTCACTTCATAGCAATCAGGTGTTTTCGATAATGTAGAGTTCTATGGTACTATTTTTTTTCTTATCGTTTGGACATAACCTTTTGCATCAACTTCTGGGGAAAAAAACCGCTGTCCTGTCCAGTGCGCGCTGCCTCTATGATTCCCATTCAAAGTCATACTGTATCCTACGCCTTCTTGGTTTGTCTTCAATGCCCTCTTATCCGTCCACATATATCCTTTCAATGCCATGGTGTCAAGATAAGTGGCCAAATTATTTTTTTTTGGTTTTGCTTTTGAGTTCTTTAAGTGTGGCTTTTATTTGAACTTTTTGCAGTCCACGGTATTCTCAGAGCATTTCGTGTTAATTTCATTTTACTTTTTTTTCCGTGGCTGGCAATGACAATTGATATTTTACTAGATCTAACCCAATCAAAAGTCTTAATTTTGTGAATTCTTTGGTTCTTAAATGCTATAATCATCCTACCACTTACACCAGCAAATGACAAAGAATTAGCCTACATACATCTTATATACATCTGTTTCAATTATTGATCGAAGATTGTCCACCTTGTCGGTACATTCACACTATTATTTACTGTTAGTGATATCTTGTCTAGTTAGTCATGATCGTTTGGGACAGTGCTCTTTTTTATAATAATTTATGGAAACACAATTCAGCACACATCAACCACGTTTGCTGTACAACTAGATCTATGTCAGCAGGACGAGCTACGATGTATCTCTGGCAGATAAACGCTCGTCCTTGTGGCTCTGCCAGGGGAATACCTGACCAACGTCCCTCACTTCACTTGCTGCTGGCAATGAGCCAGTACTTTTGGCAAGCCCACTCCGCAGTCCGTGTTGCAAAATGGGTGATGGGTAGGCTAGTGTACATTATTATTTTGCTAGACTGAATGCTAGGACAAAGAAATCCTACTTTTATAGGACTGCTAGGTAACATTTTTAGTTGTTTGGTAAGCTAAATGCATAGGCTGATCCCACCACTGCACCTGTGTAGGAGAATTTCGTTTTAGTCAGAATACTTTCAGGTTTGCTGGTAGGTCATGCTCTGGAGCACAGGTCTGCCGTTCGAGTCACAGCTAATGCCCACTTCACACTCCCCCCCCCCCCCCCCCAAATTTTGCGTCCTGAACCGGCTTAAAGCGTTGGTGTCCCTATTGGGAGGCCACCGGTTCGAAACCCACGATCGGTAAAATAATAATTCCTCCGATTTGTTCCCCTCATGGTTGGGTTAGTGTCAGTATAAAGTGACCGTCCTTCTACAATATAGCGCATACAGTGCTGGTGTTGTACGTTAAACAATTAACTCAAATAAAATCAACTCAACGCTGATTTAGCAGAGTAACTCCATATAGAAATTACAACCACATATAAGCCAACGGCACACAACATCTCGTGACAATTTAAACTCTGACTGAAAACTGATAACTATAGATATTTCTAAGTTCACTGAGAATCTAAATGTCCATTACCGTTACTTGTCTTTTGTCCTTCCGCTTTCCGCTCAAAGATTCATAATATGTTGTATCTTTACTTCTCATACCCCCAAATCTCTATATTATAATCTCCAACTATTCAAAATATGTTTGTATGCCGCTCGAACCTAAAGTATCAGTCTACAACCAAACTACGTTCTTGTGTTTCAGGACGACAAATCCACTGTTAATGCTTTCAACACCTTGCGATGGCTTCGAGACAAATTGTATGAGACAGCAGAGACACAGCTCCCGCTTCCATCCCTCCTTCAGCAGCGAACTAGACGTCATCATGGCGATTTGAACAGAAATTCCCCAGACCCCCTGCTGTATGCAGCAGATGGGCGCTACTTTGAGTCTTTTATCTACAGTGATTATACAGCTTTCTCTTGTGACGTTTTGGTTGATGATCACTTCACGAAAAATGCCCGTACCCATCCGTCGTTTTCCTATGTAAAGGCAGGCAAACAAGAGCTAGATGTGCATCCTGATCTAAGTAGAATTTGTTTTGCATTTGTTAAAACCAGCTATCATATAGCATGTAGGACAATTTTATAAGATATAAAGTCATGCTTTTGTAACCTGTTAAGAGGATGAATCCCGTGATAGGGCTACATAGTATGTATATCATACTGTATGTATATCATTCACAAAATGCAAATGGAAGTTCTGTTTGATAAGGCCTTTAGACTAAATTGCTATTAAACAAAGGTTGTATAATTTATTCTTAATTCTCAAAAGAAATTCAAAAGTCTTTAAGAAAAGCAAGTAAAATATATTACAATTCTTTTTCATTCCGGTGAAATACATAATTTCTGCATGACAATGCCTCATATATATATATATATATATTACAGGCAGTTGCAGAATCTGTTTTGATTATTTTATTTTTTTTCGTTTGTTCTCGTTTTTGTGCATATATTTCTTTTAGGCCCTGCCTCTTCTCCTTATACATTGCAACATCATTTTTTTAAATATACATGTACCTTGTTTCTTACATCTTTCATTACAGATAGTCATGATAGTATTCTCCGTTTTCACATAAGTAACTATTGAAACTCCTTTATGTATTGTCTCCATATTTATCCAGGTTTGTTGGCTTGTGAACACGTTCAGCTTGTGCGAAGACTTTCTCCTGTACTGGATGCTCCTCATGTTTGACCATGAGCAGGTAGAACCCTTCATCAAGGCTCACCTGACCACGTTCACCATCATTGCGCCATTAGCTGGAGTTATCTTCTCATGTAAGAGAAAAATAGAAAGGATAAGAGAGAGAGAGAGAGAGAGAGAGAGAGAGAGAGAGAGAGAGAGACAGAGAGACAGAGAGACAGAGAGAGAGAGAGAGAGAGACAGACAGACAGACAGACAGAGAGAGACAGAAAGAGAGACAGACAAGACAGAGAGAGAAAAGAGAAAAGAGAAGAGAGAAGACAGACAGACAGACAGACAGACAGACAGACCGACAAGTGCTTCTAGAGTTTGTTTTAATAACATTTTACAAAAATAATAAAGAAAAAGATGTACAGAATTGATATGTTGTGTGCATATATTTCTTTTAGGCCCAAGCGGTAACCATGTGTTGGAGCAGGTTTTTTTTTAAAAAAAGCAATTTATTTTAAGTGAACTATATTTATCTCATATCAAAAGTTTCAGTCCTGATAATTAAAGTAATGCTGACGTTTCCAAGAGTTTAAAAGTTTTTCCTCATGTTTTTTTCCCTTGCAGATCATGCTCATTGGATTCGAGTTTTTTGGACTGGCTTTTGGATGCACATTACATGTTCTGTTCTTCATTGGTTTGTGCAGGTACATTTGTTTTGGTGAATTTTTAATGATTGTATGCAGCAGAAAGTAGAAAAAAATATCAACAAAATCAATTTTGCAACATTTTGAATCAATGTCCTCTTGCACAGGCTATTGATGCTAGAAAAGTAGCTGTTTATGTTAAGCACACACTGACACACTTGGGCACGCGCGCACATATACACACACACATATTTATATACAAAAATGTATATATATAACAATATATATTACTAACAACAGAACATTTTTTAGCGCTAGTTTAATAATAAAATATACAACTCGTTTTTTTTTTTTTTTTTTTTTTAGGTTTACGTAAGAAATTGAAGTGGATCATCCAATATCATTGTGAATCATTGGCATTGTCAAAGCAGGCTTTTATATGCTGTGATCTTATTTGATAGCTATGTTACGATTTCCAGGCACCAGAAACAACCTATGGTGTCACTGTCAGTTAACACATTTCTGATCATTCAGTTTAACATCAGATAAAAGTGACAATAAGTCTTTTGATTCCTTTTTCTATTGAAGTATTGACATCAATAAATGATTTTGCCGTTATCAAGTCTTTTTTTTTCACTATCCTCTTTCCCTTCTAATTTTCTATGCTTTTTTCTTTTCTTTCTATTTTTTTTTCTCCTTTGTTGACATGTAAACCTTTTTGGTTTGCACTCTTTTGAAAAATTTAATTAATTTTTAAATTTTTCTTTCGTTTCACTTAAAATGATATCTTGCACTTAATACTGAAGTTTGAGGCTATTGTTTTACTTTTAATTTTTGTTTGTTTTATTTCATTTCATTTCAGGGCCCACATATAACGCCAGTTTTGTGTGGCTCTTTCAGTGCTGCTTTTAGTGTCCTAATGTGTGTCATAGGATGGATTGTACTTCAGTGCTTTACAGAGCCACTGAATTTCATAAGTGTCTCTGTTATGTGGTTTTTGACACTTTGGATGGAGTGGTAATTGACTCTTAATAATGTTATGCCTTATTACAGTATCAATTTTCCTTTTCTGTGTTTAATTTGCCCAATTAGCAATCCATTTTGTAAATCAAAAATTTTTTTGAGCAAAAGATGTAGGTAATAAACATTAATGACATATTTCATTTTACTTTGCTATCTTTTCTATCAAAATTAATTATCGAGATTGATAAGATGGGGTAACCTCACTTTAAGTGAAAATGTGCTGCAAATATATCAAACAATTCAAGAATAATAGTGTATTAAAATATATTTTATGATCAATCAAAACTATATAACTGTGGTCATTGTTTTTCCAAACCTGCAGGTACTTTTCATGTCATAAGCATTTCTTTGACTGGTTTATAAAAACATTCAGAGCAGGAAAAGTCATTCCAGTTGGTAAGATACCCATTGATCAAATTATTATAAAAACTGAGTGAAACATTTTTCTTAATAAATTTCTTTTTCACTTAAAAGTTGGAGTTGCTCATAATTATGCTTCCTTTGTTTGAAAGTTGATATCCCTCTTTTCTGATGTTTAGTTTATCTCTTGCTTATCTGCATTTCCCCGTAAATTTTCCCCTGTATTTACATTTGATTTTTTTATATCTCCTGATTTATTGTTTAAAATAAATATTCCCATATATTATCTTATCACCAAAATTACTGAACTCTCATGGAGTAACCGATTTCTTTTAATAGTTTTTTTCTCATTTAAATAGAATTGTAATGACCTAACAAAAGAGAAATAGAGTCTATTGCTAGTGTGCAAAGACTAGACTTCTTATCAAAAAGGTTTTTTTTTTAATCTTCCTTTTTAACACTGGATGTTTGCTTACTTTTCATCCAGCTCTGTCCGAAGATGTCTTTTTTTCTGTTTGGAATTTGTCTACCATAAAAGAAATAGTCATATACTGATATAGCATTTGCATTTATTCGCCAGAGGTTTTTCAATCGATTTTAACTTTTTTTTTTTTTTTTTCATATTCGGTTTATGGAGGGATACTGTCAGTAATATATTATTTTTAAGATAAAAAGAAAAAAAAAAACTCCTCAAAATTGGTAGCAAAATTATTGCATCATAGTTTAACACAAAATAAATCAATTTGGAGATATTGAACATTATATTTTTAGATTTTAATTCCCTTTATCAAGGTTAGGAATGAAACGTGACCATCAATCAATAGGCATATTTAAAATTGTTATAGAAATTTATTTTTAAAAATTGTTGGTTTTTTAAATTCAAATCCAAATGAAATATTGAACTTTTAAGGTGATTATTTTACAGAAAAATCTGGTGAGAGAAAGATATCAGAATCACAAAGCTTTTCTTCAGATGATCAAGGATTTTCTTGTGATCGTTGGACACAGGTACAAATGAGAAAACGAATAATTTGGATGGCTATTCAACATTAATTTTTTTACACATTTCAAGTGCAATATAAAAACTCTCCAAACTTTCTGTATTTGTCTAGATCGCTATTTTAAAGTGCAACATAAAAAGTTTTCAAACTTTGTGTATTTGTCTAGATTGCTATAAAGATGAATGACATCTTAATTTATTTTATTTTTTTTTTTGTATAGGCTAAACAAGATCAACATAAAAACATAGTTTTAAAATATTTCATTAATAGCTTCATTTAGGTATTCCTATAAATTTCTTTAAGAAAGTCTGAATAATGTGATACATAGATTACAAACTGTGATTGAAAACTTTCATTTCATTTACATACAGGAATGTCATTTCTATTTATATCCAGGAATGGCGAGAGAGGTTGATATGTAGGTTTGAGGTCTGCCAGTTTTGGTTGTTCAGATGTGCTTTGAATCTTCAAAGAACTACTGTTTTGACTTTGATGTCGATCATGTTTTCCAGTAAGTATAAACAAATAGTAAATTAGGGAAAACTTTTTTTCTGGCTTGAATTTTAAGGTTTATGTTGAGAAAGATTAAAATTTTTCAAGTTTTTCTTTTTCTTTAGATGTTTTATTTGGATTTTCTTATCTTTGACAATTTTTTTTTTTTTGTATCATGTTTCTTTCCTCACTCTACTTATCAATTCATTTAAAAGATTTTTCACACCAGAAGTTTGTTTTCCAAAGTATGGACTTAAAATCATGATTGGATTCAATTGCTGGTAAAAAAAAAAATGTCTATATCCTTCACAGAAATTGTGCACATGCATTGATTTTCATCTTTTTTTCCTTCTCGTTTGATTAGTAAACTGGACACTTCTTGGTATCATGTGGACATCTATATGTCTATACATCTGTAGTTCATGCTTGCGTGGTGCCAGTAGCTGTATCCCTGCCTTGGAAGATGCCATTTTCAAAGAGCTGACAAGTTGGATAGATAAGCTGAAACAAACCAGAATTGGAAGTTACCTCAACCATTTCTTTCCAATGCCCTCTGATGTTAGGAAAGCCTTCCATTGGCTTGTACGTGGCTCTCATCTAACAGAGACTATTTATGGTCGTGTCACCTTCTTCCTGGGTCCTGCTATTCTTCTGGTCATTTGGACTGCACTGTTAATAGAACCACCACCTTTCATCGCTGTCATTTTGTTTTTGCTGCCCAGAAGACCTGTATACGGAATAAGGCCAAGCTATAGGTATGTTATTAATACGTAATTACTATTCTTTTGTTCTTAACAATAATAATAATAATAATAATAATAATAATAATAATAACAACAACAACAACAACAACAACAACAACAACAACAACAACAATAATAATAATAATAATAATAATAATAATAATATTAATAACAACAACAACACAGTTTATTATAGAGTGCCATGTCCAATAAACTCAGCTCATGGCGCTTTTTACACATTAAAATAGGATTTAAAAAAGAATATATGACAAAGTGACTTAGAACAAAGATAATAATAGATGCATACATAACTAATCTAGGCGATCAAACAATTTTTTTAAACAGTTTTTTAGACATTGCTTCTGAGTCAGTGTGTCTCAATTATTGTGATAGACTATTCCAAGTTTTCGGTGCAGCTCTCACCATATCTCTTAGTTCTAGATCTTTTACATTAAAAAAGTTTTTTTCCGCTTGAGGGAAGAGACCGTGGTGGTAAGTACTGAGAGAGAAGATTTAACAATAATGACAGGGCCGTTTCGTTAATACATCTGTAACAGAGAATGTATGTTTAATACTCAATGCGTGATTTTACTGGCAACCTATGTAGATGCTTTCTTTTTCCTGTTACCATTCTAGTAGCACTATTTTGGCATCTCTTCAGCCTGTCCAGACTCTCGTTAGATACATTTTTTGATGCATGTCAGTTAGTACTGTGGATTTCATTTCCCTTTTTTTAGCTTCATGAAAACTGCATGTCAAGGTTTGTGTGAAATGTGTATATGGGCTTTTTATTTAAGTTTAATACTAAAAAGTGAATTGAAGTAAGGGTTTAAATTAATGGGTGATTCCAACTTGATTCCTATAACATTTCAGTAAACTTGAACCATCTTACTTTTGAATAGCCCGTAAATTAATGTCAAAGCTTATTTCTGTCCAAAAGAAATTAAAGTTTTACAATTTTTGTTTAAAAAACTTTGTACTTGTGCTATGCAAAAAATAGGTATCATTAACAATTGTATAGTATATGTCATATAGTCTAATAATATATGTATATATAGTCACTCTTATAGTAAAGTGACTTCTAAGAATAGCTTTTTTTTTCCTTCAGTCAGGAGTTTTCTGTTACTGACTCAATTGACCAAGAGGACTCTTGTTTACCAGAAGACTCAAAAGCTGATCTTGAGGCATCAGAAATAAAGCAGATCTGATCTTTTTAAAGGCTACCAACATGAGGTTGGGAGTTGTCATTGTAGAATAAGGTAAGAACCTAGCTTTTTGCTCGGAATGCTTTATGATAGGCTGCTTATGATAACATTTTACATGTACAGTGGTTTCCACCTAAGAGCCCTCCCTCGGGAGACAAGGAATGTGGGTTCTTAAGCGGACCGGTTCTTACGTTTAATTGGAAAGGCGTGTTACTGAGTAAATGCCAAGAAGTTAAACATGAATCAGATGAAGGTACCTTGCGTGACTGGTCAACTCCTACTTACTGGTCAGTGCCAGATGTTCACACCTGCATGTCAAACTCTTTGTGTTCCCTGCCCATAGATTAAAAAGTGCGGGGAATTGACTATGGGGAAAGGAAGATTTGTTTGATTTCGACCAAGTAAATTGCCACAGTTACTGCACTTCTACAGCAGTGTACACATCTTCTCACGGTCTAAGAACTATAGGAATGGTCAACGCTCTTGTTAAGGGATCAGAATTAAATTTGAGAAATTAAATAAAATCGAACATACGGCAATACGATTGGGTATTGCGTTCCCTTAGACATCCGCGCCACTGTAAGAGAGACAGACAGACAGACGGATACAGAGACAGAAAGAAAGGAAGAAAGAAAGAAAAGAGAGAGGAGAGAAAGCGAAGATAGAGAGAGACAGACAGACAGACAGACAGACAGACAGACAGACAGACAAACAGACAGACAGACAGACGGATACAGAGACAGAGAGACAGAGACAGACAGAAACAGAGAGAGACAGAGAAAGAGACAGACAGACAGACAGAGAGACGGAGTACCCTTAGACATCTGCGCCCCTGTAAGAGAGACAGACAGACAGACGGATACAGAGACAGAAAGAAAGGAAGAAAGAAAGAAAAGAGAGAGGAGAGAAAGCGAAGATAGAGAGAGACGGAAATATAGAGGGTGAGAGAGTAAGAAAGAGTGGGAGTTAGAGGATCAGAGATAGAAAGGAAAGAGAAGGAGAAAAAGAAAG
Organism: Elysia chlorotica; assembly: GCA_003991915.1. NCBI lineage: Eukaryota > Metazoa > Mollusca > Gastropoda > Plakobranchidae > Elysia > Elysia chlorotica. The sequence goes on from RQTK01000247.1 coordinate 99,673, forward strand.
AATAGTGAAGGGGTAGAAGAGAGAGAAGGGCGAGAGTGAGGAAGAAAGAGAGGGAGAGAGATAGAGAGAGGCACACATGCGCACCCTTTTAGAGTCTGTTAACAACTTAGTGATTGACACATAATTTGAGCAACCGAGAGGGATTAAAAAATTGGGTGCTTGTTGAATGGTCAAGTCAGGTTTACTCCTTAATGATAGGATACCACCTCACTCTTGAGTAACGAAACAACTGCTGTCCCCCTGTGATTTTTATCCTACTTATAGGGGAAGGGATTTAGGTTTGCCGTTTAACATCTCAATGTAAAACCCTTCGAGTTTCCTGACTGTAGACCCACAAGTGCCGCGAGTCGGCAGGACAAAGAAATGACGGAAGGAAGATTTCTCTGGTCTTCTTACATTGCTGTAGCCTAGTCTTCCGTTTGAAAAGGTTCACAGGCTTGTGTATGTTCACCCCCTCCTCCCCGCCCACTCCTCTCACCCAACTGATCGCTTGTATTAATTTACTCGTGACGCTTCTATCAGTCTTAGATAAATATAGAAATAATCACCATGCTGGGAAAGTAGAAAATAATGGTTTAGCATGATAGGTTTAAAATTTATATCTGGCTCTGTTAAGACAGGTTCTTACACTTTATACGAGGCCAAAAGTAGTTGGGTAGGTATGTTAATGAAAAAGAACAAATTATGTTTCATGTGTTGAGCAGGTTCGAAGATGGAGTGGGTTCGTAAGCTGAGAGTTCTTACGCGGAGACCACTGTAATTGGAAACTGAGGGTTTTGTAAAATATCTACGGAGGATACTCGTCTTATTTACATATATATCTAGTTATAAAAAATTTTGAAACTGTGTGGCAAATGAAATGCAATTTATTTGAATTCCAGTTAAGGGATTAATGTCCTTCATCTTTTATTATTAATTTACTGATATTCAACATTAAAATACAGGTTTAGTCTGCTCATTCTATAGATAATAGTCTTAACTTTTCTCTGATTTTTATTTCTCTTACCAGCATGTGCCAAGATCTGCAAAAGAAAAAAACATCTTGAGCTGTTGCGTAATTTTTGCTTAAATGATTTTTTCACTTTTTTCAATTGAGCTGTTGCGTAATTTTTGCTTAAATATTTATATAATTTTTTCACTTTGTTTAAGTATTGCACTCATACAGTTTGAAATGAGACTGCCATGTTTTAATTCAACAACAATTATTGCTTTATATAATTATATGTTTTCTTTATCAAATTTCTCTAATGAGATAACATTCTGAATCACTTTACATTTCCTTATACCATTAGCTAAGAAGCATGAATTCATCACTCTTAAACAAAAATTTTTTGAAAAAAGGATAAGCAGGGGAAAAACTCATAAAGCTTGAAATTACCGTTGAGGGAAAAAACAAACAAATATTTCATGCCCATCTTTTATGGGTGGCACATTATTTTCTTTCTTACTTTTGGAGAATTTTACGTACCTCAATACTTTACTTTTAAAAGCAAGAATCACTTGCACTTTGTGAGACCAGGTTTTGTTGGTTGCATCGAACAAATTGTCTGAAATTTTGAATGTATATATATATCCCCATTGGGCTTTCAGAAAATGTTTCCAAAGAACTCTTATCATGTAATTATGTTAATAAAGTACTTTAACTGTAAAGCCTATTACTATAATCCACTACTCACAAAAATGTGTGTGTATGTTTCTCTGGCTATTGATGCATGTGATTCACCTTAGAGAAAAAAATATTGTCAATTAATTTAACATTCCATCTATATTGAAAAGTAGTTATTAATTTGTGTTTATAAACATTTTTTACAATATGCTACTTAGTTGCTTTTTATTGTCAGTCAAACCATATTTTCTTTCTTAGGAGTTTTGGCTCATGTGGTTAGTAGTGTTAATAATTTATTATTTCTAGGGGAATTATAACAGATTATTCGCCTTTGATAACATCTCTGATGGGAAAATAAAAAAAGATGATCATTTTTAATATAAAATGTGTTTTAATTTTTTTTTTTTAAGTATCCTGATGATATTTCTTTTATTAAAAACAAAATACATACAACTTGGATCATAGCTAAGTAGCGAGGAAGACATAGAACACCATGTGAAAGTAAAATTGAATTAAATAGGAAACATATGGAGCACATCTGATACGATTAAACAAAAGCCAAGAATCAAACCTGACAATAAAGTCTCTTTTCTTCATTTCTTTATGCAGGGCAATCTTTCTCTTTGCACGAATAATTATTAAGGCCAATCTTCATGAATATATTCTTAAATACTATTGTTTGGGCTACCATATTCGATGATTAAGCTTTGTTGGTGTGGGTATTTTTTGGCTAGAAAAACTTTAAAATCAGGATTTATGTAATAAAGACGTAAAATAGGATAAAAAAATGAATATATTTCACCCAACAGACTGAAAATAACAAAGTAACATTGTTTTAATGTTTTTATTTCTATAAGATGTCAATTCTGTTACCAATAAAAACATTAAAACATTTTTATTTCTATAAGATGTCAATGCTGTTACCAATCCTAATGAAGACCAGGATTTTAGAAGGTTAACAACTAAATATATTGAGTGAGTTTAAAGTGTGTCTCATGCCACTACCAAGGCAGCTCAATATAAACTTTTACACTTTAGGCCTACACAATTTAATTTCCTCTATTTTTTTGCTGGTGTTATATTATGTGTTTCATATTTATCTTGTGGTTCATTAAAGGATGTTTTGTGCAGTTTTGGAAAAAATATGTATTTTTATATTAAGTTATTTTAGCCTACACAGATTTTATAGTGTATTTAGGATGATGCAAAATGCCTTAGATTTTGTCTTATTGCCTTTTTTTTAGTTTTCTCTCTGATATGACTTGATATTTTTAAAATAATGTTATTTTTGTGTCTCCCTGATATAAATAAGGGAGAACAGGAAGCCGTTTTCTTTTCTAATTTATTATAACTATCAAGACAGCTCAACTTATTAATGTATTGGTGAAAATATTTATGAAACAGCTAATTTTAGTGTTTAAAATTCATAACATCTCCTAAGGAAGGACAGCTGCCTGTAGAATATTGTTGAACAAGGTGCTTTAAATTCGTATGTTGCAGTTAATTTATTTTTTACTTCTGAAAGGGAGGGGCAAAAATTGTGTCGAACATATTTCTCTACTCCTTTTTTTTTCAAATAGTCAGCAATTTTTGTTTCATGTAGAATCACGATAAAATATTTTTTTGCAACCATTATGGATCTAACCACTTAATATGTTGTCATCATTTAATGTTGTTTAATTGAGCATTCAAAAGTAAAAGATATGTTCATTTTATTTTGATGGTGACAATAATGTTTGTGTAAAAAGAAAAGTACATTTATGCTATGACAATAATGTTTGTGTAAAAAGAAATGTTTATTTATGCTTAAAATAATTATTGACTTTATATTTTTTTAATTGATATGAGTTTTATACTTATCAAATCATGTGAGAAAAGAAAAAATAGAAGGGAAAAAAAAAGAAAAGAAAAAAAAAAAAAAAAAAGAAAAGCAATAACAAATTTTACCTTCTTGACCTTCGTGTCTTTAGTCTTCTTGTTTTGAGGAATTTTCATCTTTTTTTCAAATCCTCATTTTTTTAATTAAAAAAAAGAAAAAGAAAAAAAAAAGAAAAAGAAAAAAAGTAGATTAATTAAATAATATAAAATCTTTTCTATGTGCAAATATTCATTTTCTCACTTGACCTCCATTGGTCATGGCATCCCATACTATTTGACAAACAGCAGCTCAGATCACGAGCCCTGCTGCAAGTCTCCAACACTGTTGCACCAGTCCAGTCCCTGATGCCATCTGTCCAGCATCTTGTTGGTCTTATTCTCACCCTCTTCAGATTTAAGATTGACTCTGAGTTCTACCCTTCAGGCCTTTGTGTCTTTTTGTGTGTGTCTAAAATTTGACTTTCTCTTGTTTTAATTGTGCTTCAGGTCTAATTCTGATAAATTTTTCAGCTTTTTCAATATTATCATTTTTTATCAATTTAACAGGCGATACACAATTTTTTACAACTCAAAAGTGTTTATTCGTTTTTGGTCTGCTCTGGTGATTGTTAATACTTAATATCTGTATATAGCATTGGAACTAAATCATCATATTCATTGTGATCCATTACTGCCAGCATCAGGACATCTAGACCTTCATAAGTTTTTGATGAGAGGGCTGTGTTTATATATCTGATATCTCTAATTTCTTTTTCTTGTAGTTTGAGTGTGTAATATAAGTGACCATATTTCTCTACAACTTTTTTTTAAACAATCAAGAATCCTTGTTTCGATTTCGGAAATTGCCAAATAGATTCAAAATTTAATGTTGTGCAAACTTCATGGTTCTCATCTGAGCACTGAATAAGTTGTCATCATTTAAATTTTATCTTTAACTGTTCTTTAAAAGTGAAAGGTGTGAATGTCTCATTTTGTTGGTGACAATAATGTTTGTAAAAATAGAAAGCTTGATTTTTATGCTTGAAATATTATTGTTTTTGAATTTTAAACAAAGTTAATATGAGTTCCGTTCTGATCATATGAGAAAAGACACAGTGGAAAAAAAAAAAAAGATTACTCACACACACAAATGCCAAGCACAATGGTAATCAAATATAAAGGAAAAAAATAAAGATAAAAAAATTATGTTTTATAAAAGTTATAACTATATAAAATATGTAAATATTCACTATCATTTTCTCACTTGAGTTTCATTGGTCACTGTATCCCAAATTATTTGACAAACAGCGTCTGGCAGTACGAGCACTGCTAGCTGCAGGTCTTCACCACTGTTGTACCAGTCCAGTCCCTGATGTCATCTGTAGCATCTTGATGATCTTTTTCTCACATGCTTCACATTTGAGATTGATTGTCTAATTTTACCCTTCAAGCCTTTGTGTATTTTTATCAGCAAAATATGTTATTTTCCCTGGGTTTTTTAAACTTAAGAGCCAATTCAGAGGAATTTTAGCCTTTTCAAGACTTTTTTTAAAAATTATTTTAGCAGTAAAATAGATGCGCCACTTTTTGTATTTCAAAATTTTGACTTGTTATTTGTCTGTTCTGATTAATATCAATTCTTCTACATAGCAGTTGGAACTATATCATCCTTTTCAGAGCAGTCCTTTACTGTCAGCATCAGGGCTTCTAGACCTTTAGAAGTTTTTTATAGGAGGGCTGTGTTGTTTCTATATTTGATATATATCTCTAATTTCCTTTTTTTTGTATTTTGAATGGATATATAAGTGAGCAGTTCTTTTTTTTTTTTTGGTCACACAATCAACGACTCTTGTTTCTAAAATTGCCAAAGAGAGCCATGATTTAAACATCTGTCATCATTTTGGATCTGAGCATTGGAAAAGTTGTCATTATTTAAATGTCATCTTTGACTGTGCACTAAAATGAAAGACATGTATGTTTCATTTTGTTGGTGATTATAATGCTTCTGTAAATAGATATGTTCATACTTTATGATTGAGACTATTATTGATTTTGCAATTTTCAAAAAAAATTAATTTGAGTTCTGTACTGTTCACATGAAAGAAGGAAAAAAAAAAGAATAGCAAAAAAAGAATAAACAAAAAAAAAAAAATTCAAAAAAAAAAAAAAAAAAAAGAAAAATGTATAAAAATTGTTTTACCATAAAATGTGTGAATAGTCGAGTCATCAATATGTTCTCACTTGAACTTCATTGGTCATTACAACCCATACCATTTGACAAACAGCAGCTCAGATCATTAGCCCAGCTGACAGTCTCCACCACTGTTGCACCAGTCCAGTCCCTGATGTCTTCTGTCCAGCATCTAGTTGGTCTTTTTCTCTCTCTCTCTTCAGATTTGAGATTGATTCTAAAATGTGACCACCCAGGCCTTCATGTCTTTTTATGCTGCCAAAATATTTTAGTTTTGAACTGTTTTCTTGTTTTTATTGTGTGCAAAATCCAGTTCTGAGAAATTTTCAGCTTTTTCAAGATTGTCATTTTTTATCAGAAGTCCTTAGGAAATGAAAAAAGGACTGTTTTGTTTCAATATCTGAGATTTGTAATTTCTAATTTCTTACCATGTATTTCTTGTGTGTTATATAGGTGGACATATTTCTTTACTACTTGTTTCAAATTTAATATTGCCATATGAAAGCAGTTTAAATTTTGTTTGCCACCATTATGGATCCGAATAATGCTTGAGCTGCCATCATTTAAATATTATTTTTAACTTTGTGTAAAGGATATGTGTATTTCAATTTGTTGGTGACAATTATGTTTGTGGTAATAGAAATTTTGATACCTTGTACTTTATGTTTGAGGTAATTAGTGATTTTGTATTTATAAACGAATTTAAATTGAGTTCCATACTGATCAGATCGTAAGAGAAAAGAAAAAAGCAAAAGATTTTAAACAATTTTTATATAATAAAATATCATAAATCATTGCATCCCATACCATTTGACAAAGAGCATCTTGGATCATGTGCCCTAGTGCCAGTCTCCACCACTGTTGTACCAGTTCAATCCCTGATGTCTTCTGTCCAGGGAATCATGTCTATTTAGGCAGCCAAAAAGAATTGATTTTTGTTTTGTTTTTATTGTTCATATAGCCAGTACTGAGAATTGTTCAGCTTTCCCTATAAGGTAATTTTATTTATACTAAATCATTTTTAACAATAACTCATACTCTTCAGATCATATGAGTAAAGAAAAATAAGCAACACAAAACACCATCTTTTCCACTATGAGCCTTCACTGCCAGCACCAGGCTTCAAGCTCTTCAGAAGTTTGGATAAGAGGGCAGTGTTGTTTCTTATCTCAGACCTCTAATCCTTATCATTGTATTTTGGGTCTGTTTCATAGATGTTGTCTGGATCTGACATAACATCACTGATGATTCCTTCCATATCCTGCTGATTCTTGATATTTTTAGACAGTGCGTGATTAAATTTTTACGCATTTGTTTCCCCTGCTTTGGGCATTTATGAAGTGATGTTACAATTTCATCTTTTAAGTCTATACAGTAGGAGCATTAAAAAATAAGGTATAAGATCAAATGATCGCTGTGTTTTTTTTCCTCATTTTGTACTGATAAGAAATGGAAAGAATATGAACAAATCTATATATTTTTTAAACCCAGCTGTACTGTGAAAAGTTTATATTTCAATGTGATGCACTGATTCACAGATCCTGTCAGTCTATAGTAAGGGAAATCACAGAGCTTGCCAATATGTTAATGTTTAGGCTCTATCCCTCCCCTTATATATATGTTCAAAGTCATCGATTGGGCTGAGAATCATAGGTGTACAGAAACCATTATAATTTTTATTCCTAAGTTATAATGAGAACGGATCTTCAATCCCTGAGGAAAAGGTGGGGCTTTATCATTCATGCAACCCTACTCAATGAATTTCAATCTTTCCTCATGTTTGGTATACCTTATTTCTATAGGTTCTCTCTTAACAAATCATTGCATTCTGATGAGAGGTGTGACCACCTGTGGCTCAGCTTTTGCCCTGATTTAGAGCTAGATGGTTTGATGCCTCTTTCTTTAGGAAACTTGCAAAGATTTTTTTAGTTACTTTTCGCTGGTCAACAAGTAAGCTCGTTTTCTTCTCTTTGGTGTAAATCCGTTTTTAGTTTGTTTTGTTTTTTTGTTCTTTTTTTTTTTAGTAGTAGTAGTAGTAGTAGTAGTAGTAGTAGTAGTAGTAGTAGTAGTAGTAGTAGTAGTAGTAGTAGTAGTAGTAGTAGTAGTAGTAGTAGTAGTAGTAGTAGTAGTAGTAGTAGTAGTAGTAGTAGTAGTAGTAGTAGTAGTAGTGGAGGTAGGAGGAGGAGGAGGAGGAGGAAATGGGGAAGAGCATGGAGGAGGAGGAGGAGATGGAAATGGGGAAGAGCATGGAGGAGGAGGAGGGGATAGAGAAGAAGGTGGGGAGATGGAGGATATGTAGGAGGAGAAGTTGGAAAAGATGTGGCAGAGGATTCAGGAGAAAAAGTAGGCTAGGAGTTCCTATTGAAAGTTTCCTCTGATTTCCACCAGATGACGGAAAAGTGAAGTCTAATGTGTTTTTTTTTAGGTTGTGTCAAACCTTTCTTTTTGTTTTATGATATTATGTTTCTCATTCCAAAAAAGACTCGGCGTTTTCCATTCTTAACTTCATATCTAAAAGTTCACTACGTTCTTGTATGAATGGCTTCTCGGAACATTTTTAGGATAAGCAGAATCTGAAATTTTTTCTAATGTTTTTTGTATTTTATTTATTTAGTCATTTTAATGTTATCTTTTTCATATTTGAATATCTGCAACTAATCATCTCTTTTATAATATTTTCCTATCAATTTAAATGTTGCATTTTATTTTTAACAACCATTTAAAGACTAGTTATACAAAAAATGGTTCCACTTAGCTAATACAAATACAGCAAAGATTAATAGTATGCCTGTTTTGATCATACCATTTTCCTTTTTTAGAAAAAGTTAAACCATGTTTGTCTGTTAAGTGAACTGAAGAGTAGAACAGAAACAGTTTTAAGTTGGAATAAGTTCCTTTTTTAAACTTTCTAAATAGAGATTAAATAACATGTTATTTGAAGAAATTCGTTTAAGTTATCATCAGCTTCCTATGGAACAGTGACATTCATAAAGTGCCTGGCATCTGACTAGTTCTTCTGCGTCAAATCACACTGATTTCGTGCAAATGTTTCAATTTAACAATGCCACACAGGATAAACCTGCATATATTTATATATAAAAAAAAAACATTATAAATCTCTCACTTTGTTGGGGGGGGGGGGGTGTTAATATTTTAGGTGATTCAATATGCCTTGTTTACCTTATGCATAAAAGGAATCCGTGCTGAATTCAAAACATAAATTTCTTATAGCCTAGTATTCTTTTAAAACACAACAAACCAAATTTAAGAATTTTTTTTGAAGGTTCACTTTGACAAACATGATAAATCCAAGATCTAGATTTCACATAATACCCTCTTTAAAACAAAGCAAAATAAGACTATTTTTTTTTCAAAAGTTCTCCACTTGAACCAACTTTTTATGTATAAAAATTTCCATTTTAAATCAAAGAGGAGTAACACTAATCTTGTTTCCATTATTTTCTACCACATAAAGTTACTACACAATTATCCTCCACTCTCTTTCTCATTATTGATTTTTGTTTTATCATGGTTCCTGTATTTGTTTTTAATTTGTCAGTTTTCTGCCCTTTGGTATGAAATGCTTTGTGAATTAAGTTATACGCACCTTTTTGTCTTTTTCCTGAATCTCTTTTGTTTCTTACCTTTTGGTATATGATATGTAAGATAAGTACCTTTCATGTGTTCTTTTCTTGTTAAAGAACAGCTTAAAGGTTTTCTTTCGTGATTTCGACATTGTTTAATCACTTGAATACTTCAATGCACTTAATATCTCTCTCATTCATTTACATTTATTTCTACTGCATTTTTGCTTAATTGTTCATTTTACAGTTGCATACTTTATGTAAAAATTGTTCTTTCGATCAAAAGCTGAATTATTAATGCAGTATATCCTTTTTTCCCTTTTTGCACAGTAGTTATTGGTTTGCCATCTCTGATAGTTTATATAGTCTTCAAACTTCCTTCTATATGTAACAGGTTCAGTGTATTGAAGCACATATATATGTTTCTTGCATTGGCTTTGAATAGTAAAAATTGTTCTTTCGATCAAAAGCTGAATTATTAATGCAGTATATCCTTTTTTCCCTTATTGCACAGTAGTTATTGGTTTGCCATCTTTGATAGCTTATTATAGTCTTTAAACTTCCTTCTATATGTAACAGGTTCAGTGTATTGAAGCACATATATATGTTTCTTGCATTGGCTTTGAATTTTTTTTTAATTTTAATAATAATAATATTGTTGTCTTAAATTTTCAAACCAAGTACCTCATGGGCTTTACTCTTTCATATCAAGTTTTAAATGTCAATCAAATTGTAGGTATCTTGAAAAGTGTTCAGTACAATTTACATGTTTTGACAATACACTTGTCTTTTCTCGAACATTTGGTTTCATCACACGTTGTTGTCGTTGTTGTTTTTAATGTTGGCAAGTACGCCAAATTTTTTTCATGAGTTGTTTTTATTTAAAGTGAGACAATTTACAAGTTATCATTTAAAAAGGGATACATGTATCATTAATATAAAAAAAAAATTCATGTTAACATTACATTTTCCGATTGCAAACTTGTAGTTGTTTTTATTTTCTATTTACCTCAAGCTTATGAGAATGAAAAACATTGAATAATTATACAATATGGGCATCTTTTACTTAAAGCGAGCGAATCACCATTAGCCTAATCAAATTATTGGTACAGCTTTTATACACTCGTTTTTATTTCATCATTAATCAATCAGTATTTTTCCCATCTGGAGTGCATTAGAGAAGGCCATTATAAAATCTGATCTTGAAAAATAATCGGATATTGGATTTTTCAAAATCTGCTTTTGGTTTCGAAAAAAATGTGTATTTTGAAATAAGTGTATACATTTGTTACGATATTGTTAATTAAAATATTTCAAAACGAGTCTTTAAGTATATTATTCTCACAAACGCTCAAACAGTCATTGAATTAAAACAGCTGGACGATACATACATATTTGTTATGTACACTATTATGACGTGGGTTTTTTTTTCTGACATTAATGATACATTATTTCTGAATAAGAATACTTTTTTATTCCGAGAGTTGTCGGAGTCTATTTTTATATGAAACATTGTATTTTCTTCTTATTCTTAACGTAATTTTTTAACAAGCTCATTGAATATTACATTTATATTTATAAAGTGTCCTCATCAACATTCATAATTTGTTTTGTAATCATACTTGAATTCGCCAGTCGGTGAAAGCAGATTGCTGAGCAGATAAACGTCTCCTCAAATATGTTTATCAATTTAGTTAAGTCACCCCCGCCCAATACATCAAAGGTTATGTTAGAATAACTGAGATTTATTTGAAAAAACACTCAAATTCTTACATTTCTGAATTTAAAAAAATACACCATAACCTATTCTGTTTTCACATTTATACAGTAATTTTTTATTTTATTTCATTTGATATCCTTCATTATTCATTTACTACAAAAGCAATTTGGATATTATCCTGTCATAATTAATATGAATATGTTAATCATCAAACTTAAATTTTACAAATGTTGGTTTTTGTTTAAGTTGTATATGTTGTAATGAACTAATGCTATTACTTTATCAATATCATTGTTATGTTTTACAGATTATTGTTACACTTGATTTATTATATCTTGTGTGTGTGTGGGTCTTTTTAACAACTTTGCAAAATATTATTTTGATAATAGTCAACTCTCGTGTACCAATTTGAGTATGGAGTTGTCATTGTTATTTGAATGGTACAAATATTAGCTCTCTTTTTAGTTTATTTATTTATATATTTAAACTTCTATTGTTTCAGTTAAATCTTTTATATTTCTTATAAATCCTTTTTATATGTATATGTTTTTTTATTTTTTTTATTTTTGTGTCTGATGAAAGCTCCATGCCAAAAGCTTATGTGTTGTGTATTGTTTATGTTATGTAATTTTAGAGTCTCACTTTCTTTACTTCTATATTTTTCTTGGCTGTACTGTGAAATTCCCGTAGTAGTAGTAGTAGTAGTAGTAGTAGTAGTAGTAGTAGTAGTAGTAGTAGTAGTAGTAGTAGTAGTAGTAGTAGTAGTAGTAGTAGTAGTAGTAGTAGTAGTAGTAGTAGTAGTAGTAGTA
>RQTK01000247.1:112617-212462 GCA_003991915.1 Elysia chlorotica
GGGAGGGGGGGGGTTGTTAATATTTTAGGTGATTCAATATGCCTTGTTTACCTTATGCATAAAAGGAATCCGTGCTGAATTCAAAACATAAATTTCTTATAGCCTAGTATTCTTTTAAAACACAACAAACCAAATTTAAGAATTTTTTTTGAAGGTTCACTTTGACAAACATGATAAATCCAAGACCTAGATTTCACATAATACCCTCTTTAAAACAAAGCAAAACAAGACTATTTTTTTTTCAAAAGTTCTCCACTTGAACCAACTTTTTATGTATAAAAATTTCCATTTAACATCAAAGAGGAGTAACACTTGTTTCTATTATTTTCTACCACATAAAATTACAGCACAATTACCCTCCACTCTCTTTCTCATTATTGATTTTTGTTTTTTTCATGGTTCCTGTTTTTGTTTTTACTTCGTCAGTTTTCTGCCCTTTGGTATGAAATGCTTTGTGAATTAAGTTATACGCACCTTTTTGTCTTTTTCCTGAATCTCTTTTGTTTCTTACCTTTTGGTATATGATATGTAAGATAATTATCTTTCATATGTTTTTTTCTTGTTAAAGAACAGCTTGAAGGTTTTCTTTTGTGATTTCTACTTTGTTTAATCACTTGAATACTTCAATTCACTTAATATCTCTCTCATATATTTACATTCATTTCTACTCTATTTTTGCTTAATTGTTCATTTTACAGTTGCATACTTTATGTAAAAATTGTTCTTTCGATCAAAAGCTGAATTATCAATGCAGTATATCCTTTTTTTCCTTATTGCACAGTAGTTATTGGTTTGCCATCTTTGATAGCTTATTATAGTCTTTAAACTTCCTTTTATATGTAACAGGTTCAGTGTATTGAAGCACATATATATGTTTCTTGCATTGACTTTGAATTTTTTTTAAATTTTAACAATAATAATATTATTGTCTTAAATTTTCAAAACAAGTAGGCTACCTCACGGGCTTTACCCTTTTATATCAAGTTTTACATGGGAATCAAATTGTAGGTATCTTGAAAATTGTTCAGTACAATTTCCATGTTTTGACAATACACTTGTCTTTTCTCGAACACGTTGTTGTTGTTGTTGTTTTTAATGTTGGCAAGTACGCCATTTGTTAATGAGTTGTTTTTATTTAAAGTGAGACAATTTACAAGTTATCATTTAAAAAGGGATACATGTATCATTAATATAAAAAAAAATTCATGTTAACATTACATTTTCCGATTGCAAACTTGTAGTTGTTTTTATTTTCTATTTGCCTCAAGCTGATGAGAATGAAAAACATTGGATAATTATACTATATGGGCATCTTTTACGTAATACTGAGCGAATCACCATTAGCCTAATCAAATTATTGTTACAGCTTTTATACACTCGTTTTTTTCATCATTAATCAAAAAGTATTTTTCCCATCTGGAGTGCATTAGAGAAGGCCATTATAAAATCTGATCTTGAAAATTAATCGGATATTGGATTTTTCAAAATCTGCTTTTGGTTTCGAAAAAAAAGTTGTATTTAAAAATGAGTGTATACATTTGTTACGATGTTGTTGATTAAAATATTTTAAAACGAGTTTTAAGTATATTATTCTCACAAACGCTCAAACAGTCATTGAACAAAAACAGCTGGACGATACATACATGTTTGTCATGTTCACTATTATGACGTGGTTTTTTCTGACATTAATAATACATTATTTCTAAATAAGAATACTTTTTATTCCAAGAGTTGTAGGAGTCTATTTTTATTCGAAACGTTGTATTTTCTTCTTATTCTTAACATAATTTTTTAACAAGCTCATTGAATATTACATTTATATATAAATAAGAGAGAGAGAGGTGTATATAATTATAGATATAGATACATATAAGTATAGATAGATAGAATAGTAGATGGATGGGAAAATGTAAGAAAATTGTTTGTCACTTAGTCAAGGATGTTATATTGTGTTAAAAGCACTGAAAAAATCGTTGACCATAAGGCGACTGAAAGAATATGTTTTTTTAAAGGAGAGTAAATATTATTCAAAACATATAAAATGGCATCGTCTAAGTCTCTTTTAGGTGTAATCAAACGGGAAAGGGTCCATGAACTTATTAACAAGGGGATCTATATACTCGTAATGAAACAAAAAACAGCTTTCGAAAACGTTCGTAACACACGATGTTAACGCTACAAGACGTAGATCATTCATACATGTAATATTTTCTGTTTTGGAACAGGAACTGTGTGAGATGTTTTCCACGCCCGTGGAATCTGACAGCTTGCTAGAGATAGATTGAGAATACATGTATAAGATAGAATAATGTAACGTTCATCTGCGCATAATTTCAATACATGAGGCATCACACCGTCAGGTCCCGTCGCAGAATTTGGTTTTAGTCCTTAAAGCGATTTTAAACTTCATTTGAAATAATTATTTCTATTTCATTCAACAACCCCTCGCTCAACACACTCACCCTTTCACCCCTTGACTTTTTAAAGTCATGACAGTCAAACCTTTCATAGAATTCATTTAGTTCATTTGCACATTTCTTACAGTTCAACTTAGCTCTTTCTTTTTTTTTTTTTTTTTTTTTGCGACTGATCATCAGAGCAGACTCAGACCATTCCAGAATTTTTTCATATTATTCTCTTTGAGATGCATTTTAATTTTCTCTTTGAAATCCTCCTCACCTTTCTTAGTTACTGCTTTTAGTTCCTTCTACAATAATCTTATTTCATCTTTTTGTCTTTCTTTTTGTATGCTAATTTCTAAGATTTAAAGTAAACCGCCTTTAATCCCTTTTGTCACCCATGGTTTTTTTTATATATACTTTAGTAAATATCTAAATAAATAGTAGATACGATCTAGATGCGCTGCATAAAGAGATATATCGTGGTCAAAAGAAAATTACAGGCTCTAAAGTGTCATTTTGGGGATTTTTATAACAGTAACTCTTCTCTCCTTAGTGCCAAGGTGGCCACATACAGCGCGGGTCCCAAGTCTGCCATTTTTACGAGCTGCCACACAGAGGCAGATCGGGGAAACCAGGATTTCTGTGTAGGTCCATGTTCTGACACCGATCCAACTGTTTGGAACGAGTCGGTGACGGAACCTATAACCTCCCGCTTAGAGCCACATGGTCTGACTGCTGAGCCACCTCGCCCTTCTATAAGGTTGTCAAGTGATCTTTGGTGGATTGTCTAGCCTTTGTCTCGGGCAAGATCTTTTGTAGCGACGGGATTCTGAGCTGAGGACCCGGAACTTTTCCGGCCACATTACATGATTGCACTATCCAACCATTAGGGAGAAGTTGCGGCAACTAGAAATGGGATCCAGTACCATATAATTATGGTGGGTCTGTAAGTGTACAGAAAAAAGCACAATATTCAAAATTTTCCATAGCGCAATTTAATATGGTAGCCTTTAAGATTTATTTTCTGAAACCGTATAGTTCTGAACGTCTCAAGACTTCATTTTTTGTTCTTTTACTTCGCTTTCATTCTCCTTTCTGCCTATTTCTCTCTACAGTATATCTCACCGTCCATCTATTGAGTTAGAATGTGTTGTTTTTTTTCGTTATTTTTGTTGTTGGTATTGTTGTTGCTGTTGTTATTGTAGTTTTTTTGTTGTTTTTTTTTTGTTTGTTTTGTACATACAATGGGGAGAGAAAATATTGGTCTAAAAATAGTACTCCTTTCAGTATTAAAAAAAACAAAACAAGATTGTAATCTTTAATTGATTATTTTTTACGTCCCCTAGATTTCCTGTAAAAGATATGAAGTAATGTTCACTTTTATCTTTGCGTGATAACCTGATACACAGGTATTATTCACGATCATAATGTGTGTTTCTCGTCTTCCTGTTTGTTTGGCGAGTCTATCAATTTTTTATTAGTTAGCTGCGGAATTTTCTTGTGGAATATTCGCTGCCACAGAAAAAAATCTTTGCAGCTAGACCTTTGATTGAATAAAACGGCAGACCTCGTTTAAAACTTAGCACATCGCAACATGGGGCCTAAACTATGATTTGGTCTCTGGACCGATCGCTGATCAAAGAACCAACTAGGCCTAACAAAAAGTAAATCTGATAACAGTTGGGCCTACATCAAACTCACGAAGTGCTCTTTATGTATGAACACTAAGTTATTTTCGAAAGCATAGCGATAAGTGAAAGTCATGTAGGCCTTGCTGATTACTGTTGTCTAGGCATCCTTTTACAATGACTATTGTCTATTGTGACATGACTTTGTTGAGGCCTAAATTAATACCATATTATACAAACTTTACGAGATCTCATTTGAACTAAAGCTATTAGGTTGCGTTTTTACTACATCTATAGGATTTAGAGGTTTTTGCTGCTAATCTTTTTTTTTTTAAGCTGTCGGACATAATTCCATGTGAGTAAAAAAAAGTGTGTGGAGTCAACATATCTCGCCTTTTTTTTGTTTGTTGATTATACTTCTTTTCAATTAATTTTCAAATTCCTTATGCAAAAACAATCAATGACTGTAATCGTGTTCCGTAAACAAATTTAAAAGTTACAAAAATGTTTCCAAATTAGGTTTACATAGTGTAATTGCTTCAGACTAATGCTCAAATGGGCGACTTGATGAGGTCGACGTTGAAATAAGTGCTACAGTCTCGGACAATGCCAGTTTTGCCGTGAAAAGGTAAATATTGTCATTCATACAGGTGCTTGCTCGCTTTGGGCACACAAGTAGAACGCACCCGAGAACAGGCTTCCCTCCCAACAAAGCTTCCAAAAATCAGGCTACTTTTATTGACGCAGTGACATTTCGGCACCGCCAGCCTTTCCCTTGTTTAACAAGAACCCTCTTAACAGGAGATCAAATCTGTTAACTGGATAATAATGTAGCGCGCACATTATTAGATTCTGGGCTGAGCTTGGTGGCTACATACACTCCACAAACAGAATAATCGCCCTGCGACTGCGACACAAGGTGTGCGCTGCACATGTTTCAGCCACACGCTCTGGATAGCAAATTGGCTTCTAGGCCTAGCGGACCTGCGGAACCGTGTCACACCACCGTTGTCCGGCGGCCAGTTAGAGATTCGAACATTATCGGACCAATTTTAGTTTGTTTGATTTTTTGTTTTTTGTTTTGTTTTTGTTTTTTGATGGTTTTTGTTGTTGTTGTTGTTGTTGTTGTTGTTGTTTTCAAATTTAGAGAGAGGAGGGGATGGGTGGAGAGAGAGTAGGGACGGCGGAGAGGTTGGTTTTTTTTTTAATATCCTAATAAAAATCCAAGGAAACGCTATTAAATACAGGCTGTGAGAATGCTGAAATGGCTAGTGGTTGTGTGTTTTTTTTAAGCTAATCGAGTTTATCTTTGGCAAAAATATCAACAAAATTTAGATGTAGAGGTGAAAACAAAATATTAATGTTACTACAAAAGCAGTTTGTAGCTTGTCCAAATATTATATTTAGACTATTAAAAAAAAAAGCAACGTTAAAAGTACAGTAAAAAAAAAAAAAAGAAAAGAAAAAAAAACGCTTTGTAACATATGCCAGAGTTCAATAGTCTGATCGAACAAACAAAAATACCATAATCATAGTCCATTACTTGCTTGGCTGGGATTTATGTTGCTCGGATTAAATGATTTGGCACCTGATGCATGAGTGGCAAGGGATAAATATTGAGTCAGGACTAGTACTAGGGATTTGACCAAGTGCTCCGCTCAAGTGATCCGTGGCTCTACTTCAGAAACTATTTCTCACTCAGTGTCTAAAATCTAGATTGCTATAATCAACCGGCAAGGTGAAAGAGAGAGGACGAAGTGGGGCATAAACCTTTGCTTCAAGTCATATGCATTTATTTCAAAAATATTCATTTGTCGCTTTAAGTGATTAAAAAGTGGATAACGTGTCATTCAAAATTGTGATGTAAGTTAACAGTGTATACAACCATGTGTTTCCAGTTAAATTTTTGCTGATTCACTTAAAATGAAAATTCTTAGTTATTTTAGATACGAGTTTGTTAACTTATTTTTCATTCCAGTGTTAATCAGTCTCTTATATTTTTGGGGAAAACGTGCATGATCGCTTATTTAAATAGTTCAGCTTACAGTTCTTGCCTCTCTATCGTGAGATCCACGCACTTATTCTCTCTCTCTCTCTCTCTCTCTCTCTCTCTCTCTCTCTCTCTCTCTCTCTCTCTCTCTCTCTCTCTCTCTCTCTCTCTCTCTCTCTCTCTCTCTCTCTCTCCCCCCATTCTCTCTCTCCCTCTCTCTCTCTCTCTCTCTATCCCTCCCTTTCTTTCTCTGTCTCTCTGTCTTCTTCTCTACCCCTTGCACTCGCTCATAACCCTATTCACAAGTATTTCACTTGCCATCTAACGACAAGTTCTACTCTGCTGCAGCTGTTGTGTTTGCATGTTAAGACGTACATAATTATGGACCAACTAGACACATGAAAGAATAGACCGAAGCACAACTGTATGGTATCATTGGTCTGTATACTTTAAACTGTGTCAGTGGTTTGATGTGTTTTTGTTTTCCAAAGCGTCTCAATTGTTCCCTTTATACAAAACCCCCATTTGGCTCTTCTGCATAAAGTTCTTTACTATAACTATATGGGCTGCGCTGGCATTCCGCTCTTTATTTAAACCCGATGCCAAAATAATAAGAGGCAGAGAAGACATTAATGTGCGGTGGCAGCCGATCGAAGCCTTTACTCTTTACCGGTAATTGGTCCCGGAAATGAAGGGTTGCCGGATTGAGGGGGCCGACACCTCTACTGGCTCCAGCGTAAATTTATTTTGAGCGTGAAGCCTTGGCGGGTTGAGCGTCCGTTGTGACCGTCCATAAGCCTGTTATTTCATTCCAGCAGTAGGATTTCTTTTTACACCAGGAAGGCGGCGTTGGTAAGATATGCGTTAGCATACATTTATTCACTATATATTTTTTAGAATCCCATAAAAAATAACTTTATATTCACCCCTTGTATACTCTTGTTAAAAAAAAAAGAATGCGGTGAAATAATTATTTTATTGATTTTTTACTGTCCTAAATAAGTAGAATCACGAAGATTAACGATTTTGTATTGGAACAATGAGACACTTATTATCATGACATTGACACAACGATAAATAAAGTTAAATAAAAAGAGAAACAGTGTCAAAAGAGAGATGGAGAAAGAAATGCAACCAGTTAAGAATGCAAATAGACCTGAAATCAGAATTATAGGGCCTAGGAGAAAAGTTTCACCGAAAAAAGAACTACGGTACTTTAAGCAACTTAGAACCAGTTCGGGGAGGCCGCGGGAGGCTGGGGGGGGGGGGGGGGGGGATGCGCGTTCAAGGTACTTATACACTCACCTCGTTATTCATTTTCTAGAGCTGAGTACATTTTGTGTCATTGCTGTTAAGACAACTTAACATTAATAAGCAAAATACAAAAGCTTTAATACTACCTGTCACCAAATTATGGGAAAAGGGGCACTCGGGTCTCTTTCCTGTTTAACTCAATGGAACGAATCATCCAACTATTGCACAGCTTTAGCCAGTTACATTGAATCAACCAGAGACTATTCTTGTGTAGCAGTGTTGTGCTCTTGATCTCAATGAAAATTGTGGAGACTACCAATAAAATTGAAATGAAAAGCGAGAATTAATGATTGCTAAAATAAGGATAAAAGTCCCATCTTCGTAGTCGGTCTTAGGAATCTAGCTTGTTTTAGCAACTAAATCTAAATGCTCTGTCTGTCTGTGTGTGTGTGTGTGTACGTGAAATATCAAGTTACGCTACCATGTCCTCAGCATACATCTCTCTCTCTCTCTCTCTCTCTCTCTCTCTATCCCTCCCTTTCTGTCTCTGTCTCTCTGTCTTCTTCTCTACTCCTTGCACTCGCTCATAACCCTATTCACAAGTATTTCACTTGCCATCTAACGACAAGTTCTACTCTGCTGCAGCTGTTGTGTTTGCATGTTAAGACGTACATAGTTATGGACCAACTAGACACATGAAAGAATAGACCGAAGCACAACTGTATGGTATCATTGGTCTGTATACTTTAAACTGTGTATTAAATCTGTCAGTGGTTTGACGTGTTTTTGTTTTCCAAAGCGTCACAATTGTTTCCTTTATACAAAACCCCCATTTTGCTCTTCTGCATAAATTTCTTTACCATGACTATATGGGCTGCGCTGGCATTCCGCTCTTTATTTAAACCCGATGCCAAAATAATAAGAGGCAGAGAAGACATTAATGTGCGGTGGCAGTCGATCGAAGCCTTTACTCTTTACCCGGTAATTGGTCCCGGAAATGAAGGGTTGCCGGATTGAGGGGGCCGACACCTCTACTGGCTCCAGCGTAAATTTATTTTGAGCGTGAAGCCTTGGCGGGCTGAGCGTCCGTTGTGACCGTCCATAAGCCTGTTATTTCATTACAGGAGTGGGATTTCTTTATACACCAGGAAGGCGGCGTTGGTAAGATATGCGTTAGCATACATTTATTCAATATATATTTTTTAGAATCCCATAAAAAATAACTTTATATTCATCCCTTGTATACTCTTGTTAAAAAAAAAAGAATGCGGTGAAATAATGGCAGCTCGGGACGCGGTGTTTTTGTTGTTGTTTTTTCCCCATTAGCATAGATATATTGCATGTCATAAATAGAAGTTATAAATATTTAAATCGATCATAATTATAATTATGTCAATATTACGCATGTACACAAGTACGTTGAGTGCTCGACTTTATTGCACGAATAGTATGGTACCGGTATTAGAATGTATTCATCTTGCGTCGCGTTGGATTTTCTAGGCAATAAAGAAGCATGTTGAATCAACGAATTGTTCGAAGACTAAAATTGAAACGATATTATCATAAGAAAACAAGCAAGTAAAACCCCAATTTTCGTTGAATCAAGTATTTAACATAAATGACTGAACAAAATATAATTATGATTTCATCATTATTGTGTGCACCTTTTCCCTTTTCATGCAAAAAGTATTGAAAGAAGAATGTTTCCTTATAACATTGACTTGATTTAATGACGAGACCGTCAATTTGAGCCCTGGCAACTGGCAAGTGGTATTCTAACAGTTACGTTTATTGTTAACTTTTGATTAGAATACTTGCGTTACTTTTCTTTTAAATTTATTTCCATAGTCCAGAACAATTATTCAGGACAGTCTATGTGGACGGTTACCAATAATTATTTTATTGATTTTTTACTGTCCTAAATAAGTAGATTCACGAAGATTAACGTTTTTGTATTGGAACAAAGAGACACTTATTATCATGACATTGACACAACGATAAATAAAGTTAAATAAAGAGAGAAACAGTGTCAATAGAGAGATAGAGAAACAAATGCAACCAGTTAAGAATGCAAATAGACCTCAATTAAGAATTATAGGGCCTAGTAGAAAAGTTTCACCGAAAAAAGAACTACGGTACTTTAAGCAACTTAGAACCGGTTCGGGGGGGGGGGGGGGGGGGAAAGACAAACAACACAAACACAAAATGCGCGTTCAAGGTACTTATACACTCACCTCGTTATTCATTTTCTAGAGCTGAGTACATTTTGTGTCATTGTTGTTAAGACAACTTAACATGAACAAGCAAAATACAAAAAGCTTTAATACTGCCTGTCACCAAATTATGGGAAAAGGGGCACTCAGGCCTCTTTCCTGTTTAACTCAATGGAACGAATCATCCAACTATTGCACAGCCTTAGCCAGTTACATTGAATCAACCAGAGACTATTCTTGTGTCCCAATGAATAAGACCGATGAACCTTAGGGAAAATTAAAACACAAAGCAGTGTTGTGCTCTTGATCTCAAGTAAAATTGTGGAGACTACCAATAAAATTGAAATGAAAAGCGAGAATTAATGATTGCTAAAATAAGGATAAAAGTCCCATCTTCGTAGTCGGTCTTAGGAATCTAGCTTGTTTTAGCAACTAAATCTAAATGCTCTGTCTGTCTGTGTGTGTGTGTGTGTACGTGAAATATCAAGTTACGCTACCATGTCCTCAGCATACAAGAATTTCTGGAAAAGAACACGCGCGAGACGGCATCAGCTCCCATCAAAGATGCATCTGCTGTCTTCCCTGGGTAGCTGATAGCTGGATACACCAAACGCACAGGGGTTGTATCTCGTGCAGCAGAGAAGCTCGCACAGCCCCTGCACCTGGGAGAGCTCCACACGGTTATGTCAACTGGGCAAGCAGTCTTCATCAGGTCTATGCCTGACGCCCTGGCAATACCTGGCGCTCAGGATTCTGAGGTGAGCATCGCATCACCTGCTTATCAAAGCCATTCTTGTGATTGTTTGTAGGGGAGACACTCCCTCTGTTTAACGCTTTCTAGGCTCCTAAGGATGATTCATATACGGCGACAGGAGGCGTTATTGTGATCGGATTTTTTTTTTTTTACATTTCTTACTGCGGCATCGGATTTCATAATAGGGTGAAAAGGATATAACGGTCGCTGCTAACAGATTGCGAAACTAAAATGAGATGTTTCGAAAACTAAAATTATTTAGTCATGTCTACCCAATGTTTTTAATTATTGGGAACTAAAAACGGCTCTTAGGGTAATAGACATAAAGATGTATAGTACTTGAAAGAATTAAAAGGAAAGATGGGGCCTGGGGGTCTGTTAAGCAGCGTGCTTAGTTGTAAGCCTAACGACTGCTGGTAATATTAATATGTGCAGTGCACTTTAAAGTAAGGTTATCGCGTGTATGACTTTGGTCTATCTATGAGATCCTCAGCTGATTTCTGCTTTATAAAATGATCGACTGTAATCGTACGGCAAAGTTATTCTTAGTCATAGGTGTTTTGTTTACAGCGCTTGCATTATTAGGTTTTAAAAAAAGCATTAAACAGCATTTGAAAGCATTTAAACCCGCCAGCTCCTATCGCATTTGAGCATTATTATAAAAATGTTCCTTTGCCATACAATGCTATTAGATATAACAATATAACCAAACAAGTCGCGATCTATCTCTCGTTGGCTTTGCTTTTTTAACCGCCCTTTTATAAGAATAAGAGCTAGACCAGTGGAATGTAAATCTATAGTAATACATATGTAGCCTTATAATCTCTAATATGGATTCAGTGGAATTTCTGTCTTTTGTATGCCCGTCGTTCCTCTTCTATCTCCTGACCCTTTACAAATATTTTACTGTTGTCAGTTGTCAATTGGTTGTACCCTGTATTCGTATTCAAACTCTATTCACAATAATCGCCATACAATAACAGGAAATTCTGGGGGTAATAAATATAATGGTGACATTTCTCTAATGGAAAGAAAGCACTTGTCAAATTCGGTGCTGGCTGAACATGAAGACACACGTGGACGATGCAACGTTCTGTCAATATTAATTTGTCTATGTTAGAAAATAATAGTTTCAATTGAGTCATTAACCCTACGTATGGGTAAGTTGTTATATTCATTTGAGTACATCTGTTCAGCTATAACTCAAAACCAAACGGTTTTCATTTGTTATAATCATTTTTAAAATAATTTTTATTTCTCGCTTTTAATATAACGACAACAAGATACATGGAATAAATACAGATAATTGTTGTATATAGAAAAATCACTAAATATAACAACTAAATTGTTGATAATAATACTAATTATAAAAACCAATAACAATGAAATTGGTATTGAAAGAGATACGGAAAGTAAGCCAGACTATAAACCGAGAAAAACGAAAACACAAAACACAAAAAAACACACACAGAAAAAACAAATTGAGAACAAACAACCGAGGTGATAGTAGAGAAAAAAGATATCTGCACAATAACAAGCGGAAAGGACAACCACAAATAGCATCTATCTCTATAACAGCTTCAATAGTATTCATATTTGTTCAGTTGCTAAGTATTTATAAACTACATAATGTACATTGCAGTGAGCTTGATGTAACAAAAATATGTTTTATCATATTAATGTTTGATATTTTTTTAGAAAAGGCTTGGAATGATAATTCTAGAGGAGGCAGGTCACATGTCACAGAACATAGAGATTTTCCGTAAGTTGGCGTGGGAGGCCAAAACTGGATCTGATGGGTCACCCTCCATCAAAATCACCTCGCATAAAGCTGTCTTGTTAGGGGATTTGATTTACACTAAATAATTATAATTTGTTTAAACTTAAAGGAAACGAGACATTATTTTCTCCTCTTATTCCACTGTCCATCTGATTTATACGGCTGTTGCATGAGGTCGGTGCCCAGTTTTGTGTCTTGTAGAGCGGTGCTATGAGCTTAGACCCCCAACTAACTTACTACCCTAGGACTCAATCAGGGCACTAACCTGCAGCTTGCAGCACTGTTGTACTTACTAGCCTTGCACTTTGCTAATCCAAACAATATGGCCGTTACCGTGCGGACGTGCCGTAAAAACAAACTTGCTAATCCAAGTCCTTCTGTCACCCAGGCGGCTCCGCGCAGACCCAGCTTCCTGTCGACTTACTCGTTCGGACAGACTAAAGATCGTCGAGAAACGATCGACACAACTGCCAGCCTAGCGATAACCGCGGAGAAAGAGCGAGAGGACGATCTTGAGACAGTCCTGGATAACCAGCAGTACGCCTTTCTTTTGAGACAGCAATCATTGTTTGATGATGATGATGATGATGATGATGATGATGATGATGATGATGATGATGATGATGATGATGATGATGATGATGATGATGATGATGATGATGATGATGATGATGATGATGATGATGATTGTGGTGATAACTAAGATGGACATTATGAAGATGATGGTCATGATTTTAGCATAATAAAGACACCCACACACACATTTCATACAATTACATATCTACAAAAGTAAACTAAGGATTGTCTTTACTCTCTGTCCTATAACAAATAGTAAATACCATATTAAAGTCGGTTGGACCAATTGAAACACAGTTAATATGATACAAGAAGGATAAAACTGACAACTGTAGATTAATATTATTTACAAACTTAAGGTAATCCGATATGAACATCGTAAAATGGATTGTATTTCCTCATAAACCGTCACGATGAGAGTGTTATAATAGATTTAAAGATGTTAATACATGGTCCCATTGCTTTAAAAAATACTGATAGAAGTTATTAAGTATAGATAATTTCTTTTCAATTAAATATCTTTTGTGTAGTATGTCTTGGAAGAAATTATTGTCTGGTTGACAATTCTTAACTTTGGAAGCATATATAGGCTATATTTTATAAGTAGTAAGAATATTGTTTCATATTAGGTATTTGACCCATCTCAATACAGTATCTTTGGTTGTCAATTTCAAGTTCATAAATAATTTTTGCTCATTGATATCAATTTGGAATTGCTGTCTTTTTTTCTACACGTTTCTATTCTTTTTATTGAAGAATTGTCCGATAATACATTACTAAATGTTTAGCGCTCCATTTTTTGTTTCTTGTTTGTTAAGAAGCCTATTATAGATAGGTACGGTAATGTGGATTGTTTTTGGATCTATATTTTGAAATTTAGTTTTTGTCTGTTTTGTTCCAAAGCCCTGTGGATGAGGAAGTCTATGTTAAAATATTAATGTTGATATTTTTTTAGAAAAGGCTTGGAATGATAATTCTAGAGGGGGCAGATCGCATGTCACAGAACATAGAGATTTTCCGTAAGTTGGCGTGGGAGGCCGAAACTGGATCTGCCATGACGATAACGGATAGGTGTTTATAAATTAATGCTGGCGAAAATGATGGGTCACCCTCCATCAAAATCACTTCGCATAAAGCTGTCTTGTTGGGGGATTTCATTTACACTAAATAATTATAATTTGTTTAAACTTAAAGGAAACGAGACATTATTTTCTCCTCTTATTCCACTGTCCATCTGATTTATACGGCTGTTGCATGAGGTCGGTGCCCAGTTTTGTGTCCCAGTCGAGCGGTGCTATGAGCTTAGACCCCCAACTAACTTACTACCCTAGGATTCAAGCAGGGCACTAACCTGCAACTTGCAGCACTGTTCTACTTACTAGCCTTGCACTTTGCTAATCCAAGTCCCTCTGTCACCCAGGCGGCTCCGCGCAGACCCAGCTTCCTGTCGACTTACTCGTTCGGACAGTCTAAAGATCGTCGAGAAACGATCGACACAACTGCCAGCCTAGCGATAACCGCGGAGAAAGAGCGAGAGGACGATCTTGAGACAGTCCTGGATACCAGCAGTACGCCTTTCTTTTGAGATTGTTGTTTGGATACCTTCTAAAAATAGAGATCCATGTGAAAAATGCACTCAACTATGTACAATGTATAGCCAACTCGCTGATTACATGAGGAAAGCAAGCAACAAACAATAAAGTTTCCCCCCCCCCTCTCTCTCTCTCTCTCTCACTCTCTCTCTCCCTCTCTCTCTCTTTCAAAGAACAAAAAGCGCTCTGAGTCTAGATCTCAATAGAGCTGATATGGCACTATAGCAATAAAGTACATAATACATGTAGCTACATTCTATTTCTCTATCTTTTCTCAATGTCTCTCTCAAGTTGCTTATATCTATTTCCCTTTCCCTCTCTATCATTTTCATCCACTCTCACTTCTCGACTTTTTCTGACTCTTTTTACATTTTGCTCAACACAATCCATTATCAAAGATACGTGTGAACGTTTTATTTATTCTCTTTTCCTTTGCAGTTGACGCAAAACCATACGATGAATCCGGGAAGAGGACGTATGAGAGAGCCTGCGTCAAGATGGGGGTGACGCCCATATCATGCTGTCTACGTCAACTGGAATCATCACAGACCCTGGACCTCTCCTTCTACGGCCTCAGTGCCAGAGGGGTCATACCTGTTGCCATGGCGTTGGTGGTGAGGTTTATAAAAGAGCAACAAGTCTGTTTATTGGGTCGGGATTGGGGAAGTGGAGTTTACAGCAGTCCTCGGCTAGAGGGCATACATTTTGTGCATGTTTAGCCTTCTGGTTGGGTCAGATAAAAAATTATTTAGTTTTATCAACATACGGCGCTTAAAATATTCACGCTTTTTTTCAATGCACATTCCATCAAAGTAGTACTGTTATTTACATAATAAGATTATAAATGTGCAAAGGGCGCTGTTGCCCAGAAGCACTGCCACATTATGGTAGTATCATTCTATCCTTGGGTAACTGGTGCCTCAAAGTACTTCAGCAAATAAGGAGATCGCAATCACTGTTTGGATAAATATAAAAAGACAATAGCGGTCCCTTGGCTTGAACGTTTAGATAGGTAAATAATGTATAAATTAACAAAGAAAGAAAGAACCGTAACACGATCGTGGTTCTTCATCGCTGTGTTAAACTCCAATTTGTAATTTACAACAATTGTTTTAAAACCAGGTGTTTTTTTTTTTCCCCTTGATGTACGTCTTTATCTTTTTCTGGCTATTACAGCTTTACCTGATTTCTTTCACAAAAATTAAAGAAATGAAGCATGCATGTGCTACCAGTTTTGCTAACTAAACATGCTTCATATCAATTCCACGGTTGTTGTTGTTTTTGTGTATATTACAAATTACATAATAATTATATTTTACGTTTTTGTGTATTTTATTCTAAAGAACTTTACTTGGTTTGTTGAAATGTCCGCCAGTCACAAACTAGTCGTGCTTTACGGTTTTTTATCCCTCCTTCCTTCTTTTTCTTCATTTTGATTGTTTTCTCTCTCCCTCTCTCTCCCTCTCATTCTATCTATCTGTCTCTCTTTATTCATCTCTCTCTCTCTCTCTCTCTCTCTCTCTCTCTCTCTCTCTCTCTCTCTCCCATTTTTGTACATTACAAATTACATAATATATTTTACGTTTTTGTGTATTTTATTCTAAAGAACTTTACTTGGTTTGTTGAAATTTGTATACATTTCACCCCCTTTAGTATGTACACTATAGTCCGCAATATCGCCTAGACTTATTTATGGTCAATGGATTTTTATTTTGTAAAGGCCACTATTCAACTTTAATATTTTCTAATGGCAGATCAACTCAAACATCACTCGCCTTTTACTCCCTGGCAATTCGCTCGGCATGAAAGGATTTAACTACATCCAGAAAATGATGGAAGACAACAGTTCTATCGTCGAACTGGTGAGGATGTTACGTTTTTGTTTTTGTTTTTGCTTTTTTTTTTCTTTTTGTTTTTGTTTTTCTTAGTTTTGCTGAGACAACATAAATTTATAATTTGCATGTATTACAGTGGGCTGGTTACGTATATAACTAGCTAAATATCGTGTCCATGGTATGTGAAACTCTATCAAGTACATAGTTGTGAAACTAATTATTGCCGAGTTAAAAATAGCGAAGTGATGATTTATTAGTATATAAAAAAATAGTACGTAAAAAGAAGGAAATGACGTATACAGATCATAGCTATCTTTATTTGTTTTGGGTTTTTTTTTTTAATAACTGCTTTTTAAAGAAATGTTTTTTTGTCTTCCATAATTATGTTCTATCGTTCACTTTGGAGAGAATTTAATACTCTGTCAAGAACTGCCTTGAAATTAAATTTTATGTCACAGTTATGTATCCTCTGCCACAATGGTTTCTCAAAACACTTGACTATCACTGTGATTAGCTGAATGCTTCCTTGTTGACACGTGATGTATGCAAGGATTAATACAGAACAGCATTCAGTTGGCAGCGTGTTGAAACAAAGCTAAATCAATATAACTGATCAGTTGTAGAAGAGGGAGATTGATAACTTCACGCACCATGTGAGTGTGTGTGTGTGTGTGAGGGAGAGAGGGAGAGAAAATAGAGAGGGGGTGGGGGGAGAGACATGCATACATACATACATACATGCATACATACATACATACATACATACATACATACATACATACATACATACATACATACATACATACATACATACATACATACATACATACATACATACATACATACATACATACATACATACATACATACACACATACAGACATACATACATACATACATACACACACACATACATACACACATACACACACACACATACACACACACACACACCCACACACACACCTACATGTATGTATGTATGTATGTATGTATGTATGTATGTATCTATGTATCTATGTATGTATACCAGACTGACAGACAGACCTCAAAACACACATACTTATTATGTTAGTAAGCCGAAACATAGAGATAGTTAGAAATTCATACGGACATCTCTCCTTGAGAGGACAATCCATTTAATCTACGGCCGCCACTACACGACTTTCCCCAGGACCTGTCGAACAACAGTCTCCTGACGGAGGGGATGCTGGCTGTGGTGGAGATGCTCAAAATCAACAAATCTCTCACAGATCTCAACCTAGCGGGTAAACAGGCTCTGTTTGTTTGTTGCTGTTTTTTTTATAATACTTATTTGTTACCGAGTTTGTTAAATTTTGTATGAACCACACACACAAAATAATAATCTATGTACGGTTTTAACTTTTATTTATATAATTTTTTTTACGTTTCTGTATTTTCGAATTGTTTAAAATACCATTCATAGAAACTAAGTAATTTCTCCTTCATACATTTTTGCAGATAACGGATTTGTGGAAGGCGACAGCTACGCACTGGCAAAAGCCCTTGAAGTATGTACAGTGTTTCATTTTGTCATTATATTTGTTGTGTCAAATCATTTGATTCAGAAAGAATTTATGTTTACAAAACTACATATCCAGTTGCCGGAACAAAGCAACAGCATCAACAATTCTCGTGGGTGGATCCTAATATTAATTATTTTGTCTCAGTGTCTTGAATTAATACATAATGTGTGCACAAATGAGGTATCTAAATTAGAGGAACGCGCGACTTTTGATCGGGAGTCGAGGGTTCGACCTTGGTGAGATCGGTATCAGATAATGTGATCAGTTGAGATATAGTCCTAGTACTTTAGCCCCGTAATGTCAGTGTAGCAGCTTAAACATAGAAATCACCTTCATAGCTCTTTCGTTAGTATGCAAAGTGTAACTAAACATTAAAAATTATCAAAATATCACAATATTAGGATAATTTGTATGAGCAAAACACCTAATACGAATAATGCGGCACGAAGATTTTAAGACTTCATGAATGAGATGTGCGTCCACTTTTTTTAAGTGATCAGCGCGCCATTGCACACAATTATTTAAGTAAATATTTGCAAGGTTTCATTTATTCATTTATTATTGTTGTTTTTTTAAATTGTTGCGGATATCTTTTTCCCCTCTACATTTTCCTCGGTTGTTTGTTGTTGTTGCTGTTGTTGTTGCTGGTGGTGTTGTTGTTGTTGTTGTTGTTGTTGTTGTTGTTGTTGTTATTGTTGTTGTTGTGGTCATAGTTTTTGTTTTGTTTTGTTTTTTGTTGTTTTTTGTTTTGTCTGGTTTACTTTCCGTCTTTCTTTCAATACTACCTATATTCATGATTATTTACGTTGTAGTAAGTACTAATATCAATAACTTTGTTGTTACCGGGTACTATTAATGATTATCAGCTTACTCTATATTTATAACAATCACTTGTATCCAGTCCATGTATTTTGCTATCATTATATTCAAATAAAAAAGCAAATAAATAAATGAATTAATAAATAATTAATAATATATCATAGGCTGTTGACACCAAAATATAGAAAAACAAAACAACAAAAATGTATAATCCTATCCTCAGAGCAATGGTCGGTTACAAACTTTGAACCTCAGCAAAAATCACTTCGGCGATGAATCAGCCCACGCACTCTCACACATGATCGGTAAGGAGAGAGGGTTTTGTCCGCTGTTTTACTGTTGTTGTTATTTTTTGGGTGTTTTTTTTTCATGCGTGTGTAAGTGTATGTGTGTGTGTGGGTTGATTTCAAAAAAAATATTTTTAGGTGTTTTTTATTCGGTATTGAAATGTATGCTGTAGCGGAGCCACTAATCTGTGACATTATTGTCATGTCATGTGGTTAGTGAGTTTTAATAAATGTCGCTTTGGCATAAAAAATCTACTCTTAGTAAATTTTTCTAACGTGTACACAAATATACGTTACATATAATTTACGATCTTAAGTGTGAACCTTGAAAATCAGAAGATCAGATCCTTTACGGGAGAAGCAAAAATAAAATCAATTGTTAAGTGCAGATTTTTATGCAATGTTTTCTTCCGCTAAGGCTAAATAGTTGAAAATGCCTTGGTTTTTTTAGGTACACACTGATTAAACCGTTCCATATAATTTTAACGTGGTCATAGCCCTTCATTTTCAAATACTTTCTGAATGTCAACAGCTGAAAACACAGGCCTTCAAGATCTTAATCTTAGCTGGAATCACTTCAGAAATAGGGGAGGGACATATTTAGCCAAAGGTTTAGGGGTAAGTATAGAAACCAAAATAGACAATTTACTTAAATTCATGTAAATAATTATCCACCAAGTAGGTTTGTTTAAGAAGAGAAATAATGTGGTAGGCTAATACAAGTTCATACTAAAGTGATTTTGAGTCACATATTTTTAAATGTGTATAATAGCCTTCGAGTTTTAATCTGATCTTTTTTTTTTTTTTTTAAAGAAAAATATATCTGTTAAAGTTACTAAATATATCCTTTTAAAAATAAAAAAACGATCTGCCGGCCTGCTACTTATCCTTACTGCCAAAAAAATTTGATCCTAATTCAAATGATTTTGTGCTAGAAAAATCTCACCGTATTATAATTCATAGGTTAAATTGCTTCTATTACAATAATAATTATAAAGAGTTATCCCTTAACATGAGATTCGTTGTCAATAGAAAATAGAGTGATAAGACATATTTTACTTTTTTTGTATCATACTCCTTTTTGCGATGTCTTGTTAAGGGCGCAATAATATAGTTTATATAATTGAAACACGGTACAGTTAACAATGTCTTTTAAATCACGATGCCTCTATCGCTCAGGAAAACCCGGCATTGAAACGTTTAGACTTGAGTTGGAATGGCTTGGAGGACGAAGGCGCCTCGTCCCTGGGCAAAGCGCTCACCACCAATGGGGTGCTGGTCGAGCTGGACCTCTCCTGCAATCGCATCGGCCCCAAGGGGGCGCTGGAGCTGCTCAAGTGCTTCCGGAGCAACGACTCTCTGGAGATTCTACGGGTAGACCTGCAATCATTGTATAATATAGTACCTGCACCGTGTGAACAAAGTCCATTTCTCTGTAATTTAATGGCAAAATTCGTGTAAATCACTTGTACCATTTAAGTCGTTGGTGGTTTATCATGTATAGCCAATGATTTCAAGTAAGGAAATTGTAGGCCTACGTACCTGGTTGTACATTGTACATCTCCAGTGAGTTAAAGCAATAATTGGTTTTGAAAATATGGAATGTTATTTAATAATTATAAAGAGTTATCCCTTAACATGAGATTCGTTGTCAATAGAAAATAGAGTGATAAGACATATTTTACTTTTTTTGTATCATACTCCTTTTTGCGATGTCTTGTTAAGGGCGCAATAATATAGTTTATATAATTGAAACACGGCTTAGAACTAAGTTATAGAAATATACTCTAATGCGATTGGTCTCCTTTTTCCATTATTCTTTGATAAGACAGAAAATTCACTTCATCCCTAAATTAAGATAAAGGTATTTAGCTCCAATTACTTCAGAGCGCCTTTTAAAAGTTGGAGAGATAAATAGTGTAATTTTTCTTGTTATTTTTTCCCTTTACATGAACAATTTAGGAAAAAAAATATATCTATTTTGAAAATCCCTTTTATGAATAATGTTTATTTTTTTGTTGGTTGTTACAGGACATAATCCTTAGTAATGCTATAGAGCCTCGGATACAAGAGGTTAAAGATCTCAACGAGGGTTTGGAGATCGTCCATGGATACACAGACTCATATGGCAAGAGAAAGCTCGTTTCATATGACATGACAGAGGAAGCTATACGAATAATGCAGGTGAGATGAACAATTGTTTATAGACATTAGTAGACCACACAATAAGTAAAGACTTTTTTTGCATGCCATGCTGGCTCAATGACACCCTTAGCACCATACATTGCATGATCTTTTGGGAGTGCCTAATTTGGATGCCCATAAGAAATTTAACATAAAAATAAGTTCCACTTTTTCCAACTTTGAAAAACACAGATTCTCAGATGCGCCTCATGTACATTGTACATGTTCATGTTTATGACCGTTTGTGCCAAAGCTGAAACTGTTTTAATCTTTAAAAAAATAACGTTTAGATGGTTGCACATTTGGTTAGTAGCAGCTTGTTTAAGAACATAAATTAAAAAACAAAAACAAAGTCCTCCCATTCTGCATCTTAATTCTTATTTTAGTGGCGTTTGACTTCAATAATAGTATGTGCGTACATTTTGCCTCGTTACCTCAAGGGTTCTTAACAAAAGGGTTTAGCTGTCCAAGGTTGTAGACATAATTATATATTGTTGTTTGTCTCTATCTCTTCCGACTGGCAGGAGTATTGCGCCAACCACAATATGAGTATGGTGGACATGTTTACAAAGTTTGACGCCGACGGCAGCATGAGTGTCACTCACGATGAATTTCGTCAAGGCCTGAAGGTCAGTTATGGAATATACAGTCAACCATTCGTTTTATTCCCTGTCTCTACTCGTACATCTGACATCACAAGAACTTATGCGCGTCATAATTATCTCTAGGAAAATTTTAACTCATGACGTTAACAGTGTTC
This sequence comes from Elysia chlorotica, assembly GCA_003991915.1. Lineage (NCBI taxonomy): Eukaryota > Metazoa > Mollusca > Gastropoda > Plakobranchidae > Elysia > Elysia chlorotica. Next base: position 134,239 of record RQTK01000247.1, read on the forward strand.
AATTTTTTTTAAAAGAAAAAAGAAAACCAGATAAACAGTATCCCCCCCTCCAATATTACCGACTGGCCTTAACATTGAAACAAAGTTTTTCAGGTCTTCCATTCCTCTAAATTGTTTCAGGAAGCTAAGATTCCCCTCAGCGCCAATCAGGTGGACCAGTTGATAGCTGATCTAGACAGGGATGGTGATGGAGAAATCGACTTCAGGTAGGTAGAACTTAAGAAGCAAAGGAACAGTTAAGCTGTGAAAGTTTTGTTCTGATTCCATGTATCTCAGGAGTAAGGATATTCAAGACGCAAGTTCTTCAGTGATGAACGTTTCTTTTCATTTATAAAATCTTGCTCAACAGTGATCCGCAAAAACTGATTCCATCTCAATATACAAAGAGAGAGAAAAAAGTGCATATAACGGAAAAGGCGAAGGGATGTGTGGTGCCTTCACCTCCAACCTACAAATTACCGTACCATAGCATAAGGATGTGTTTATCCACTGCAGGTTGTAGCCCTCTGATTTATGTCTCATAATCTGAGAGGCAAATTCTAAAGTAGAGGTTATTAGTAGCTGCTCTTTGTATCCATCATTTTCAATCCATACAACCACTCTGGATAGTTCACACCGAGAAATTTAAACGTGTTGAGCAGGAAGTGACTACATGTACTTACCTTGAAGCGCCAGAAGCAGCGACTCAGAATATCAAACCGAGAACAAAACATAATAGCTGCATTCGTTGTACATGTAAATGTATTTCTATCAGAAATATTCCGCTGTAGGGTGGGGCTTTAAAATCTCAATAATTATTGTCAGCTGTTAGCGCCGTATATTAAGATCCTCCTTGGGAAAATAGAAATGATAAACTATGAGATAGCTTCTTCCTTAGAAAGAGCAGTTCATTTTAACACGATTCCATTTTTTTTTAAGGAACTTGAAGTAAATCCATGAAAGTTGCAAGGATAACAAAAACAACAATGCAGTTGAAACCGTTTCAGAGATAATGATGTTTGCGAGAGCATGCAAATTTATTGGTTTCTTAAAACCTGGGCTTTGTTCTCGAAAATGCCTTGCAAAAACTCAAAATAAATGCGCATCCCCTCTTGAAGTCCCAATACCACTCACACGTTGGTCAGTGCTGCGCTAACGATCATTTGAATAACAATGTAATACAAGTCAATGCCGATGCAATATGTGAAAACTAATAAAAGCGCGAATAACTTTTTGTAAAAGATACTTATGCGAAAGAACACTACCATTTAAATTGTAGTGCTGTTCACAGACAGACAGTAAAACAAGTAAGACCAGCTATACATGTATTATAGTTTGTAGTTAAAAACTGTCATGAACGCATTCATTAGGGTTTTAAAAACTTCTTTCTTCTGTCTTAGGGGCATGCTTTACAGACTAACCAGATTAATACTAAATTTTATGAAGACTTTTTAATGTAATGTGTCATTGTGCAATATCAAGTGCTGCATTAAAGCTTGTTTGGACTAACACCCACAAATACATGTACAATGTAGTACCTTAATATCGCGGGTGGGTAGACTGGTGAGATAGGCATTCAGTTAAGTGTTTCAGAACTTAGTAGTATATTATACAATCCAAATACAAACAAAATATTGATGCATCTCTTCCTTTCTTTTCTTTTAACATAGCGAGCTTGTGCTCACCACTGAAGAGAAAACAGGCGAATGATGTGACAAGAGAGCTGACCCACAATGCAAAGCGAGACAATTGGCTTTCTCTTAGTTTATGAGAGGTTAAAAATAGGCCTCCCTCAGTTCCTCAATCGCCACTATTTATGAAACTTGCTACAAAATTTTGCAAGTACCAAAAATTACTTGAACTCTGTTATCATCATTTTAATAATTTTTTGCATTTGTATGTTACAGCAGTGTTCTCTTTTCAAAGTTCACGTCTAAGATTATCATAGATCATAAACACTGTGTGCTTCCAAATAAAAAGTTTCTCGAATAAAAGTGTATAAGAGTAATAAAATGAAGTTGGATGAATTTAGTTTTTTTCTAAAATGTTTGCCTTCAGGTTGACATTTTCATACCTGATTGATATTAACAGTTGTGAATAAAAGTACATGTACATGTTGTCATTTTTGTGGATGTTCAGAAGAGAACATTTAGATCTTTATAAACTTTATAATTTACATAGTTGGGATTTTTCATAGAAGGACATTATCAGAGATAGTGAATGCCCTTGAAAATGTCATACCATAAATTATGCTAAAAATAATAAATAGAAAAGAAAAACACTTTTTGTTAATTTTTCTTTTTTGTAATGGACTTTAGGTGATGAAAAAAATTGGGGAAATAATCATCAACTTATAATAATTATGTGGTAAGCTATCTTTTTTTTTATTTATTTAAAAAAACATAACCAGTACACCTGCAAACTTACAAACTCAAACCAAGCCAAGGTGTTTTGTGGGCAAAGTGTTGACCATTCGCGTTTAAATACAGTAATGCTGTTCTTACAAACTACCAGTATACAGTATGAGTATAGCTATTGAAAACGAAAACATTTTGTTTCATTGCGACTTTGAGACATTATCATTAGTAGTTATGTGATCTGATCCGAGGTGCTTCCCTTGTATACATATACCAGTTTCTGCTAATTTAACTTTGTCACGAGGTTGCCAATATTGCATACAAGACAACTGATACAGTAGGAAATTAACAATTATATTGTAGTTTAAAATGCATTCATACATAGTAATTGGCTTATGAAAATGTGTGATGCAAAGTAAAGAACAAACCCTTGAGAATGTCCATTATGAATAGATCATGTAGATAGAATAAAAACAAACAATCATGATATCTGATCACATTTCATCACACCCGCCACTGGTTAAATAAGTTGACGCTTCATCAATGGACGAAGAAACATGAACCCAACCTGGGAGTTTTGTTTGAAATGAAACAGAGGCTCCCTTCTTTTTTTTCTTGCTTTGTAAGGACCATGGCTGCATTAGTCTCTCTCTCTAAACTTTACCTGCTATTCTCAGTTTGCTTTGGTGTCACATCAGATGCAGATTATGATCCACCATTAAATTGCAAATAAAAGTTCTAGAATCCATGTTGGTGCTACAAGATCATTGCAATTTTTCAAGGACACCACTATTTTTAATATTATCATCATTATGTAGTGCCATACCGGTTGATGTTGGTGACGATATCCCTCCATGTGTCTCTCTGTCCTCAAATTTCAAGGATCACATCGATCCTTTTGCTTCCATAGATCCATCTTATCAGACCCTCCGACATCTTAAATTCTTTTCTCACTATCTGCCTCTCGCTCCCTTTTAATTAATTTTTCTAGGTGAAATGAGATCTTAATTATGTCTGTACATGACATGGCCAACAAACTTTGCTCAATGTGTCCTGATTCCACCGAGATTGAATCCTGTAATTGTTTTCTAAAGACACTTTCATTTGTCTTCTTAATCTTAATAAAATAGGGTAAAATAATATATATCATCCCTACATCAATAATTTAAATTAGAAAAAATATTAAGCGGAAAAAATATTTTAATAGCGCTTGCTAATTGTTATTCTTCAGGACTATATTCAAACATTATCTTTTTAGGTTGATGTTGTTTGTATTTGAAAAAAAAAATGGTTATATTCCCTCAGCCAAAAAAGTGCTTTCAATTCTTACTAAAGGAAAACAACAACAAAGCAAATCAGATTAATTTCACATCCATAAATTTCATTTTATTCAGTATTAAAAAAATGTACAAACTTTATAATCTTTGCTCAAGACTTTAGCCACAAAAGCTACAATTGTGATTGTAACAGTCTACATTAAAATGTGTGGATTAACCACCTTATATGATATCCGATTCATGATGGGAGGAATACAGAAATGAAACAGTCATTTTCAATGATACAACCATATTTACATTTATACAAAAATTCTCTAAGTGTCAACTTTTTAATTCTATATGAGGAATACCCAACAACCGATTTCATGAACACTTTACTGGAGCCTAATGGAAAACACTATGGATTGAATATGACAAAAACATTGTAAAGATATCACTTATCTATTTCATTTTTCAAGCAATCTAATAATAATTATATTGAAACATATGTACTGATAGTTAAAAGCCAAATGAAGTATTTCTTGGGGGGTTTGTCCATACCCGTCTAGGACTCAAGTCATTTGACAACAGACATGATATGCAGAATTGAAATTGACAAAATAAGCAGATAAATGTTGTGCAGAAAAGGAGGAAAAAAAGATAGCAGGTGGCAACAATATTATTAAAAAAAAAAAGAGCGGCCTTCTTATGACTAATATTCATAACATGAAAATGACAAACAACAAAAATGAGTCCTTTGTGTAACATCATTAACCTTTAGTAAGTGACAAGACATTCTTTTTATCTATTCATGTCTTATTAATTTCTTATAAACAGTACAAACTCAGAATCCTACATGTCTCTAATCTATGTGATGGTGAAAAGGAAAAATACATCTTGTAAGACTAGTCTAAAAAGGCATGTTATAAAACAAAACAAATTAACATAAACAAGACAGAAAGAAACACATAGAAACAATTTGTTGCATCATGGTACATTTTATGACATAGTACACTATGAAAACAGATCATGTTGCACAAAAAAATAATCGAAAGGTATCTGAAATTTGCACATTATTTTTTAGCTGATATCAGCTTAAAAATCAAAGAAATTTTCAAAGGATTCTTTTCTTTTCTTTACTATCTTTAGACTCCCATGGACATTATAACATATTGAGACATTAAAAGCACTTTTTAGAATAAATTCTAACTGAAGTTCTAAAGCCATTGAATTCATATAGGGGTGGAACCAACGAAAAAGAGCTGACAATGAAGTATACATAGGATCTACCAATTTATTTGACTTAAGCTCAAGTTGTCTAAACAGCAAACTGAGTTCGTTTTAATGTCCAACATCAGCACTACATAGGCTATATTGTGGACGGGACCCAAGACTGAAGTTTGACAATTTTATGTGCTACCACTCACATGACAGGGAAGAGACACCAAGACTCCTGTCACAGCCGCTCACATTTATTAACTAACACCGACCCAACCAGTAGGGGGCGAAATTGCCAGGACTCGAACCACGGACCTCCTGCATCTGAATCCAGGAATCCAATATATTCTACCCCCGGCTACACCCCCCCCCAACCAAACTCATTGTAAAAAAACAGATTTTTGGGCAAAGAAAAAAGAAAGGGCAGTGAAGAACAATGGAGAGTTGAATTGATTAAACGTTCAACGTCAGCACTATTTAGGCTATATTGTGAACGGACAGACTTCAGCACTATTTAGGCTATATTGTGAACACACTTGAGACAGGTAGGGGATACCATGACTCCCGTCTCAGCCGGTCACATTATACTGACACCAACCCAACCAGTTGAACAATGGAGAAAGGAAAAACAAAAACGATGAGCATGACAAGGGAAAGATGAAAATTGAAATATGTTAGCATCACAAGGTCGAAAATCTAATTTTGGTTCAAATATCAGAAGATACCTGCCCTTCGAGGCTAGATGTAGAGTTAATGATTTATCATAAACATGTTTCATTTCATTATTTAGAGCAGGCTTGTTCTCGTTGCACACAAATATTTACTATCTCATTTCCCAGTCATAAAAGCTCTTAATTCTCTTTAGTTTCCATCAAAGGATTAGAGAAAAAAATTTGGAACCAGTTCAGGATTGATCAGTAACTCACAAATCACAAATACTACCATTCCAAGAAAAATGTTTTCTTTTACCTAATCCCACCATCTTGAGGACCAATACTTCAAAGCTTTTATTGGTCTAGTTTAGACAATATTTAAAAAGATACAGATCCAGTGCAACCATAGTCTGCTCCACCCCTGTTGAATAGTCTTCATAGATAAGGCAAAGAACTTCTTCCCCACACAGATATTGCCCCAACTGTCACAACATATTTAATATTAAAATGCCAAAGTGTATATAAATCTTTACTACACATTTAATTTTAATTTGTATGATAATTTTTGTCCAGCTACAAACAAAATAGAACTAATCTATATTCTGTAAGAAGAGAATGTTTGCTTGGTCACCTAATTGTATGAATCCTTATTCGCCCTTACTACAATACATTATTTACAATGAGGCCTGTAATAATACAAGATATAGAGATTTTGAACCCAATCAACAGTGGAGTAGACAAAAATTTATGAAAGAGACTGGTTCTTTTTTCATTTATTTTGATCCTTGAAAAAAATAAGTCAAAGTGCTGAATTTTTTGTTCAGCGCCAAATGATAATTTTACATTTATTATAAATAAGTATGGCTTTCACAAAAAAAAACTTTCTTAACCTCTCAACTGTAAATCAATAAAGCATTTGTATTTTCCAATGCTATTGCTAGAGAGAACTAATTGTAAAGGACAAAGAGGCAGCCACTGCTCTATTTGGCATGAAAACAAAATATAACATGCTTTCTGTGCTAAGTTCCAATTTGCTCCATATCTCAAAATATGAAGACAATTTTTTTTCTTTTCAAAAGAACAAATAAAAGCTAAGTTTAGGAAAATAAACAATCCATCCTTGCTGCTTAAAGTTAAACCTGATTACTTTAATACACAATCTCTTGGGCCCAAATAAAACAAAAAGGAACACTTTGCAGCAGCATTAGCAGAACTGAAAATAAATCCAAAATAAAATACATAAGCAACTTGCATTATTATTGTGCAGCATAATTAAATAAAATGGTAAAATCCTATGAAAGTTATCTGGTGTTAACAATTTGCCTTTTCCAAAGTAAATCCTACTAATTGAACAATAAAACCCCACACATAAGGAGGCCAGAGTTCATAAATTTAGAAACAACACAAACTACTAATTCTATGCCCATTCTGGAAACAACTCCTTACCATACACACCTTGGCTATGATCTAGGATAGACCCCTACCACACCTATTGTATTAAACTATTCTTAGTCTCTAAAAAGATAACCCAAAGAATTTATATGTTGATGACCCTTTCTATTGAGAGGAAACGAAACAATTGCTCCAAATTGTACCATACGTTGTATTTCAACTACTTATCACAAAACAAAAAAGGACTTGAATTGTCTAAGCCAGTAAGAATATACACCACTTGATTGATGTAAGATAAATACAAAGATCATTGAGGTTCTTTTCTCGAAAAAGTCATATAATTCTTTTACTTTTCAAGTTTTAAAAACAGAAACCATTCTTTTATTATTTTTTTTTTATCATCAACAAGCTGTTTTGTTCCAAAGAAGATTTTAAAGATTTCAGGTGTTTTATTAAGAAATTAGCCAAACAGAGGGATTTTTTTTGTATCCCGTTCATAATAATAACTTGCATTGATAACCTATACAATTTCATACATTAATTATGAGCATAGCATCAATAGCATTAAAAGCAATAACTTTGTGTTTAAAAACAAAGTGGAAATAATTTTATCAATAGCCATAAAATGTTTGCTCACCTTCCATCTGTTCCCACAATGCATGCAATAGACAAAAGTAGTCATAGGTTCATCAGCACTCCTTGTTTGAATCTATAAAGATAGGAGAGTAGAAATTAGATAAGCAAAACCATGTAAGTAAAAATACCACCGCTCTAATTATCAACTATATAACATATTCCAATGGTTAAATTAAACATCCATATTAAAAATTTCTTTTAAACATCGAATATTCCAAAGCTAATGCTTCTTAAAATGAATGTCCAGCTGTTAAAACTCTCTGAATCAATAAGAGTTGGTCTAGTATCAAGCTGTTAAAACTCTCTGAATCAATAAGAGATTGTCTAGTATCAAACAACTGTTGTGCTCCTCATTCTAAGTTAATAATATCTACTATTTGTGTAAGATGACAATGATTTCTAATTCCAGGGATTACTTAATAGGACAAGGGACAGGCAGATAGTAAAAACCAAAAAGAATTTTAAGAACAAGGACCAAAAAAAAAAAAAAACGAGGAAAGACAAGAAAGGATGAATGTTTTTAAAAAAAAGTATAAAAAAGTTGAGCCTCTTAAGGAGAAAAAAGAACATTTGCAGAAATTGAGAGGGTCTAAAGAAGGTGAGAGTTAACACGAGAGAGAGAGAGAGAGAGAGAGAGAGAGAGAGAGAGAGAGAGAGAGAGAGAGAGAGAGAGAGAGGGGGGGGAGAGAGAATGGCAGAGAGAGAGAGAGAAAGAGGGGAGGGGGGGCAGAGGAGAATGGCAAAAATAAAATGAAAAAGAGCAAGAGAAGGGAAAAGGGCAACAAGAAGCAGAAATATATATTTTTTAATGAAAGTAAAAAGAACTTTACCTGAGTGTATGTACACTTGTTTTGGCGGCATTTGCCACATCTAAACAGATCTGTTTCAGTTCCACCAGTCTTTGCCATTTGGTGGTCATCTATTGCTTCTTTGGTTAATTTTTCTCTTAATTGTTTCATTTCATTGCTAGCCATTTCCTGAAAAATCCCCCAAAAGAATCTGTTCACAAATAATGTTTTCATCCGCACATTTCTTTTTGTCTCTGCTCGTACTTAAATATTAAAACAAAAAAATTTCAATACCATAATTCAGAGCCTGTGAATTTTGTAAACCTTTCACAATTAACATTGCTCTTCCTTTCAGAGAATTTAAGATAATGCTTACTTTTATTAAATTGAACAAATCATTCTCTTTGCAAATAACAAACCTTGGTTTTTCAAACAAAAACTAGTAATAGTGCTGGTGAGAATTTTCAAAACTTTTATCCATTTCTTTCTTTTCCCTTTTTCATGTGTAAAGGTAAAGAAACAATTAAAGTTTTAATTAATTTGCATCAATATTTTTAAGAAAATTGAAAAAAAAAACACACAAAAAATAAAAAGGAAAAAAAACACTGGAGGTTTCAACATTTACCTCTGATGTCATGCCAGCAATTCTTTTGGCAGAGATCAGGCCAATAAGAACATTTTGTCTCAATTGTGGATTTCTGACATCTTTCAAGTTGGCCACTCTGCTTCGAACTCTGTTCTTATATTTCATTTCAGTGTTGTTAAACTCTTCATAAATGGCTGTGAAAATATTTTTTAAAAATCCAAATGTAAGAACAGCATGTTTTCAAAAGCACAAAAAGTTTTTTTTTCCCCTCCTTAAATCAAAGTATTTTTAACTCTGCTTAGCAGTGCTTTACATTTGTTGTGTCTATCTTGGTGCTATCAAAGTTTTCAATGTTAAGACATTCAACTCCACTATTTTACAAAGGATACTTGAGAGTTGAAGTCTATCCTGTTGTCAGTGTCAACAAACATGGCTAGAGTAGAAAATGTACAATGCTTTTTTTACAAAGAGGAGTGCAAAGGTAAAAAATCCTTTTGCGACTTTCAGAGGGAAAAGGAAATCTGAGTTTCCATTGAATTTTAAAAAATTTAAATATTTACTAAATTTCCCTCTATCATTGTTTATGACCTTCTTAGTCTAAATTTCTAAACTTTAAAAACAAAGTTAGATGTAGATTCTAAATCCGTGAATAAATTATTGATCTAGAATAATAGACCTATGAAAACTAAAAGGACTGTAGATTCAAGATCTAGACACAAGTTGTGGCCTGAAAAGGTTATGTTTTAGTAATTTAACTATCATGAACCCATCAATATTTTCTTTAGAAAAACATATCCACAGTTAAAGCAAATAAATATAATGTGATTTTATATGATTTTAAAATAAAAATTCCCTTCTTTTTAAACTTATCCAGGCTACGTAGATTCCTAAATATTGAACTGTAGTAGTAAAATGCAAATGACATCCATAGTACCAGAATCTATATCCATATTAAAACACTTACACTAAGTATATCACACATTAAAACATTTATCACTAAGTAGATGACATTATTTAGAAAACACTTTAGGGAAAACATTATACCCATACAACACATTTTAGAATAACACTGTATCCCATGGATACAGAGATATGGCTTTGGTTTGTTTTTTCACGCCTCAAAACAATTCTACATTCCAACAGTGTCAAACATCTTTTGCACTTTTAACTAATGTCCAGCCCATAAAAAAGCGCAAGACCAAACAAACAAAGGACTAACAAAAATTGATGGTACCGTAGTTATTCACACAGACAAAGAAAATCGAAATACTTGGAACATGTATACTACCTGTATACCGCCCATCTTACTGACTTAGCATATGCAATTTATGTAAAATTCACTTGGCTTACTGACACACACAGGCAAAAATTATTCACAGTAGTTTATCTGAGAGACCAATCTTATTCACTGCTGTGCCGTCGCAGCAAACTTATCCAGCCTTAAACGGATTATAGTACCTGGATCATATACACCCATAGCTTGAAAATGAATGACTGACTGTTATTGTCGCAAGGTGAGACTACTATTCAAAATTAATTTTACAAGTCACACTAATTTTTGAAGTATTGATCGGTTCTATGTGTTCAAATGTCGTTAAAATGTATCACTCTGTATTAAAAGCTCAATGATGTCTAATTAAGGTGCCCGTTCTATTGGGCCGTATCTCCTTATTTAAAAAAGTTAACAAAAGATTGAAGCGAAAAAAGTGAATTTCACAACGAAACATTGTAAGCACAAATCCAGGCATAGATCTAGATTATATGAATTTAGAATTAAATTATATTAAATGCAGAATGTGCCAATCGTCCGAAACAATGTAGCTATCACAAAAGATACATCTAGGATAGATCTAGCTTCAGCTAGATTCCAGACCTCGATCATATTCTTTAATAAAAGTTACCAGACGAGCGTGCATGTTAATTCGCTAACCTAATTATCAATAGGCTTAGAATAGTTTGGGTAAGGTTTCGTCATTGAAATAGTCAATAGATCTCAGTCAGATCAAACACAACCTAGCAGGAATTAATTTGTCAGAAAAAATGACGAGGACTGGATGAGGATGGACCCATAGGTATGAGTCGCAAGAATAAACAAGGTCGATCAGAAAAATGAGAGGTTAAGCCGGTAACCCAGATGAAGTCAACTGTAGTGCTGATAACGATAAAACAGTATCATGCAAATTTAATAAACAACAAAGAAGACATCACATGTCGATAAACTTTGTTCTTTGCTTTTCTTTTCTGTACTCGTAAACTTTAATACATTTCTTTTTCTACTTGAGTTGCGCCATTAACCATAGTTGTATGATAATAAAAAAACAATATTGTTTTGCTTTAAACTGCGCATTTTCTGATTCAACAGCATATAATTTTCACTTTTAAAAATGCCCCGAAGTATGCAAGGTGTGATCTCGGAAAAGGCCGGTTAACTGCTAGTTGGGTTCGGAGATCAACTCTCATAAGCCAGTTAAAAAAAAACAATGGTCCTTGTGACTGTGGATCTATCATCATCATCATCCGGGTGCCGTCTCCTTGCGAAGTGGCTGCATGGCCCTGATTACTCTATAAGTTGATTAGAGACTTGGACGATCCCAGTGCCAAAGTATAGTGGGTACTTATGAGACGTTAAAAACTTGAATGGTCCCAGTAAAAAGCTGGGCTAACTGGGAGTTATTGACGAAAATGACAGCAAATACTGAGCAATCCACAAAACATCTGTCAAATACATATTTTTTCAACTAGATACGGATGTACGAACTCTGGAGGTCAAATGTGTACTAAATATGCATTATATGTACTGGTTGGCAGCTATGGTAAATTTGTTCTTTATATCTGCTTTAGTTTCATTAATCAGAGTGTCGGTAAGATTCTAACTACTGCGCAGTGTGCGCCCATTTAATGAAGAAAAAAAAAAAACAGAGTTTATTCTCTTTAGCAAAAACGGAGCAAAACATGTGAATATCAAAATGAAACTTTATTAGTAGAAATTTAGATCTAGACTAAATGAATTTTTAATTAAACCATACTACAAGCACGATCGTCCGATAGAATGTAGCTATCACATGAGATACATCTCGGTTAGACTTAGCCTTAGCCAGATCCAGATCTAGATTTTTTTGTTTGTTTGTAAAAGCTAGCAGACGAGCGCACGATTATTGACTGAGTTAATTATTATTAAGCTTATAAAGGAATCAATTTGTGAGGAAAAGGGCCAGCACAGATAAAACTATATCTTGCAAATTTAATTAAAAAAAATGAAAAGTAATTGCATGTTGATTAACATTGTTTTCTTTTCCGTACTCGCAAAACTTTAACTAATTTCTTTGTGTGCTCGAGTTTTAGTTGCACAATGAACCACAGTTGTATAATAATCCTAAACAATATTGTTTTGCTATAGGCGGCGGGTTCATCCAGAAGGGTGCATTTTCAGAATAGAAGAGTATTAATTTTCACTTTTGAAATTGCACCGAATTATGCGAGATGTGACCTCGAAAATTGCAAGTTGACTGTTTATTGATTTGGACATGAACTCTCATAAGCCACTTGAAAATAATAAACAATATTCTTTGTCACTGTTGATTTAGGCTTTGTGTAAGCCATGAAGGCTGAATGGCACTACTAACAAGGAATTTTTTTCCAGAAGGAAAAATACAGTGGCGTGGCAAACTTCCCATAATTTTTGTTGAAAATGTTTTCAGGACATCAGACTAAGATAGAAAGATTTATAGATGATCTAGACCCAAATTATATTTCAAGAATTTCGGAATTTTCCGGAAAATTGACATCCCTGTTATAAATCAGGACAGTAAGTAGAATTAGGTATATAAAAAAATAAAGAGTGAAAATCAGATTCAGATTGCTAAGACTGAAAAAGAAACTAGTAATTTCATTTAAAGATTTCAATATTTAACTTTCAATGTATTACTGGTGAGATTATGAAAGTCATGAACAATAATTTCCAGCGTTGAAATTAAAAAAAGACAGTACCATCTTCAATTGCGGCAGCCACCTCCTCCGGATCATGCATACCTTCAAGATCACCTTAAAAAAATAGGGGTTAAAATATATAAAAATTCATAATACCAATCATTTCTCATCAGTTCTCTATTTATAGACTATTACTAGATAACTTTCGGTATTTGTTTTCAGTGGTCTTTATTGTACTTCAAACAATGATAAAGCCATAACTAAAACAGATGAGAAATGAAATACATTTAGTGACATGACAATGATAGAACGAGCAGGATTCATACATAAATGATAATTCTCTCCACCCCCCTTAAAGTCTTTGGAGGAAGAATGATTTCAAAGGCTGAAAAGAAAGATAAGGGAGAAATAAAAGGAAATACAAACTCGAGATCTAGATCTAAGTCGTAACTCAGTGAACTCACTAAATCGTTTGCTTTGCCCAGAAATCACGAAATTTTCACCAGTGTCCATTCAATTAATTACTTGGGTATGGCTTTATCATAAATAACTTTTGGTATTTGTTTTCAGTGGTATTTATTGTACTTTAAACAATGATAAAGCCATTTATCTAACACAGATGAGAAGTGAAATACATTTAGTGACATGACAATGATAGGACGAACAGGATTCATACATAAATGATAATTCTCTAATTACAATAATATTGTTGCCGCACATGTTAATTCACATTTATTTACACACACAAAAACCTGTGAAACAGAAAAAGCAATGAGAAGTGTTCAATATACTTCATCTTTTCAAGAAGTTTGCTAACTGGACATAAAATCTAAGATGATTTGCAGAATGTACTATATGTCAATGAATGTGAAAGCCAATATTATTCTACTTCAAATCCACCAGTCCCAACAGACAGAAAAAAGATGAGAATGTGGCTGTCACTGTTTAATTCATGTATACAAAATAGTTTTACTTACTGAAAAAAATACAAACCATGACTCTTTAGAGCATTTGTCAAAAGCTCTCTACACTTCAGCCTGACAGCATCTGTTGTGTTGCTACATTTGGATGAGGCTGCACCATTATCGTCTTTGCTGCCCCCACTATCTTTGGCCTCATCTGTCCCATCATTGGACGTTTCATCCATCTTCTGACTGTTGGCATCACCTGATGATCTTGAGGTGGTACGGGGAACACCTGGGCTATCTGGAACAAAGAGGTACAATTTTTTTTTGCTGCTTCTTTTTTTTAAATTTCAGATTAAGCCTTTAATTAATACTTATTTGTATCAACTCTCAAGAAGAGAGACACAATCCTTTATATTCTTGATAAAAAGAATCATTCACTGAATACTATAACTAATAACGCCTGTGAACTTTTATTTTAAACCTCAACCTTTTTTTTATATAATTCATGAATGGATATTCCAGGAATAGATTTATGGAAAGGAATACATTGTCTTGCAATTTGTCTTTTATGTAAAATTTGTATCCGTGAGTGACAGAATACCTTTCTATGCATCTATAACAGCTTATTTGTTTTGAAACTAAAAGATCATTATATAATGTCCTCTAGGTTCAGCTACTTGTGTGCGGAGTGCAATGCTCCATGCTAGCGAGACATGGCCCTTGACGTAGGGAAAAATGGGTGGCTTGATAAAAAGAAAAATCTGGTCCACCTAATTAAGGACAATGTCCCCATCCCCAACCCTCATTCTGTTGGCACACCATGCACTAGCCAAGAAAGATAGAAAGTGAGAGTGAGAGATAGAGAGAGAGAGAGAGAGAGAGAGAGAGAGAGAGAGAGAGGGAGATAGAAGAAAAGAGGAGATATATACAGAGAGAGATAGACAAAAAAAAAAGAGAAGAAAGCTGAACGAGAGTCAACAGAAACAGAAACTGTAAACAACATACCATTTGATAAGAGTTTCTTCCAATTTTTAATTAATGTTTTAGACAACCCCATCACTTCATCATTGTTACTGGCTTTTCTCAAGTTATTCACAGTCATTCCAATTCTGGTTTTCTGAGGAGGAATTGTGATAATATTATGTATTCAGTGTAAAGCAAGATAAAAAAATGTGAAAGTTATCTTCTAATGCAGACATTAAACCTTCTTTCAACAATGACAACCATCCGCGGAAGATTATGAACTGAACCATATGTGAAATGGCTTTCAGAACCCTTCAAAAAATGATAGATGTGTAGAACTAGAGAGATGTTTCATTGTTGTTTATTAAGAGAAGCTCAACAGTTGAAAAAAAAAACACCAGCCTTTCTTACGACTATACAATTTTATTTGAAAATCTTTCGCACTATCAAATTTAAAAAAAAAGCAATCTTACACATTTGACAATTGAAAGAAAAAAAAACCCAATAATTTCATAAATAATAACTTGACAAAATCACTTGAAGCACTCAATGCACAAATAATCAGGATCACCTTTTTGAGACTTACTTCCATTGGATGTATACTTTTAAGGGAAAAACTGTACTGTTACGAAAAACCAAAAAAAAAAAAGAAATATATATATATAATATCATCATCATCATCATCAAGTACCATGCCTCATAGCGTATATAATATATATGTATATAATTATTTTTTATTTTTTTTTGCAACAGTACAGTTATATATATATATATATATACAGAGAAATTGAATAAAACATTTAAATATTACTTGCAAAAGATTAATATTGTACTAATACATTTTGAAAGTCCAGTCTGAAATATTATTAAATAAAATTAAATCCAACTTGCACTTAAAAAATAACCCCCTGTCATATCAAGTAATAAAACTTACCTGTAAAACATCTAATGTCATCTTGGTATCTCTCAAAGCACTGAGCAAATCCATTGCCTGGGAGTGATCCTTGGTATAAAGTAAAGTTGCAAAAGGAAAAAAAAAAGCAACTAGGTAAGACATTCCTAGAAACTCTCAAAACAGTAAATTAAAAATTAATACAAATTCTTATTCACCCCTCTAAAACCATTAAGATCTACAAATCCAAATTTGAAAAAAAAAAAATCAGCTTAGAACTGCAAATGGCGAATAGCGTTTAACAGTTTATCTTTTGCTTCTATTTTACAGAAAAATTGCAAAATACAGTCAATTCATTAAATAATTTCCCCAATAAAAAGAATAATAATGATAATAATAACAATAATATTTTAAAATGTTACCTCTTTGACATTTTTCACTCACTTGATGTGATAACTTCATTTCTCTCCTATTATTATTGTTAAACCCTCTATAGCAGCTACACAAGCATCAACATCATACCTAAATAGCATGAATATTTAGCTTTATAACTATTGCCAACAGTAAATAGTCCAAACAAAGTTAAAACATATTTTTAAATAGTTATATTTTGACAACTAATATAATATTAATCAATACAGATGTTAAAATTCATGAGTGTCAATCTCATTTATAATAAGATACTCATGAAAATTTCTTGTGTACCAAATTTACCCGTGTACAAATAAATGGTCTCAACAGACTCAATACGTGTTTACCTGTGGACGAGTAGAGACAGCCTGCAGATTTAATAGTAGATCTATGTTAGTGCGTAATGTATTAAAATTACCTGAGTCCCGCTGGATACTAATTTCTCCAACTTTTTTCCGATCTTCAAGACGTCATCCTCAATTCCCATGGTGATGTTGGAATAAGTTTGAAAAATGTAAGTCAATCTAGAAGAGAGCACTCAGTCTGATCTTGATTAGATGGATCTAAAATTTGTTTCGATGCTTATAGGCTAATACAGACCCTACAAATAGGTAAAATGGTTGCTCGTAGATAGAAAAAAACGTTGGCAAGCTTGGAATCACAATAATCAATCGCGTTCTCCAACTCTACTGGTGCACAAGTCAGTAAGTCACTTGCACTTTGTTGATTTTCCGCTCGAGTCGACCATTACAGGAAGAAGTTAGAGCCTGCTGTGATTATTGGATTGGAACAAACCTTTTGACCCCATATTCTTTTTAAGTTTAAATCTGATTCTTAAGATTTAAAATATAGCGTAATCTATAAATATGTATGCACATTACACAACTTGATCTGCAGATTGTTTTATCATAAAAACCTCTTAAACAAAATTAATGTACACCGTTGTCATAAAAACCAGTCCAGTCCAACGACTGTATGACAGCGTTTTGCCATAGATTTATCTATGCATTTTGCCGATCTAGCTTATCTCCCCTTTCTGTAAATCTTCTGTCTTGGATGTGAATGTAAACAAATAAACAAAACTAAACAACAGGGGAATTCGCTCAAGCTTACGGATCATTGAATATTCATCAAACCGTCATCATCTGGGCACTCGTCTATTAGTATTACAATTTACAGTTTGATTGGTACGCCTTTCGTCAGATCTGTTTAATATAACGTATTATATACGTATTTGAAATCTATAATTTTGTACATTTTTAGACTGGCTGCCAGCACTTAATGCTTTTCTTAGCTTTGGAAGTTTAGCTGCCTGAGTATCTAGATCTAAGATCTAGATCATTCTAAATCTAGATTTAGCCTACACGCTCTACATCTAGGCAAAGTGCAAAGACAGTAGAATTTGTATTTCGCAATTAATTTTAAACAGTTATATCTTAAGAAACCTAGAAAACGTATGGGAGAGAGCTTTACTTTATTTGATGGTCCAAGGAAAGAGTTTGATTTGAGCAAAATTATAGTATTATTACAAATCTTGTGGCTGTGGCAAAATTTGGGCAAAATGTGCATAGCAAAGTTTGGTTAGAAATATAGACAAAGGATGCGAATGTTTAGTGTATGATACTGTTTGTAGGAAAAATAATAGAGTGGGGAAAGGGGTGTGCATTAGGCATGCAGTCAACGATGCTGCAATGGCACTGGTCATCCCACCGATGAATGAGGTGGCACTGAAAAGAGAGAGAGAGAGGGGGGGGGGGGGGGGGGAGCATTACAGATTTTTCTATGCATTGTTAGGGCTAGATCAGGCCTGACTCTGAGTAATCTTATACAAAGAAAAAAATACCAAGAGCAATAAATAAAAAAATAAAAAAAAAACATTTAACTAAATACAAAAGGCTCATGAGTCACGTTAATTTTGAAACGGAGGTAATAAATGTTAAAATATTGTTGCATGTTTTTATCTTTGCATGTGTGTAGCAGGAGCTTGAATACAACATAATTTTTCTATGGAACCAAATGTCCCACTGCAGTCATTTTTTACTGTATTTTTAACTAAAAAACTGGTGACCTGACGACTTTTAGGCAATTTTTTTAGAGTGATGCTAGCATCTCAGGCTTAGAATATTATACAGGCCTATAAACCTAGAGGCAGTTTATTGCTGCTGGCCACTACATTGTTTTTTTTTAAATGATCTGCCAAAATTTGCCACAAAAAAGCAATGTACTATTGTAATGCAAGTAAATTGAAGCTTTACTGCACATTGATCAGAGAGAAAGAGAGAGTAAAAAGCAGATGAGATAAGAAGAGAGAGAAGAACAAAAAGAAGACGCCAGAGAGAGATGTAAAATTAGAAAGCTGAGGGAGGTTTAAATGATAGAAGAAACAAGGAGACATATAAAGAGGGAGAGAAAAGAAGAAGAAAAAAACTGAACGAAAGTCAAGAAAGAGAGAAAAAGAAAACTTGGAAGAGCTTTTTTCTTATTGCGGTAGAAAAATATCTCACTGTGTCACTGTCTATAAATCTGTTGTTTGAAATGATTCAAAAAAAAAAAAAAAGGAAATTTGTAGTTATTTGTTGCCAAGGCCAAGGCAACAGAATGGTATAAGATCTATAGCTCCTTGAAAGCTTTGTTGCATTTATGGTTATATGGAGAAATAAAATAAGAAAGAAATAAGTCTGCAAGTTTTATTTTAAAAGTTACCAAAAATTTACTACGAAATCTATTGTAGGCCAACCCCAAATTTATGCGGCATGCCATTACTTATCGAAATTTTCTTACTTTGTTTAACTCCTATTTTCGTTCATTTTTCAGGTAGGAGTATGATCATTATGTTGAAGATGTGTCGAGATCAGAAGCTCATCAAGACTGTTTTATCAGTTGTTGTACCTTCTTTGCTGCTGGGACTCTTGGCCTTTCAAGTTCACAGATGCAATGTAATCATGAGTTTGAGGAATCCTTATTTATTGGAGCAGTTAACATCCAACTCGGATTGGATATGGAATTCATTAAGCGGTAAAGCACCCCTTTTAAAAGATACTTCGAAGGCAAAAGTGCAGGATGAACCAAACAATGTTGATGGACTAGATTCAACATACAGTCATGAATCTTTTTTGAGTGAAAAGCACCCCCCATTTATTGTGCATTATTTGTGGTGCATTGATGGGCATTTTGAACTTAGTCATTACATTTCTGTTCTTAGTGCGGTCTACTTTCTTCAGCCGGATGAATTGATTATTCATTACAGAGTGAAGCCAAGGCCTGACCCTCAAGGCTATTGGCGATGGTTGGAGGATCTCCAAAGAGATGTTATTTTCTTAAGCTTAAAGCCCCTTCAAGATGAAAGCTCTTGCCATTATGACATAGACAAAGTTTGGTCTCTTTTTTCTGATCACAGTGGTGTCTTCATACTCGGAGATGTGGTGATTACAAATCTTTCCAGGCCTGGTCTTGTGCACTATCATACAAGCCTGAAAGAAAAGAAGGATAAATATAGACTTGATGAAAATGAAAAGGAAAGGAAACATCAGTTGTATATTGTGTCGAGTTCAGAGCCATACCAAATTTCAAATGCCAATGAACGTTATGTTCTAAGGTGTCCCTCTTTATCCAGTGTGTATAACCATGATCATCCTATTATTGAAAGCTGTGTAAGCTTAAATAAATATTTGCTTCCTGAAGAAGTATTGCGAATAAATACAGCTTTTTATCGTTTTTTGAGGATGCTATTGTATAATTCTGAGAATGCCATACAAGGTAAGAAACATTCATCTGTCCAGATTCCAAATATTGTTCATGTTATTCTACAGGATGATGTGAAAGAGTTGACACCCCTTCATTATGTTAGCATTAAGAGTGCACTTGTAAAGGGTAAAGTAGACAGAGTTTATATTCATTTATCACAACAACCAGCAGGGGCACTGTGGGATAGGTTAAATAATAAAGACAACCTGAATGTCAAATATATCAGGTCTGAAGCATCAGCTCATGTAGATGTGAAGCACCCTTATATGATGTATGCTCTCTACACTCTCCTGAAGCATGGAGGTATTTTCCATTTCGGTGATGTCATATTTGTATCACCTATTCCAGAAGAGATCCGTTGTGCTGGTGCTATAATGAGCCCACACTATAGTAAGTACAGACTCAAACACAGATCAATGAACACAGATGTCATGGCTGGATCAAGAGGTTCTGAATTTATTGAAGCGATGCTGGCAATGGTGCGACAAAAGAAGTCAACATTTCCAGGTTCAAGGGTTGATGATATTGCAAGCCATATTGTTGAACAAATACCTGAATCTATAGCCTTGGATGGCAAACTAACTTCTCATCAAGTTTGCTATGAGACTCACTGTGAGTTGGAAGGTGGCCACGCTCCTCCACAACAGGCTTACACCACACGCCTTAGATGGAATGGAGGAGGACCAAAAAGTCTTGAGGAGTTAAAGCATATTCAAGGCCCATCTAGAACAGATTTAATAGCCATAATTGATTCATGAATGTAAATCCTTTTTTCTTTCATATTTCCCATTTTAACCTGTGATTTTCATTGTACTTGATGTGAAGGGATATTTTTCCTTATTTGCAATGTAATTCGTGTGATTGCATCTTTTTGGCCAATAATAATCTGTACAATATCTTTTCTTTTTTTATATATAAAACCACTGAAGTGTAAACGAGTATCAGGAAAATACAATCTAACTTTATCAACAGCACTCTTTACCGTTTGCAATAATTATTTAGTCTACATAGTAATATTAGAACATGCATTAGATAGCAGATAGAAAACTGAATTGTTTAAATTGAAAGCAAGA
This sequence comes from Elysia chlorotica, assembly GCA_003991915.1. Classification (NCBI taxonomy): domain Eukaryota; kingdom Metazoa; phylum Mollusca; class Gastropoda; family Plakobranchidae; genus Elysia; species Elysia chlorotica. Next base: position 155,022 of record RQTK01000247.1, read on the forward strand.
AATCTGTGTCAATCCCTTTTCAATTTCACGCTTTTATCTTACTCTTAGTAATGAAAATTGAGAAGCATTTGTCCCAAAATCATAAAAACAAAGATGCAACTGTAATAATAGAATAATACAGTTCTAACATCATAGGTACAAAAAGGAAATGAGTTTGACAAAATCCATCAGAGTTGAAATGTCAAGATGGAAATCAAAATACAAATGCAATAGTTAGGGAAATGGGTTTGCATAGTCTGCAACATTAAAAATTGCATTAACTTTTAACAAAAGCAACTATGAACTTGAACTATATATGTTTTGTTTTTGTATTTTTTTAGACATACATATATAAGAAACCAAATAATCGTAAGCATTTGGCTGCCCTAGGATCAATTTTCTTACGTTGTTAAGATTGTTCACACATTTTTAAGATGACTGTAACAAAATTTTAAGTGAATTCATTATTAACATTATCAGCAGTGCATCTGATACATTAAAAGCAAACTTTGCTAAATTCTATCTTATATTCCTTCATCCATATAATATAATCAGTTGCAAATTACATGATGAATATTGCATCTATAATCTTATCTGCCTTGTTTTACATTAACATTTACGGGAAAAAAACAACAAAAAAAACAAGCTCATTGAAATCGAAGAATAAGCGGAATGACAAAATATCTGGACGAAACATCAAGAAAGACCCTTTGCTTTAGCCTTCATTCTTTCACCGTTGGACTACTGTAACTCTTTATATTTGAATTTATCTATCGGTAGTCTGGACAGATTGCAGAGATGCCAAAATAGCATTGCAAGAATGGAAACAGGAAAAAGAAAGCGGGACTATGTAACTGCTCTCCTTAAACATCTACATTGGTTGCCAGTAAAATCACGCATTCAGTATAAGACATCCATTCTCTGTTACAGATGTATTAACAAAACGGCCCCGTCATATTTGTTAAATCTCCTCTATCCCTACTAACCATCACGACCCCTTTGCTAGAGCGGGAAAAAAAACTTCTTTTAATGTAAAAAGATCTAGAACTAAGAGATTATGGCGAGAGAGCTTTCAATGCGGCTGCACTGAAAATTTAGAATAAACTATCACAAGAATTAAGATATTCTGACTCAGAAGCGACGTTTAAAAAACTGTTAAAAACACATTTGTTTGACAGTTTCGCTTAATTAAGTATGCAAAACAGAGTGTTGTATGAATGAATTCTTTTTGTTTGTTATGTTATGACATGGATTAATTTTTATGTCATATATGTTCTTTTTTAAATGAGATTTTAATGTATAAAAGCGCCATGAGCTGAGTTTATTGAATATGAATATAAACTGTATACTTTTATTATTATTATCATTATTATTATAAATGCAACATATATCTTTTATTTTCTAGTATTAGTAGTAAAAATACTTGCTCTTGTAATTTTGTTGATCATAAAACACATAATGTTGACTTATATCTGGGAAAATTTATCTAGGAAAATATTTTTCACATATGATGTACATGTACATGTATGGGCTTTACGCAACGCCATCTAGGGAGTGTGATCGTGCAATGGCAGAGGGCACAGCTTCTATTTTTCTTATAAGAAGGTTACCTTATATGAAGCCAACTTTTATCCATTCTAGTTGAGCCAATTAATATCAATGCAATGTGATCAGCCACAGGGTGTCTTGCTCTGGGGTTCATCTTTGTGTAGAATCATCCTTGAGACCCTAAGGAATATTAAGAGAAAAGAGAGATTCACTTTCTCCAACCTAATATTACCCATCAGCTGATTGTTACCAAAAATGCATTTTCCACAATATGTCTGCCTTCATATCTGGATTCTGTAAAGGTAGGCATAGACCAATGCAATCTACCTCACAGATCAGTCTGCCATGCGACAGATCTGCCGAGAGCCCAGATTGTAAGACCGATTGCATAGTGTATGCGCAAAAAATCGTACAATCCGCCTCATGGAAGACCAAAAAAAATATCTAGCAGTGCTTGATATTTTGTGTTGATTGTTCAACCAGCTCCTGCCGGATCCGCAAAATCGTGTTCAGCATCAAATTTCAACGCGGAAAAACACGAAATACCAAACAGTATAGATCTTATTGCCCCGAGCAGAGCGTACAAACTCATCGTAAACGGGTATTTGCTGTTACGTGGAATTGAGTCAATCATGCAAGTCTTGAGTAGATAGTTTTCAGGCTTCTTTTTTAAATATACATTTTTATTCCTGCCTCCTTGGTTAGATTATTAATTATATTTTCGTCCCCTTTTGTGACTTCTGAATCCCAGCAGCTAATATTTGAAAGCATACGTTCTATCACAGCGACTTAGAAGCGAAAAATTATAGTTTGATTCAGTTTAAAACACCTCAACTTCCGCAAAAAATAACCTTTAATTTCATTTTATACATTGTGCCATCAAAGTCATATCCATGCCAATTCAATTTGTCATCGATTAGAAATCCAAGATATGTGTATTGTTGTACAATTAGTATCTTGTTTCACAATGAGAGGACTGATGAGCTCTAGGAGCTCGTTGTAGATGTCATAATCCATTCTCAAATAGTTCTGAAAATCATCAGGATATAACCGTAGCTCCTCTACCAAAGTGGTGTGACTTTGCTTTTGGCGCTTTAACAGCCACTGTTTTACCCATTCTCTCCAACTTCGTCTTCTTCTCTTTTTAACAACAACAGAAATTGCGATTGCTGCTCAAGCAAGTTTCTCCTTTGACGACAACATGTTGTCAAATGAGCACGCTCGAACGCATGGTGGTCATGCGACCGATTGCATCAGTGCATGCGCTCGAGATTGTAAGTGCGATCTGTGCAATCTGCCGGCAGACGGATCTGTGAAATAGATTGCATTGGTCTATGCCTGACCTAAGACTAAAATTCAGAGGTTAAGTTGGCTGAAATCATTGTAAAGTTGTGTTTATTTATATAACCCTTGTCTCCATGCGTTTGGAACTGTTGTACTGTGCCTTTTTCTTTTTTTTTTATCTGATTGTTGTTGTTTTTTTTTCTTTCATCAATTTACTACTTTTATGACTCAACAACATTCTTAGAGCAATTGCAGAGATATTCGAACATGTACTTATTATTAAAATATACATTTGTGCACAATTTTTTTACACTTTATATGAAAGTTCATAATTATACATGAACTTTACATTTCATTCAATATGACTATGAATCATAAGTGTGTTGATTTAAATGGTTTTGATTTGTAAAATTCTTTGAGTAATATATTTTAAATATCTTGTTGATTGAAATTTTAATATTTAATGACATATATATGACACTTTTCATACTTTTTGTTTTAATGTTAAATTATAGTCGAGACTTACATGTATTTTACTTGCAAACAAAGCTCTCTTATTAGTTTTCCATAAAGACTGCGAAAGTGATTTAGTGTATTGGTGGTGCAAGAAAGTGTAAAACTACTAGAAGAAAAAAGAAAAAAAGAAAAAATGAAATTAGAATCACTGTTTTTTTTTTAATGTTTAGATTATTCATAATAATAATGAAGGGAAAAATAAATATTATTTATGATAATTATACTTAATGAGATATATAATTTCTTTGTAATTGTATTGAAAGAAATTGCAATTTTTTTTCCATAGCAGAAAGTTTAAACACATAGTGCAAATTTCATTAGTAGGACTTATATAATACTTCTGCACTTGGTCAGCTTTTAACCCAACTGTTATTCTTGCTGCGGCATCACAATTATGTTCTACTAGTGTTGGCTATATTTTTTATGATACTTAATTGCTCTAAATGCTTCTAACTCATATATTGTTGTCAGACTTAAACAAAATATGAATCCTTTCAAATATTGTATTTTTGTTTGTTTTTGTTTTGGCTTAACTTTTATCTGATTACCCACCCATTAGTTGATAAATTATCTCACTGCTTCTTACAACTACATGTAAATCAGTGCTTTTAAAAAAAATCCTTTTTTTTTCTTACTTTCTAAAGGATAATCAAAACATAATTACACATATCTCCGTTTTTAACAAATAATGAAGGTTCCCCGTGTAATCCTGTATGTGTTTTAGAAATTTAACACATTTTCATTTAAGTGCTTTTTGATAGATAAGATACTCTTTATTCATTCTCAATATATTTTTAAATAATTTCTTTTTCTCTTTTACTATTTTAGTATTTTTGTTTATCATTGATCGTTGGAAAATTAGTGGGGCTGTTGTAAAGTTAAAGAGTGGAATTGTTTGTAGAATACCATGAGTAGGCCTACTGTACAGACCTAAATTAGATTGAAGAAAAAAATTATACATCATTTCTGTCCTCTGATTCTACTCGTCTTTTCAATCACTTGAATTAAATTCCTCAGCACCAGTTGATAAAATAAAGTACATGTATATAAATCTGCATTTTATATTCCCTTTAAATTGCTTAAAGATTAATTTTAACCCTGAAACCCTTCTATTCTGAAAACCAGTGATCCCTGAACTAACCTCAGTTATTTACAGTTTCCACAAAATTTTTCATTTATGCAGCAGTATCTAAAAAACTTGCACATTCTTTCTGAATTACACGTTTCTTAGAAATTCCTTGAAGGAATACATTTATTTAAAATAATAGATTATGTCAACTTTACAAAACCAAGATTTCGCCTTTGTATTGTATAATGGAGCACTGATTTAATCTGCCTTCTGTAAAATTTCATATAAATCATATGTTTTTAAATTATTAAATTAAGCAGATCAATACACCAGTTTTTTTTTTTTTATTTGTTGTTCTCTTTGGGTTACGGGTAATTTGAAAGATTTTTCATATCAATTAATAATGGTACTCAACTGTACATGTACTTGAAGCTTATGAAGAAGAAAGAACATTCCCTTTCATATTCAGACATTCTCCAGACCTATCTCGTACATATATGCACATCACTTGCTAATTGACAGCAAATATTCTGAAACTGTTACCAGACTCATAGTGGGTTTTTAATCTGATTGATATATTTGCTCAAGTAATGACTGTTATTCAAACACAGACTAAAATGTATGGCGATTTTATTTAAACCTTCATCTAAAACAAAATAAAGTTCCACAGGTCTATTAAAAGGTCTATTTTAATGAAACCCTTTTATCGATATTCAACTGATATTTGCAAATAAGAGATAAGAAAACCAATACTAGAGGAATAAAAACACACAAAAAATGTATCTGCTGCATCAAAAACTTTATTTATAAAGACAATAGATAAATCTAGTAATAACAGAGAAATAATTAATTGTGTCCTTATTATTTTTTTGAAACTATATCAGTCTTAATAGATAGAACATAGAGGATAAGGAATTCCTCCAGTTCAAATTTGTGGTCAGGTACGGATGTTTGCGATAGTTGTCCATGTAGCATTTTATTTTGTACAAACTAGTATTATTACATTTTCCTAATTTGAAATGATTCCCTAGTTTATGATCCAGGTTTATTGGTTCTCTACTTCATAAATATAATGAACATGCAATTTGTTCTTCATGTTATTTGATAACTAGGCAGTGTGACGCATAGATCACGAGTTATTATCAGATGCGAAATGCCTATAACTTATATGCAAGCTCATGGAAAATAAATTCGTTTTTACCTCTCTTTTTTTTAAGATTGTTAGGGGAAAAAATACACAATTCGTATTACTATAAAATAAATAACTAATTTAAATTGAAAAGTTGTAAAAAAAAAAGAAAATGTTGAAAAATGAAATAAATAAAAAGCTCTTTGAAAAAAAAAAGGTTGTGAGGAAATGGAAAAAAACAAACAAAATAACAGACAAAGGATTGCAAAGGCCATTAAATTATAGAATACGAAGATATAAATGAAATAAACAAATTAATTCAAATTTCTCATGAAATCATACACCCAAACAAAAAGCGGAACGGTTGAGGGCCATTCGGTGGTAGTTTACGAAATTCACTCTAAAAAAAGTGTTGAATCAACAATCTATCCCAAGGTCCGAACAACACTAGTTAATAGAACATGCACCAGACAACAGCCTAGAATGTGGTGATTAATAAATAAAATTAAGAAGGAGAAAAAAGGATAAATAGGATAGAAACAAAAACCAAAACAATAAACAAATAAAAAAAAAAAAAACATAAGTACCTTTTTATCCAGCTAGTTACCTTCCTTTTCAATTTAAATTAGTTATTTAATGATGATGATGATGGTACTGATTTCATTTCACCAGCATTATAACCACCGTGCCAGGTGCTATAAGGCAAACTCTCCTCAAGCTGATGCAGCTCTTCTATTGTTCTTGTTTTTTTATGTTATGTTGGTTTTTTTTTCATTTAGAGAAGATATTTTTATACTTAAATTCGAGTTCAAATATGTTGATGAGATTTTCTCCCTTGCCATAATTATCTCATTTTTTAAAACAGACATTTTCCAAACAATAATGACGTGGTTTATAACTTTTAGTGTTTTTCCCCCCACAGAGATTTGTAAATTTTGATTTATGAGTTATTGCCTTTTTCTAGAAATGATTGTTAATGTTATGATGTAACTAAGAAAATTTGTATTAAAAATGTTGTGGTGGAAAAAAAAAGTTCAGAATTTGCTAACTTTTCCCTCCAATTTTTATGTTGAAATTAAGTTCAAAAACACATTTCTCACTGTCTGTCTGTCTGTCCGTCCGTCCCTCCCTCCCTCCCCGCCTATCTCTCTCTCCTTTTTTTTAATTACACAATATTTAAAAACATAATTAAACAATCCACTGCTGAGTTCATTTTCAATCAGGAATCTCAGACATAATGCTGTCTAAAGGCTGCCACCGTGACTGTTCTAATGAAATAAAGAATGACTGCAAGGAATAAAAAAAAGAGGTTCTGATTAGATTTTACTTACAGCATAGAAATGACATGTAAAATTAATATTCAAAAAGAAAAAAATTAGGAAAAATATATTGGAAGAATAATAATTTTTTGATGATTTTTTCTTTAATTAACCCCCCCCCCCCACCCCCATCATTAGATATTCTATAAACATCATTAATTTATCAAAAGTACTTTATAATAAGCTATGGATCTAGTTTGTGGTTAATATTTTCAAGAAAAATTTCTTTGAAAAGAGTGGTTACTGTTATGATGTCCAAAATTGAAATAGAAAATAAAAAACATCAACATTTTGTGACGATCAAACAAAAGAAAAAAATTTATATGAACGTAAATGGCTAAACAGACATGAGATTCAAGATAATTACAGTCCAATGATTAGCCTAATTTTACACATCTACACATTTGACATAGTGGGCAAAAAGATACTAACTTCACTAGATTCTATATAATCTCGGTTCTCTTTGCCAACATTGATTTCCAACCCAGGATCTGAAATTCAAGTTGAAATTTTCATCACACAAGAATTCACATTTGTAGTGAATTATGTACTCTTGTACTCTTTTCTTTTCTTTTTTTTTCCACAACTTCAATTTGTTCAGCTATGTTACATGCATTCACAGTCCAGAAGCTTTTATTAAAAATTCATTTAAAAAAATGGTAACATGGTAATTACATTCTTTTTTAAATCCCTGTATTTTCATCCTCTTTGTGTTGTCTACTTCAATAAAAGACATGAATAGCCATAGGAATTAACAGGGCTTAAATTTTTTACAAGTGGCCCTTTGTTAGAACCGCACATATCCAGGAGCATAAAGGGATGTAATATAAACTGTGGTAAGTCTTTATTTCGGTACTGGTTCTCAAATGTGCTTCATATAACTATATTTTAAAAAATGATGATTACTGGGAGAAGGTATATGCCAAACAAAACCATGTTCTGTTATTTACCTTCTAATATTTCAGAATCATCTTCTTCAAGCGGGGGTTGTGGCTGATTACTGGTATCATAGTAAGAAGAGACATCCTGGAGAGTAATATAATAGTGATTGTACTGTAATATATAAATAAATAATGGATTTGATGGTAGGAATCTAAGAAGCGAATATATAGACCTAACCCTAAACAGAGAACCCGTCAGAACACATGTTAGTTAATATAATAAAATATGGATACATTTTAAATAAATTGTTGAGAATCAAGTATTTTAATGCATCCAATGTTCCAATGTTTTAGATCAAATGAGTTTTTCATATTGTTAATAATGCATACGTTTTTAAGTAGGAAAAAATGTATGTTAACTTAATTTTTTTTCTTCTCTATTATTTTCATTGACTCTAATGTACATTCAAGTAAGAGAGCTGAGAGGGGGTAGGGGGCATAGCTTTTTTATTTGTAGGGGTAGCCCAATTTGAAGACACAAAACACACATACATAACTTTATATGTGTGTGTGTGTGTTTTGTGACTTAACATTTTTAAGAATGGAGCAATAAAACATTTGTCTCTAGTGATAGAATGTTTTATTGCTCCATTCTTAAAAGTTGAGGAGAGATTATCAAATTCAGAATGAAGATGACTTGCCTTAACCTGACAAAAAAAAGTAATGTGTCATGTTTAATTTTAGGAAATGGAAGTGATCAGTCTTGCAGTATTGATTGCTATAGGATTTACCCCATATTCAGCTGGACCAGAGGCAGGGTAGCTTTGGTTGAAGTGGTAGTGGTAGCCTCCCCAGGAATAGTGGCCAGCATAGTAGGAACCCTGTGGAGAGGGTCCTCCCACAGATGTTGAAGCCTCGTTTGGTCTGCACATACCAGATATCCATTATCAATATCTTTAATATGTATTGTATATGTACTATATTTATCACCCCAAATCAATTTGATGCAGTTAAAAAAAAATGTTTTTCTCCTTATCAACTGCATTTTAAAAAAAATGTACGTCCAAGGACAACAAGCTACAAAGAGATGTACAAAGAAAATATTTACATTTTGGATCTAATTCCCACTTCAAATCACACACACACAAAAAAAAACAACGAAAATTGAAATCATATATTCATAACCTCTTTTGAAAAGGGGACAATCAGGATAAACTGGATGAATTTTCTTTCTATCTGTAATAGTCAATGACACTATTAAGGTGGACTCTCAGTTTGACTCTGTTACATGATCATATGAAATATAAGTATAAGCTCCAGCTCACACAAATAGATGATCCATAACTTGGCACAACCTCAAAACTAACATTATTAAAAAGACTGATATCCCAAATCATGTAGAGATATTAACAAATTATCAATCAATAACCACCATTTCAAAGAACTTACCACTAAAGTTTTAACAAAGTCATTGCTTTCCCCACATATATATCCCAAAACAAAAAGCAAATCCAGCATACTTTTTAATGGAAGCTAAGCTGACTTTTATAGGTCTCCTGCCAAGCCCAGTCATATGCTGCATTTCTATGAGAGCTCTTTGCTGTTCACCTTCATCAGAAAAGCGAACAAAGCCAAAACCTTTGCTTTTCATATTCTGGTCCATGACAACTGAAAAAGATAATATTAAGTATTTCATGACTTAAAATTTAAAATTTAAATTCAATATTTTGCTTCCTACTAGTATCCACAGATTTTCATATTATATTTACTCTTTTTTTTTTTTTAAAGTTTTTAAGCTCATTGCATGAGTGATTGGAGCAAGTCTGCGCTTTTAAATCCCCAAACAAAAATTTATTTGAGCAATTTGTACTACACTGGTTGGGTCTGTGTCAGTATAATGTGACCGGCTAAGACAGAAGTGAAGGTCTCCTCGCACTGTCTCTGTGTGGCAGCACATAAAATTGTCGGTATTAGTCTTAGGGCCCTTCCTCAATATAGCCAGTACAGTGGTCTCCGTCTAAGAATCCACCCTTCCAGGGACAAGAAAAGCAGATTCTTAGAGGGTGTGGTAGTAGAAGAAAATGTGCCTTGGAGTCAGTAAACAAGTGACAGTCCTCAGAAAATAGCTATCTGTGTTAATGTTTATGTTTGTGGGTTCTCTAGTTGTTTTTTTTTTCTTTTTAGAATCTAACTGTGGGTCTTTAGTTCTCTATTTCCAAACAATAAAAAAATGAAATAAAGGCACTCACAGTCACGACATCCGTCTTTAAAATGCATTGAGTCGTAAAGAAAAGTATTCTTTGTTAAGAGAAAACGAATCTCTCTCTCAGTTCAAAGTCTTAGTTTCTGTTTTTAAAAAGACGGAATCTAGGGGAGGTATACTGACACTGACTCAACCGGTACCAGAGAGAGAGACAGAAAGAGAGAGCGAACGACTTTAACAAGGGATTGTATGAAAGCACCTTGCATGAATGGTAGACTCCTATTTTCTGGTCAGAGCATTACCATGGTTCTCAGTCTAAAGCAGCCATATGTTCACACCTGCATGTCAAACTCTTTGAGTTCTCTGCCCATAGACTACCATCTGCAGGGATTTGGCAATGGGGAAAGAAAGATTAATTTGATTTTCTCCACATGGCTTATCGGCGTTACCACACATCTACAGCAGTGTGCACATCTTCTCACGGCATAAGAATTATAGAAACGGTCAACGCTCTTGTTAAGGGATCAGAATTTCATTTTAAGAAATTAAATTAAATCAAACATATGGCAATACGCTTGGATATGGCATACCCTGAGACATCTACGCCACTGTGAGAGAGGAAGGGAGAGAGAGAGAAAGAAAAGAGAGAGGATAGAAAGGAGGGGGAAAAATCAATAGATAGAGATAGGAGAGAGTTGGTAGAGAGAGACATAAATAAAGAGAGTGAGAGAGAAAGAAAGAGTGGGAGTGAGAGGGTCAGAGATAGAAAGAAGAGAGAAGGACTACAAGGAGAGGAAGAAAGAATAGTGAGATAAAGAAGGGGTAGAGTGAAAAAAGAGAGGTGCGATGAAGAGAGAGACGGAAAGAGAGAGGGGAACAGAGTGAGAGAGAGAGAAAGAGGCTGTGAGTGAGAGAGGAGAGCAGGAAACAAAGGGAGAGAGAGAGAGAGAGAGAGAGAGAGCACCCTTTCAGAGCTTGTTAACAAATTACTGATAGACAAATTAATTTTGTTGAGCACCGAGAGCAGTGGTAGGTGGGTTTTTTAAAACTTAGGTGCTTGTTGAATGGTCAAGTTACGTATACTCCTCAGTGATTCGATACCTACACACTCTCGCATAACCAAACAATTGCTGTCCACCTATGATTTTTATTTGCAGGCAGGTCCTTCTTACAGAAGTAGGGGTTTAGGTCCATCTGTTAACATCTTAATGTAAAACTCTTTGACTGCTGTAGACCTATAGACGACGCTATTCAAATTTCTCTGATCTTCTTATTTGACTCTAGTCTAGTCTAGCCTTCTGTTCGCAAAAATTCGCAGGCTCATGTATGTTCACCCCCCCCCCTCCCCAACTCCTCTTCACGGCGACGATAACGACTGATACGGCTGTCATATGGCGATTAACGGCCGTTTTCACTGACCAAGCAGGGGCACATAACTGTGAGCAGTTGAAATCGCAAAAAATTGACTCTACTTTAAACCGTAGTTTAGACATGTTCTAATTCGCGCTCATTGAATAAATTTATCTCTATGTGTCGATCATATCTCCTTCTTCATTCAGTTCTTTTTTGTGCAACATACGTTGAAAAACCAAGGCAGTTAGAAAGGTTTTAAAAGACCCTTGTGATTTTTGTGTTTAACATGGGATAACACTTTTTAATTGCCTGCAGCTAATTAATGACGCCATGAATTTTTTTTTGTTTTCACCTCAAATACTCGGCAATTCCTAGGCAATATGTGGCAAAAAAATTGCTATTGACCTTCATCAAATAAAAACGTTAAATCAGTTTGAAATTATCAATAGCTTTAATATCACGGAGATTGATAACCTCCTTACAGTATTTTTTTTAATAAGTACGTTTTTTTTCCATTTTGTTAAAGAATACTTGTAGACGTTTACGAAATTACCTTAGAGGGGTCTATTGTGCGGTTTGAGTAAATATGGGGTTGTTTTTCAATACTGTGGTGAAGGAATTATGTCGTTATGTTGTCAAACAAAAAAAATAATAACAAGGACAACGGTGGGAAGAAGTCATACTTCCTATTGAAGAGAAACAGTTTATAAAAACTTGTATCTTTCTCGGTGATGAAGGGACCCAGAGAAAAAAAAACAGAAAGTTTAAAAATAATCTCTTGGATGTAGAAAAAAGAAACAAATTAGTTGCTAAATATAAAGTAGCACAGAAATAAAACTATAGAGCCAGTTACGAAAGCTCTGCAGTCAGTATTAGACAGACCTAACATAGTAAAAAAAGACTAACATGGTGGCAAATTTATCGGCAACCACTATCATCGTCATCTTATTGATACAAAGAATTAACAAAAGAAATTATCCACACCTAAGACAAAAACACACAATATCAAACAATAGACCAAGTCTATAAGATAGATTCCAAATACAGCACAAACTCAATGAAGATTTAAGGAAACTCTGAAAGTGCATTTATTGATTTAGCCCTGTCCCATATGCCGCCTGTTATACAAGATAACATAGATGAGGAAGAGCTGGTCGTGAATCTGTACATGGAAATATACAGACAAGCTTTTCCAAATAGTATCACACTAAAACATAGCATTCTTGAGAGTCATTGTGTAGATTTCATGAAAAGGTTTCATTTTGGAATTACTTTTTCACCTAGAGCAAAGGGATTAATTGTTTTATTGTATGAACAATGAAGTTAACCGAAATACTGTAGGAAAGAATGGAGGGATGTGACTGTTAAATGATAAAATTATTGAAAGATAGACAGAGAGGTCGAGGAAGGTGCACAAAGAAAAGAAAACAACAGAAAACGCTAATTCAAGAATTGGAGTATCAACGCGCGGATGGTATCTTTTCCCGCTTTTCATTACAAAGATCAAGCAATCCTGTATCAATTAGCACACCAGTTATCAAGAAACCTCCCGTCCAGTTACCCCAGGGTCCCTCAATATCTGTCAGCTCAACAGATGGTGTAATGGATTATGTATTGCCCGCAAGTAACCCCTGGGGAACCAGGTGCAATTTTGATGTTCACTGGTTCTTGAAGATATACTCTATCTTTTTATTGAAGAATTATTACACTTGATCGTGAACTTGGGAAGCTATAAGTATTTAAAAACAGGTTGTAAGACATTCAATCCCAAAATAACCCATTTTCTAAAGTTTATTTTTCCTGTGTATACGATGTTAAAACAAAATTTAATGACATTAAAATTTGAAACTTCCTCTATTAGATCCACACATTTTAATTTAAAAATTATTTATACTTTAAGTAGGATATTGTAGTTTATAATGGGCTAAATTCTGCTCAAATCAATTCTGGCATAGCTGCGCGTGCAGGTAAATTTTGTGTCCAGTAAGGCCTGGTTTGACCGATGCCTCAAGTATGGATTCTTTTCCAGAAGTCTATCTGACATCATCTACAATACATTCAAAGCTATTAATAGCATTCAGGTTTTAATAATGATGATTCAAATGATGGAATATAAAAAAGTTTGGCAATATATATATATATATATGAAAAGTTAAATGGTGTTTGTTATTGAGCTCCTCGTAAGTTTTTGATCTAGTTACAAAATCAAATTAACATATCAAATGACTAACATATTTCTAAATTAAAACTTAACAAAAAGACTATGTTTTCTTTTTTTTTCAATTAAAAAAAATTAGACACTACCTTTAGCGCCCCTGACCGACTTGTATCTTTTTTGAAAAAACTGATACAGCTGGTAATCGTCCACATTCCATGATAGTTCTCCAACATACAGGGAAAACTCTGGCCTTAATAGCATTAATCAAAATTGTTAGAAAGAGTCAGATTATGTGTATCGTAATAAGAAGAAAAAAAATTAACATATCACCCACTTCACAATATTCTAAATCAAAATCAAGAAATACAAGAATCATTTTTTATCTTCATCTAGGCATATATAATCTTATTAGTTTATTTTGAGGGCTTTGTTAGGATAGCATTTCCTATATTATATTTTGAATAGTGTTTTGTAAATGTCATTGAACCGGTTCTGTGTTTGTTGGGTTTTTGTGTGTTCATGGTCTGTGTTCATTGTGAACGTTTGTCAGTGTTGCTCGTTCTGGAAGTTTCTTATGTAACACTTTAAATTGAAATCACATTTTGGATCTCGTCACTTTTGGCCGGGTCCTGTTACTGTGTGGAGCGGTATGTTCTGTTTAGGTACGTTAAAGTTTATGTTGTATTTTCAATCAAGGTTATAGAAGTATGTAAATCTAAAAATGTAAATTTATATGATTCATTTCTATTTAATAAACCTCTTGATGCAGTAAATGTGTTTGTTTGATAATTTTTATATATATTCACCCCTGAGTTATGGCTTGTTTATCAATTTAAAATTTAAAATAACATGCCCTATATATTCTTGTAATACTACTTATTTGATATCTATTTAGGTGTGAGTGAGTTATTAATAATTTTGAAAAAATTAGAAATTAGTAGCAAGAAAATTCATAAACATTTGTCAATACAGAGTAATTGTTGCAAAAGCTTAGTTGCTGCTAATCGTTTTTATATTTTGGAGGCTTTTTTTACCAAGACCGTTTGTGTTTATGACAGTGTGTAAATGTGATGCATAAGCCCAGAAAACAACACACATTTGTGCATTGAATTTGTCTTCACTTTCTGATATTTACTTTCTCTCACAAAAGTCAATCATTTTGATATATCTACTGCAAAGTTTGTAACTATTATCCATCTTAGATATATTATTAAAATAATATTACCCAAAATTTTGATATCACTAAATTTTGATCTATGCAAACTGAAAAACATTATTGATCAATATGCCAGAGCAGTGCACAAAAAATAACAGATTGGCATTAGTCATGCATGGAACCAGTTAACCATAGTTGCTTCACCAAGATTTATAAAGTACAATACCTGGTGTCAGGCTTTCATTTGAATTGCAAAAAAAAAGTTCAATGGAAATACCCTAATAACCTCCCAACAAATGGAGAAGCGATTCCCATACACAAAAGCCAGGAACTCTGATTATTATTTCTCTTCATAAATACAATAACAGCCTTTTTTTTTTAATTTAAAATTGATGGACATGCACTTACAATTAGGATTATTTGCCTTTATCATTCTAAAACTGTCAGGAATGACAAAATAAGGAGTTAATAGGGGGAACAGTGAAGGCAGCATGAAAAACAACA
The DNA here is from genome assembly GCA_003991915.1 of Elysia chlorotica. NCBI lineage: Eukaryota > Metazoa > Mollusca > Gastropoda > Plakobranchidae > Elysia > Elysia chlorotica. The sequence goes on from RQTK01000247.1 coordinate 170,121, forward strand.
ACAAAAGAAAAATTAATGTTTTTTCAACATATTCTCTTGTAATGGTAGTTTTCCATTTCTATACAGTATACAGTATTTTTTTTTAAGACTCACAAAAGTTCATGCTCCTTTCCATAGCTTGCAGGATTTAATTTAAATCTTCTCTGGATTCCAAAAAGAAAGAAAACAAATACAAGGCAATTATTATATAGTGATCACTGATAAGATATTACTAAACGAGTTTTGACAAATTATCTTTAACTTATCTATACAGCAGGAAATAAAAAATTATTGTTTCAAGAGAATTACACAAAATTAATCCTAAATTCATAATGTGATATTTTTGTTTAATGTTCTGCTTTGAAAATGTATCAAAATTTAAATAAGGGTCCTTATTCAAATTCATTTCCTTTGCAAAAAAGCTTAAAGAATGTATAATGTCGTAGAATTAATATACTATTACAACACATTGAAAGAAGTCTGAATAAAGTGGCCTTAAAAAGAATTTTTCATTATTTTTTTTTCATAAGAGTTGTTCATTTGTTTACTGTGAATGAAATATAACCAGAACTGGAGTAATTTGATTTGAATCAGATTTTTCAGAATGATATTGTGATATAAAAGAAAAAAAATACCTAGCAATAATAGATTTGACAATCGATTTTCTACCTTGACCAAATTCTTTTTAAATATTAAAAAAATGAAAGCAACTGCTTACTTGAAAATGAATTTTATCCTAAACCATTGTCAATCACGGATCGATCCATAAGTTTAAAAAAAAAACCTGACCTAACGAGCGAGTGAGAGAGAGAGAGAGAGAGACAGAGAGACAGAGAGAGACAGAGAGAGAGAGACAGAGAAAGAGAGAAACAAACAGACAGACAGACAGAAGGAGAAGACAATTTTATCTTTTTCCGCTACTGAGTATGCTAGAAAAATGCCAAAAATCATTCACACTGCATTTTGACCCTGCTCTAAATCATGGCTACCCAGTAACCTGATTTCCTCGCATCTGGTCTTGATATACCTTCTCTCCGTAGACCTTTCAGCTTTCTGAAGCTAAGACTGAAAGGAAAGAAGTCTAATAGAAACACAGAAGGTTTGTGTTTTCAAACTGTGGAAATGCCAGACATATACCTCAAACTGGATCATCAAACTTTGAAAGACTTACATTTTCTGATATTAAATACTGTATAGGAATAAAAAGGCTCACCCCTGGTTTCCCTGGAATATATTTCCCATTCAGTCTGTGTAGGACCCTTTGAGCTGAATCTACATCAGGAAACTCAACAAAGCAAAAGTTACCAGGTTTCAATCTGAAAGAAAGAACAGTCAGTCATATTGGTTGTGAACTTTTCTAATAAAAATCACTTCACAGCGACATCTTTTTTTTTTCGAGGAAAAACACAATACTAATTACATAAACATCACAACAAATTTACCACTAATTTTCATTAAATACATAAAAGGTTTTAATTGAGAGAGCATGAATTCTTTTTGAAAAACCCATATGGATGAGGTCTAGAAAGCAGAAGGCACATATATTTCAATATTGTTGAGCTTCATCCAAATAAAAATGAAAGCTCTCTATATAAATAAAAGATTCAAAATACATATTAAATGTATGAAAATTTATCATGTCAATGTGGCATAATAGTATATTTTAACTTATCAGTGAGAGTTTTAAACTTACGAGCCAGCATTATTTGGATCCCTCATCATTTTAATATTCATTACAACTTCTCCCCATTGGGCAAAGGCACTGATGATACTATGCTCATCAAGATCACCTAACTGGTAAAAAAACAGAAAGTAAAAGAATTTTTCAGAAATAAACACTGATGGTGTGCATAAATGATTTTGATGAAAAACCTACTTAATAGAGAAAAATTTGTGATCAGTTATAATTTGTTTTTCTTTTATGACTTATTCTTTGAACATTAATTGGAGAGACTATTTGTAAGTTGAAAGAGAGGCAACACTTCTTACAAAACTTGCAATAATTGTCTCTGTCCAATAAGAATATAGTCGACTACAAATCAACCTTCAAATTCAATTATACATGCCTATGTCACTCAGCTTTAATAGTGCCAGACAATCAATTAGGTTGATCCATTGAATTCTTAAAAGGCGTCTAGTGAGTTTCCCATTCAGATCAAAACTTAGCTTTAAGTTTAGATGTATGTTTGTTGTTTTTTTTAATGTGAAACATGTATATATTTACTTAGCTAAATGATCAAAAATGGTTTTTAAAAAAATCAAGATTAAGACCTGTTTGAAAATAAAAAGCTTTCACTAATTTATTGTAAAGATAATGCTACAATCTATAAATATTGCTGCTTTTAATTTCATAATCAGCGACTAGTCCATTTGAAATTCTAGGGGAGTATATTGAACTTAAGGTTTCTCAAAGAGTCAGTGTGACAATCCTACGGGGATAAAATTGCCCAAAAAAGTAGTCCCCTTAAAAATTACTTACAAAATGGATAAGAATACAATATTATGCTCTACTTAAGAATGATGAAGTTTTAAATTTGGTCCGAAGAACTTTCTGTTTTAACGTCTTCTGGATTCCGCAGGAGGTTCGTATTAGGTTGAGGCTTTAGTGCCTTTCAAGTGTCACAAATTTTTACATGCTGCCACCACAGACACATAATATTAATAACCAAGCAGGGGCACCTGCCTTCTGCCTAATATGTTCACATTATTCTGACATTGACTCAACGAAAAGGAAATAAAAGACAACCTGATCAGATAACTCAAATCCCGAACCTTCAGATAAGATGCTATAATCTCTAGCAAATGGTTACACCTTACGTTTTCTTCTTGATATGTTTAATTACTATCATAGAGATGTCATGCTGATCAATGCAAAGTGATGCCTTGCAATGTATGCTTTATTAAACTTGTAGGCCTACTTATACATATGCAACACAATGACAATCCAAAGAAACAACAAAAATTTTCTCACAGGACAGCTGTCAAAAAATACATGACAGATTCGGATGCATAATATTTTATTGGTTGCATAAATTCATTCACTTTATATTTATAATCCAACCCTACATTATATAAACTTGCTTTAGGCCTATATGAAAAATGACTCCCTAGATCGGGGACGCGGTGGCCCAGGGGTAGAACATCGGCTCCCGACGCAAAAGATCCCAAGTTCGAATCCTGGCTGTTGCAATCCCTACTGGTTGGGTCGGTGTCAGTATAATGTGACCGGCTGAGACAGGTGTCATAGTATCCCCACCCTGTCTTGTGTGTGGCAGCACATAAAATTGTCAGACGTCCGTCTTGGGGCCCGTCCACGATATAGCCTATAAGTTGCTGATGTTGGTATATATATATATATATATATATTGTAATCTAGTTTGTTGTCACACAATTTCTGTTGCAGATACTATTATCATAAATATAAAAGGCCTAACTGGGTTTAAATTAAGAGGTTTACAAGCATTATGATTATCAGAAATGTGCTCAATTAGTATATTTTGTAAATAATACTAGATCTGCAATGATTTTGTCACCACACATCTATGGATCTAGGGAGTTGGTTGGTTGGTTGGGTTTTTAACGTCCAATCAATATCAGCAACTTATGGCTATATTATAACCTAATTTTAATTTAATATTAGGCTTACATCACCCATCCACAAAGAAGTGCTCAATCCTGTGTTAAACATGACTGTGAAACTTGATACAATGCTTCTGATTTATAATCTGTATTGCTAGAGATTACATTTAATTTTGGTTAGGAAACTGGATCACAGATGTGTAGAGTGCAATAGACTTAAATAAATGAGATCCAAAGGTTACTTTAATTAATGTCTGTCTATTAATAGAGTCCTAGAGTTTTTAGATCTATAGATCCTATAGATGCTAAGTCTGGGGGGTCATAAATACAATGCCCCAGTAACTTAACCTTTTTGTCCTTATTAAATATCTTTTAACTAAAGACTTGTCATACTCTTTTAACAACGCTGTGCTTAAGTTAAATGTCATAGGTCTAAATAAATAGTTAATAGAGCTGTTCTGTAAGTGTAACGAAAAACATGATACGAATTAGGAGCTAAAGGTAAATAATGAGGATAAGTCTAATCTAGAAATCCAGGGGACGTAAGTACAACGTCGCGGTATCTTAGTTTTCTTACGGACTCGTAATTTAAACCCCTCTTGTTCTCATATTTTTAAGAGGCCTTGTACTTACAACTCCTAGATCTAGTGTTTAATATAGAATGCAAAGGACGCAGAGGAAAACCCTAAGTTTAGATCTACTACAACCACCATTTATTGCTAAGCTATACGTGTATTATACTATTTAAGAACTTAAAAGCACTTCGCGGGGAACTTAAAGAAGAAAAAAATATACTGGGACTTGTAAAAATATAATTTTGTCTTCTACTTTTTGTGAGTGAAAGTGAAATCGAAAGTAGAATCTACTTGGGTGTTTTTGTTGGGTTTTTTTTCGTCATTAATCGTAGCCAAAGACCTTATAACTTCCCCTAGACTGCTTGGTTACGTAACAGTATGGCAGAACTTGAATGTTACTGGGGAGAGGAAAGTGGGGGCGGGACAAAGCGCACGCAGATTTCTATTAATAGAAATCAAGCTGCTACCGCGCGTCAGTCCTTTGATGCACTAAGGCATGATGCGCTAGGGTAGGCCTAGCGGGCCTATGGTGACAAGCGCTAGTCTTCACCACACTAAAGCACGAGTATAGTGACAAGCGCTAGTTTTCACCACACTAAAGCACGAGTATAGTGACAAGCGCTAGCTTTCACCACATTGAAGCATGAATATTGTGGCAAGCTCTAATTTTTTCCCACACTTAGGTCTAAAAGTTATTGGAAGCTGTAAATGTAAAACCCAACTAAGGCCATGAACGTGATCACCATTCCATCGTTTGCCCTGTTACTGAAGTAAGAGTATATAGAGTAAACACCAAAGACCTTATAACTTCCCCTAGACTGCTTGGTTACGTAACAGTATGGCAGAACTTGAATGTTACTGGGGAGAGGAAAGTGGGGGCAGTACAAAGCGCACGCAGATTTCTATTAATAGAAATCAAGCTGCTACCGCGCGTCAGTCCTTTGATGCACTAAGGCATGATGCGCTAGGGTAGGCCTAGCGGGCCTATGACTGTAGTGTTACAAAACAATGTTACATGATGAGCACATATCCATGTATGTAATCAACCAGAGCTTAAATGATGTTGGTGGTAGCGGTGGTGGTAGCGGTGGTGGTGGCGGCAGTGGCGGCGCTGGTGGAGGCGTAGTAGTAGTAGTAGTAGTAGTAGTAGTAGTAGTAGTAGTAGTAGTAGTAGTAGTAGTAGTAGTAGTAGTAGTAGTAGTAGTAGTAGTAGTAGTAGTAGTAGTAGTAGTAGTAGTAGTAGTAGTAGTAGTAGTAGTAGTAGTAGTAGTAGTAGTAGTAGTAGACTTCATCATCATCATCATCATCATCATCATCATCATCATCATCATCATCATCATCATTATCATTATCTTTATCATCATCATCAACAACATATTTAGTAGTAGTAGTAGTAGTAGTAGTAGTAGTAGTAGTAGTAGTAGTAGTAGTAGTAGTAGTAGTAGTAGTAGTAGTAGTAGTAGTAGTAGTAGTAGCAGTAGCAGTAGTAGTATAAGTTATAAGTATTTTAGCATTGTTATGAAGTTGCCACTTTAAGCTCATGGATGTGCTCATCATGTAACATTGTTTTGTAACATTATAGGCATGTGCCCGCTAGGCCTACCCTAGCGCATCATGTCTTAGCGCATCAAAGGACTGACGCGCGGTAACTGTGTTCGCTTCGTCCTGCCCCCACTTTCCTCTCCCCAGTAACATTCAAGTTCTGCCACGCTGTTACGTCACTCAGCAATCTAGGGGAAGTTATTTATATCTATGTAAGCTATCTAGGGGTAGTTATATGTCTATGGTTAGGGCCTATCTCCAAGAGTTCATTTAGGCCTAGATGTATTTATCGTACCCAGCCAATGAAAAGTGCTGGCGTTGACGTAAACCATTTCCATATTTCCGTTTTCCGGTAGGCCGAACCTGATCCGACGAACGACCAGTTAAAATTCAAAATGGCTACTCGTTCTAGAGCAAAGCAGGCCCAGGCAACAACAAATCCTCAAAATGAATTTAATAACCGTAGACGTCTTTGTATTTCGAACATTCCCCCAAGCACCGAAGCGGTAAGCCATTTTTTGTAACTTTTGATTTGTTGTGCCTAAGATATTGCGACAATCTGGGAGCACTCTTTACAGTTTGTTTAAAGGCTAACTTCTTTTAAATATTGATTAGGGCATGTCTATAGATACATTTCATGAATTTTAGAGGAGTGTTTTAACTCTTTTATTCCCAAAGGAATTTTTACCATTGGACCAGACCATTTTAACGAAAATTTGGGATTTAGATGCAAAGGTACAACCCTAGTAAAATGGCTAAATGCCCCGAACATTTTCCACTGATCTGGTCAACATACTTATTCTAGATCTAGATCTAGATCTAGATCTACATAGAATCAATAAACATAAAGTTTTATTTGAAGGGATTTGAATGGAAAATCAGGATAGCTCTGAATAAAGGGTGTAGAGTAGATACAAATTGATAATATGAAAGTAGAAAATGAAGGGAAATTTTCCCTGAAAAAATAAATTTTGTTCATAAATTCTGCACTCATCCATAAGTGTAGGCATATAAAATAGCTCCATTGACTTCCAGTTTGCTGACATATAAAGGCTATTCAGTTGGCAAACAGCCTATCAAATGTGAATTCAATACCTCACATACTTTTTTATTTATCCTAGATCTAGTCAGAAAGTGTCTCTCACCTTATGTGAGCGACAGAAAGGAAAGGGGTGAGGTAGAAAGACTAAGAAGTTACCGGATATTTATGCGTTCTTCATATAGAGCTAAAATTCCATGTTGCCCTGAAATTCACTGCTTATACTAGGTTGAGTGTATTTTGATGCTAACTAATGTATTACGTCATATAAACAGTCATTGCTGCCTCTGTGTGAAAGTGTATACAAAACGTGGGAGAATCTAAATTCTAATCCAACATCACTTTGGTTTTGGGAAAGAGACACATCTTGTAGTCTTAGTCATTAGATTGGTGTAAAATTGTTTGGTGTTCAAAATGTTAAAACGTTAAATTGACACTATCTTAAGCTTAAGGTTAGAGTGTAATTTAATGAAGCATGATATATTTATGAGACAGAAGCTATTAAAATAATGTTCATAGACATTTCGGTGTCATATAACATAATTTTTGTTGAAATGCTGCAGATGCATCCAAAATTTACTACGGAAACTTCTTAGCTCAAAAAACAAGTTCTGGTATCTATTGAATTTTATTTTTTAATTCATTGTAACCTTGTTGCCATAACATTTTTGTTGAAATTTTGGATCTTTTTTTTTAATTCTCTCCCACTTAGGAGATAAAAGAATTTCTTGGAAAATATAAAGCCAAAGAAATATCCATCAGCGAATCTCTTGATTCAGGTGAGATCACTTTTTTTTTCTTCTTTATTCTTTGCATGACATCAAGCTTGGAATTATTATTCAATGCTATGTCTACCTATTGTGGCAACTGTTGGTGAATAAAAATAAACACAAAAAATGGTCACATTCTGAAGACTTCAGTACCTTCTCCAAGTCTAAATGAGTAAAGGAACAAGAACAATTGAACTTTTGGTTAAAGATAATAACTTCAAGCTATATTATTTCTCAAATCTTTCTCAACAATGAAAGTGGAGACTTAAGTGAACTAATGATCGTTGTCTGAAGGCCCAAATAGGGTGTTCGTTTTTTTTTCTTTATTTTTTATATCATAATCTGTCTATGCTTTATTTTTATTTTTTTATGAACGTGTTCAAGGTTGGCAATTCAACTATTATAGTGATCATGGGCAGTTACTATTTGTAGCTTACAAAATATTACAGTTTATGTGGGTATGTTCTTCATTTTCTCTTTTTAGCTTTAATTACTCTGATAAATGGAGCCCAAGTAGAAGAAGCTGTTGAAGCCCTCAACAGTAAAAGCTTTAAAGATAACACAGTTGTGGTAAAGGCAGCACCAAACTCAAAACTGCTCTGTATTGCACACATCCCCTTGATGTACACTGATGACCAGTTCAAAGAGATGTGTGGCAAGCACGGTGATGTGGATTTTGCATTTGTTATGAAATGTGAAGAGAATGGTAAGATATTGAAGTATTGAAACTATATATAGTGGTTCAAATATTAGGAAGATTGCATGGAATTCTATGTCAGAGTCTGATTTGTAGGTCTCATAGACTGAAAACTTGGGCAACTTGAAGTGGTTTTGATGGCTTTATGTCTGACAAACCAGAAAATGTCTCACATATATCAGCTTTTAAAAGTCTTATAATTATAACTTGTTGGTCTATAGTACATAGATTTGATCACTTTATTCATTATTGCATAATAATCACTTTTCATTCTGTATGGTAATTTAAATATTGTAGGTCTTAATAATAATAATTATATTTTTAGTGAGGTAGTATGGATAAAGAATTTCAAAACATATTCCTTGGATAAGTTAAATTCCTCTGAAGTTGTATTGAGATATTAACTTTTGCATGTTGATACACCGGAGCAAAGTAGGAGTAGGTAAGACATCACTTCTTTTTCTTTTTATTATTAAATGAGGGGGTGTTACATAAAATCAATATTGAGAGAGTTAGAGAAAGATGCAGATATCTGTGATAATCGTAACTTTTCCTGGTGTTATTTTTTAATACTTTTTCACCTTTCTACCTGTGAGAAACAAATTGCTGTGCTTATATCTGATACTACTTTAATTTCAGGGGAAAGCAAAGGATATGGACTCGTTGAATTTATTGGTGATGTGGAGCAAGCTAAGCAAATAAAGTCTGATTTGGACTGGTCCAGTGAAGAGGAGCAACTTCTTCATGTCGACTTTTTAGATGATTCTTGTGAAACTTGGTCTGATTTAAGCTCTCGCTGCCTTTTGATCACTGACATGCCGGAGGATTTTATTGATGTTTCCAAACTAAGGGAAATGTTTGGATGTGTCACCAGCCCAGTATACTGTCAGGTAGATCTTTTTTTAGTCCTTAATTTATGAACAAACGTGCATAGCAAAACAAACAAAAACATGAGCTCAAATTAGTTTGGTCACAGAAAAAATTAACAGCTGAAATTGAAAAAGGGATTGAAACTGATTGTTTTCTACCAGCCCAGACCTGCCATTCATTCCGATTTAATCGGAATCATTCAGCTTTTCCCAAAAAAATTCTCCCTTTTCAGATTTTTTTCGAGACTCACTTTATCTCTGACAAAGAAATTCAGGCTCTTTTTAGAGTCTATGGAACTGAACATCCGGTACTTGAAGCATCAACCCACCCAGAGATCTAGTTTGGTTCTTCTTAGCAATAAGGCGCAGCTATGAATCTTTGTCCTCTGAGTATCCGATTGCTGATTGTGTGTGATAGTGTCTCTCACATGGTTCTCTCTTTATGTGCTCCAAGCTTAAAAGGACTTAGAACATATGCTTCCGGATGCGAGTCCTTGCGATTTTGCTCCTTACTGGTTGGGTCGTTGTCAGTTTGATAATTGATGTGACCGACAGTGTCCTGTCTCGTGTGTGGCAGCACATAAAATTGTCAGATGTCAGTCTTGGGGCCCGTCCACAAAATAGCCTATATAGTACTGATGTTGGATGTTGAACCAACTCAACAACTCTCTCTCTCTCCCTCCCTCCCTCTCTCTCTCTCTCTCTCTCTCTCTCTCTCTCTCTCTCTCACACACATACACACAGAGAGAGGAAAGATAGCACTTTTATTTTAGTGGTTCATTAAAAAATAGTAGGCCTGCCTTTGAGGGAGTTAAAAATAAGTACAAAAACGAAACTTGTTTGGGACAAAGATGTACACTGCAGCATTAGATTTTTATCTAAAGCACATAGCTCTATAATTATGTTGGATAGCATCTAGTTTTCAAGATCTAAATAACTTTGCATTGAATTCTATCAAAGTGATCTGAGATTAAAGTACTTAAGATGCTACCTTCTCACTAGCCTACCAAAGTATAGGATCTATAGACTTTCAAACCGTTTCGATCTAGATTTCTAGCTGTAGTTTCTCTGGTCATTTTTTTTTCTTTTAATTTGGTAAAACTTAGAACGTAAAATCTTTAGTTGTCAGTCGGTTCTATGAGACTTAGATCTAAGCAAGTTTATTATCTAGTTATTAATTGATAATGAACCAGTTTTCTCATAGTCATATTTAGGGGTAATATATTGTCCTATATACTAAATTATTTTTAAATACACTTTTCATGCGCAATTTTTCCTTCCAGATTATTGCCAAAGGTGAAAAATCGTTGGGGTACGGAATTGTTGAGTTCCGTACTGCAGAGGATGCAGAACAGACATGGTTGAAATTGCGTGATGAAAAAATTGAGGATAAAGATGTTGTTCTTACATTTTGTATCCCTGGAAAATCTGCTGTAGCAATCAATAACAGAATCATGTGGAAGTTTGTAAGTATTTAATTTAAGGTGCAAGGTACTGATAAAGACAATTCATGAATGTTAATAGATTCAAGCTATATAGGATAAATTACATATATATTTTTTTGGTTCTATTAGAATTTTGTTCTTGGCAAACATTTTATAGCAAGGTTTTAACACTGTTGTTGGTTGTTTTGGGTTGTTCATTTATTCCCAAATAAGCTCACTTAATTACAAAGCCACATTTTAAAAACGAAATTCTGAGCACTGCAAAAATATTTTGTGTGAAAATAATTTGATATAAAAAAGTAATTAGAACAGACAAAATTAAATTATTTCAGGGCAAGGTTATTTTGTTTGATGTGATTTGAATATAAATGTATTATTGGATTATTCATGAAATACTCTTTAAATCGTTTAATTCATAATTATTTCTTTTGATCAGGTGTCAACGACTCTTTCAATGTAATCATTTTTCTCTTAGGGTGACAAGCTTCAAAAAAATAGCAGCCTTCTACCAGATCCGTTGTCTGCAAAACCTGTCATTGCAGGGAACCCTATTGTTATCAGTCTGTCACAACTAAACCCAAAATGTAAGGAAATGAATATTACTGTTGTTTTGATTAGACTTAAATTTTATATTAATTGGAGAGCTTCAGGAAAAAGCAACTGAATGACATGCACTCGTGTCACATTAGAAAGTTATGTGCTGAAATTTAAGTTTCTTAAAGCTTTAAAAAATGTCCTTGTAAACACCGAGTCAAATTTTTTACTCATTTCTGGTTCAGCTTGGTTGACTGGAATATAATACAAACAGTTGTATTGCTATTATGGGCACTTTCAGTAAATTAACTTATTAAGCTTGTTTTATCGACTCAAATCCTGGTCCAGAAAAGTGAACAAAATATACAGTGTACGAAGCCGACTGAAAAATTCAACTTCTGTTCTAACCTCATTTGAACGCCAGGGTTGTTTTGGCAAAATGGCTCAAGTTATTTTCACCCCTAGGGTGTGAATAACTAACTGATTATTCTCAGCTTTGGGGTGAGAGTAACGAAAAAGCTGCCCAAATTTTGTTTCTACCCCCTTACAGTCACATAATATCATACCTGTTAGAAGGACATGCTCACATGTAACCAAAAGACAGTTTTTTACTCTAACACCCTCAGAGAGAGAGAGAGCGAATTATGGGGTTTAGAGATGCATTATGTAGATCTAGATTTTAACCAGAACTTAGTTAAAATGAGGTTTAAATGAAGAATGTAGTTTAACCAGTATGATATATAGTCCATTGTAAAAGCTTTTCAGAGTTGTCTCTTTTTACGCTGGTATAAAAGTGCATTCTGCTTACAACATCCTGATATATGCATATTTTTAAACTACCTTCAATTTGATAAATATATTGCGGGCGCTTTAAAATGGAATATGGCAGGTTTCACAAAATGTCGCTTCTCTTGGTCATAGAACTTTAAAACAAATTTTTTAAACACAAAATTCCTTTAAAAGTTAATGCGTGTTGATTTTCATGCTATATAAGCAACCATTTTTGTTTCTGGGTTGATGTTTTCTATTTTATTATTTTTTTATTTCAGCGTCTATCGTCTTTTTTCAGATAAACTAAATATCCCACTTTTTGCCCACTTGCACCAATGTGCTTCATTATCCTTTAAAATGCGACATTCCTTCACGGCATAGATAGAAATGCAGAAGAGAATGCTGAACTATGTTTGTTGAAGGTTTTGGGTTGTTTGGTAGCCATTTAAGTCCTACACAGCAGTTTTTATATTAGGTAGATGTCTATCGACTTTTGCTACTGAATCTAAGCCTAGATCTAAATCCCGATCTTTATGTTATCTTCATAGTGGTTGACTTGATTTGCATTGTGCCAATGGAGAAGCTCATTTTCAAGCAAAACCTCGACCGGTCAAAAAGCAATTTGTATGGCCTGTGGATCTGACAAAAAAAACCCATAGCTGTTTTCCAATCATTCCTCTTATTCAAAAGCTATTCCGTTTTAGAAGCCAAAGTGCTGATAAAATATTCATTATTTGGCCTAGATTCATATTGCCGTTTGGATTTTGCTCTGATGGGGCAAGTTAAAAGTTAAAATTGTTTTTAGCCTGTGCACCTAATAAAAGGGCGATATACTTTGCCCAAGATCTACCAATGGTAGGCTCGGTAAACCCATATTTTTATCAATATCAGCGATTAATTTATTTATGATATGTTTATGTAGGACTAGAATGCATTTGCAGACTTTAAAATAATTAATTTTGGCTGATTAAATTAAAAATTCGGTATTGTATTGAGAATTAGATCTAAGCTAGATCAGATCTAGACTATGCCTCTCGATCATTTATTTTCCTTAAGTAAGACTTGTGAGACAGAACTATCATAATAATTATAACTGAATTAAAAGGAAAAAAACATGTAGACCTCAGTAGCATAGGGTCAACAAACATTAACAAAACTACATACATTTTAAAGAAATTCAAATTTTCAAGGGAGGTAATTACCTTTTTGGCTCAAGGGAAATAATTTAAAGTTTTAATATTTCTCTGGTAACAATCATGCAATCTTGAAAATAAAATCGTTTTTTGTAAAGCAAAAAAAAAAAAGAAAATCTACTTGGGTTTATTTTGGAAAATAAGATATTTTAATCACATGCAACAGCAGTGCACCTACCTAATGAAATCCAGGACTAAAATTAGTGATGTTATATAGTAAACTTCGAATTAAAATTTAACAAAAAGTTAATAATTTGCAGATAAAGTTACGTACAGTGCGAGAACCAGCTTTTTAAGCCCTTTAATTTGATGTATAATTTAACTATATTGCCAAACTGAATCCCCAATCCTAAATTGGGATATCCCCAGTGTTCATTTTGTGAAACCTGCCATATGTGAGAGGCTGTTATAAAACAGATGTAGCAGATTCTGAATTGTTTTTCAAAATGTCAAGTTGCTTAAAGAGGTTAATGGTAAATAAAGTATTGTCTAATGTGATAATTATTGCAGACCTGCCTATTTGAATCTATTGATCGGTACATACCGATTTTCGTTGTCAATCGTCAATTTTTTTTCCAATAATATCTGCCTCTGTTTGCTGCTCATCAAGCAGTGATAATAGTTTTCCACGGATCCTCGTTATTGCGTTCATAAAAGGCATTTCCTCCTTTCCCCGGTATTTTCCGCTTTTCTGCTTGTATTCCTCCTTTCCTCCCCAGTTTACAATCATCGTTTTTGTAATCTGTTAAAATGTGCAAATTTATAATTTCATTGCGGTAGCGCGAATCTAGCCTCGCGGTTTGGTTAAGGTCCGGCTCCTCGTTAAAATTATTGTAGATCTATTATAAACACTGAGTCGTACTGTTGCCTTACCTATAACCAATAGTAAAGTGCATAAACAAAATAGCGATACAATTATTATTAAATTATTGAAAGTGTTAAGTTTATTTTGTATTCCTCTCTCATTCCTGTTGTTATGATGTATTTATCGATGTGACGATCGTTTTACCCGCCACCGTTCTAGCGCTAGCTAAGCTGAAGAGTGATCTCACAGTGTTTACATGTACTGTTTACCTTTTCAATCGCAATTTATAACCCAAATGGTCGGGAAAATACGCTGAAACTAGTGAACTGAAAGCAAAACTGAAATTGAAAAGAAAACTTTTTGTCAAAAGGCAGACGTCAATTTGGCTGATCAAAAATCTAGTCCTTCCTCCATGATCCCTTTTTTAGATTCTAGATTAGATCTCGAGACTCTAACCAATTGTTGATCGCGTTTGTCCATTCAAATTCACACTAGATTCTATGTCTAGATTGAAAGCTATCGGTCTAGCTCTAGACTTTAGTAAACTACTATTCTTTCACTTGATACAACACTACTAATCTTCTAGTTTTTAGACCTTTGTAATTAAACAGTGGACTGTATCTCCATTTATTCGTTACCTTAAAACATAATGCTCTCAAACTTGAAAGCATGAGACCATGCACAGCAGTTAGATCAAGCAATGAACAGTACTAAACGTGGTTTGCATTTCCTCTGTTTTAGTGATGGATGATTTCACCGTTGTCCTTGGAGAACTCCAGCAGGCATATGTCTCTCAAATGATGTCCCCTGTAAACAAACCTGGTAAGTTTCAAGACATCAGATTATGTTAGTACATTGCTGTCTTTTATATATGTATATGATTTTTATTAACATGCTCAGTAGATGCTCCTTTATTTTCCCATTTAAAGTCAAAACTAAGTTTATTTGAAAGATAATTGAAATCATTTTCAGATATTATCAAATTAAATTTTGTGCTTTAATTATTGAGAGAAACATTTAACCATGTATGAATTAGGACATGTGTACTTTTTGTATAAATTTGAAGTCAAAATCCCATAATGTGTGATTTTAGAAAAGCATAAAATTAAATAATAAAATAATATAGATAATATTATTAATGAGTTTGACATTGTTTTGTTTGTTGTTGGTTTTTTTTCTTGCTGTTGTTTGTTTGGGGGGGGGGGGATAATTTTAGTCATAGATCTTTTTAATAGGTACATGGCCTATCTGAGTGTCATGATTTTTTTTTTCCCAAACATATATTGTACTTCAATTTTGTTGCTTTGAAAACTGATCCAAGCAATACAAGGCAGTATGTTTTGTATTTCATTCATTCAATTTATGTTTTCTCCAATTTATTGCCCACTATCTCGTGCACCGCTTTACTAAGCTGATTTTTACATTAAGATATCATATGCTTAAGGCAAATAGAGAACTACATGAGACGCAATAGAACAAGAAAATGCAGATGTTAGAAATTTATACATTGTCAGTATGAGGTGATATCACCTCCCTTCCCTCAGGATTTGGGTTGGGTTCTGGCAGGCAAACTAATAAGGATAGGGGACAGCAGTGTAATGTGTTCACTTTTGTTTCTATCAACACCTTATTTGAGGTTCATTTTTTTTTCTTCATAAACCTGTTAAAGTTAGACATTGAGGATTACTATTCATGTTAGAGTAAATTATAATATTGAGATATTACTCAATTATTTTGCCATTTATGATCATGTTGTTGATAAACATTATTTTACTAGTCACAATTAAACTGGTGCAAAAGCTTTTCATTTTCATAATTTCATAGTGTTATTCATGTCATATTGTGACTTCTTTCAGGCTCTCAAGGATGATTTCTGCGGAGAACAAAAGTGATCCCTCCTTCCACTTCCTAGTGGGTTCAACTATCTAGGGTAGTCTCCATCTCTTCACTGTACAGACACAGCACTCACAACTTTTATTCTTTATTGTTCTTGCTCTTTCTTTGCTTCTAACTATACTCGTATCCGTGTCTCTTGCAACTGGCTACCGGATGAGTGATATTCTGAAATCTTCTGTCTATCCCTCGTCTGTCATCCAGATCCCGATGCAACCTTTTTTATCTCTCATCTACTTAAGATTCTTAATATACATTTTTCTCATGTCAGTCCCTCATCTTTTATCAAGGTTTTCATTATTATAGCGATTTTCTCCTGTCTATCTCTCGTCTTTCATCCAGGGCCCGTATGCAACTCTTCGATTATTTTTCAATTTATCTACGCTCAGTAAAAATGGTAACTGTCATGCTTAAGTTGATGGTATGCAACTATATTTACGACGCTCATTTAGTTAATTTGAGCTAGGCTAAGTTAGACTAAGCTTATGGGCATGACCTTTCAGACACATCCCCAAACACTACACACACGTACACTTTGCTGCTGATGCAGCTACATTAGATCTAGGCTTATAGATCAAAAAAGTTCATAAATTTTAGGTAAATTTACTTCGTAGTAGCTAATTTAAGGTAAACTAAAGATTCTAGCTTCTCATTTTTTTCAAAGGCTAGATCTAGCTATACAGGCAAGTTTAGATGTAGATCTAGCCTATGGTTCGCACATGTACAAGACGCCAATTTACTTGATTAGAATTATCCAAAGAACACCATTCTGTAATGTTTAATGCATCGAATAAGTGTGAGAGAAACTAGAAATGACCCAAAAAACGTATCGCTTTTTTGTTTTATTAGACATATTCATGGGTGCAAGTTTGCAGGGTGAGGCAGTATGCCGACCAATCATATGCGTCTCGTGGCTTTGCCGATGCAGAAGTCCGACAGGCGGTTAAGCAAAAAAAGCAGAGCTGCCAACCCGAATGTATATTTGCACACTTTTTTCTCTCATGCCAATACCGTTTTCTACCAAAAAATATAACTTTCTGGACAACCCAAATGTTTTTGGCACTGCTGGTACAATTTTTCTACCAAGCAACCAAAACTAGAGAAACATTAGTTTTGTAGATGCAAGAAAATGAAGGAACCATTTAATTGTTATATCAATATATGATATTTCTCTGTGTATTAGTACCTGTCATGAGGTTATTGAGATTGTGCAGCTAAGAATGCCAATGATATCGATCAACCCCAACGCGTTGATTTGTTTATCATTTATAAAATAATAGATTTGTAGATGAAGCGGTTCCAATCCCACAAAGGGCAATCATTATTCTGCTATTTTCACTGTGGAAAGATGACTAAAAGTTTGAGATCTACTTATTACTATTGCTGCTATTGTACTTCTTTTACTAGTAGCTCTGCAACATAATTCAAAATTAGTTTACAGATTACCATACTGCAGTGTAAAACTACTTATTGTAGTAATTATTTATTTTTTGGTGCAACTAATCTGTACAATCTAAAGAATTTATTTCTTGCATTCTGTACCTGATTTGATAGTAATTATACACAATGTTGTAACACTTGACAAGGAAAAGTAGATTACGAAGATTAGTTTTAAAAAGTAAGGTATTTTTAGCAGGAACTGTATGAGTTTCAATGTCTACAGTGGCGTGGCAGAAAATTTAGTTAGCGCTACACCTGCAGGCCAATGTTGAGTCCAGACCTCTGCTTGACGACAAAAATGACTGAGCCAACTTGCACCCATGCATAGTTTATAAATTGAGTTGAGAGGTTTTAAGATGGTGACAGAATTTACTTGTTGCCTTTTTTGGCGTGCTGAGTTAAAAGCAAAGCAATGCGCTCACTGGCTACTTTATTGTCTTAACGGCTGTTCCACATGGTTTTTCTAACTTAACGAATTAGACGAACTTAATAAGTGAAGGTACCGCGTGCATCAAACTTAGAGAGCTGAGAGCTTCTTACGATAAAAGTTACTAAGCTAATGTAGAGTTTCATACAGGCCCAGGTCCAGATTAGCCTATGTCATGTGTCGATTTTTTTCTTCAAGCCTTGTTGGTACTGCTTGTCTTTGTCTTTTCGTTTTTCACCCAGGTCTGATGGTGCAGCCTTTTACTTCTGTCTATCTCTCGTCTTTCATCCAGGTCCGATGGTGCAGCCTTTTACTTCTGTCTATCTCTCGTCTTTCATCCAGGTCTGATGGTGCAGCCTTTTACTTCTGTCTATCTCTCGTCTTTCATCCAGGTCTGATGGTGCAGCCTTTTACTTCTGTCTATCTCTCGTCTTTCATCCAGGTCTGATGGTGCAGCCTTTTACTTCTGTCTATCTCTCGTCTTTCATCCAGGTCTGATGGACAAAAAACTGTCTCAAAAGATATGTTTTCACCAGGTTTCCTTATTATGTTGTTTTATTCTCTGGACAACAATTGTAAAGTAATTTTTCTACTTCATACATTAAAATAGAAAATTTTTGTTGTTTAACAGCTCAGTCTGTAGAATGGTAAACTGGCAATTCTATAGATTCCATTTTGATATCCTGGCCTAAGATGCCAGGTGATTGGATCACATCTCATTTAACCAGTCCTATTTTATCATAAGGCCCGACAGGGAGCCGCTATGGTTGTTTTGGTGCCTCACTATGCTGTTTAGAGGTGGAAAATAAACTGTTTATATAAGTATGAATGGCTATAATCTGCATAAGCAGGGTTTGATAGCAGTGTCATATATGATAATTTTCCGATTTTTTGTCTGCCTGCTACATTCTTGTTTCTACCTCAATAGTGCAAGCTTAGTATAGTATACTTTATGTCAAAGAAAGTAAAAACTAGATTATCACACAGGAATTCATATCTGTCATTTGCTACTCATTTATCCTTCTTTTTTCTGTTTTAATGTTTCATCTGTGTCATACTTCAAGTATAAATTGATTTTCCCACTTCACGTTTGAAAGATCTGTGATTAAATCAAAATAGCCTTCAGAAGGATTCAACAAATTCCAAAGCATGTTGGACTATAATCTAATTCATAAAAATTATTTGGGTTTTTTTTTTTTTAATCCTTTAAAACCTGTTTGTACAATGTAATTCTTTTACTTTACTTGGTGGGAGTGCTCTAAAATATGCATTTGATTTAGAACTCAGATCTTTTATAACAACTCTTATATTATTGTTGGTTTTGTTTTTTCATCTTCCAAATGCAACCCCTGAAAACAGTCTGTTATATTATTTTCTCACAGGTTTGCTTGGACCTGCACCTTCTCTTCCACTAAGTCCTATGATGAATCCTAACATGCAGCTTGGTCTTCTGGTTATGCTGGCTTTGCATATTCAGAGGGCTAAAAAAGAGCAGGTACGGTTTATTAACTTTTTCTGGAAAGCAGAGAAGTTTGCCAATGATTTTTTTTTTTAATTGATTGTCATTTTATCTGAAGCGACGAGTTGTAATATTTAACTGTGAAAAACTAGAAGTATGATTTTCTTTGAGAAAATTCAATCATGTATGGACAGTTTGTCGCAAGGTAGAAATTCAAATGACTGGCAGCTCTGCTTACAAATTCTACTTTCTGACCACTACCAATTGAATGTTTCTTTTTTATGTAGAAATAGCAAAGGATCAACATTTTGACATCTGTTCATGTAAATTAAGATAGCCCTCATGTTTAGCAATCTTAATGTCTTGACAACTGGCTTTTTTTCTTTCTTTTTCAGTTTGCAGGTGCATTGGCGAAGCAATTGAATCTTTTAAATGAACACGATGCAAATGCTGATGTGGTATGTTTTTATTCGCTAACCCTAAATTTATGCCCACCTCAAAGCTTAAAATCTTTCCTGTCTGCAGTGGAAACCTCAAAAAAATCAAAGCTAAGTATTTTGAAATTCCAAGAAACAGAATTTTGCCCCAGGGAGAAGTTTTTTTTTTTTCTCTTTGGCTTATCAGAATGGCATATGTGATTCAAAGTCTTTCTAATTTGAAGCAGGCACCACCACCGGCATTACAAAAGCACTTTCTCCAGCAGCATTCAATGCTTATTGCTGCCTACATCATTCTGTTAGAAGAAATTGGGTTGTGAGAAGGCTGCCATGGAAAGAAAACATTAGGAAACTCCCATTAATACAATTTTTCAAATAAAGTAAAGAGACGTCTATATTTTTTTAACACTTTTGTGTTCAGGTATGTCACCTGTAATTCTGAGTATACGGTTTCCACTGTACAAAGGGTGAGACTTTTAGTTTTAGGATCATTTGTTTTTAAACACAGCTTTCATATCCTTGTTCCCAAACATATTGTTTGTCAATATTCTAAAGTTATGAAATTATTATGACTTGTTTATTATGATTTTAATGTATGTTTTATATTAATGATTCCTTGGGCCATTCATTGAAAATGCATGTTGTACATTTATTTTTCTACAGTGATGCCAATTTTTTGTAAGTTTATGCATTTTCAGTTTAATAAAAAAAAAAAAATTGACTGGTCAGAATTCATTGAAGAGTATCTAAAGGAGTTACGTTTGTGAACCAATACACTAGTGTGCTTCCCGTTAAAAAAAAAGTATTGATCCAGTTGGCATCACTCTTTCTAGAACCAGAGATAACCATTTCTATGTCCAAATAAAAAAGGGTTCTGAATATTTTTTAAGACACTTAAACTTCACTCTGGTTGCCTCACATTTGCTCAACTACATTTTTCCTTTGAATCTAAATTTATTTTCATTTCAATTCTACTTTGCAAGGTGTATTAGACAATAAAAAAATAAATAGCATTTATCTATCAGTAATTTTATATATCCACTTTGTAAATAAACTTTGCCTATGGTGTGAAAGATGTTAATAAAAGTGTTCTTATCAAGCTTCTTTTTTTTAGCACGTATCCAAGCCTATAATAGATTTGGACACATCAGTAATAACAATTGGAAGGTTAACACACCAGATATGCGAAAATCAACATTTGTCAAAGTATTTTGTTTAAACATTGCATTTTTTTAAATGAGCTCTTAATTTCGATTGTGTATGTGTGCGTACCGAGAAATCAGGAGATCAAGGCGCCATGCTGTCACTCCCATCAGTAGATAAGTGTCTAAGAGGAAAGGAAATAAGAGGTGTAAAGTCAATACTGTCTGGCAGGCGATGATAGATCACTCATTCTTCAGTTTGTTCATGAGTGACGAGCGTGAGGTTGAATATACTGATAATGTATGTCTAGCTTTCTTCGGGAAATAAAATAGATGTGCAAAGTACCGACGATCAATGTATGTCATTCTTTTTTAAAAGTTTGCTCAAATTCAAGATTACCGCCAAGTTTTATTCATTGAACAAGGACAAATGTTTTGTTCTTTGAAACCAAATTTTAAGTTATGGAAGTAAAATCACTTAGGGACACGGCAAAGCTCTTTTAAAGCTTTCAACAATTGAGAAAACAGCAAAAAAAAAATAAAAACTATTGTAAATTAAAGTCCTTGAGAGCCAATTATATTATGGTTATTAATTATGACATTTCCTGTAACAAAACCTCGGACGTAACAAAGTTTTGCAACTGGCCCAACGACTTTGCTATACCCCAGGTTCACTGCATACATTACAAATTAGCAGAGCTTGTGAAGAAGTTAAAATAGTTTTCTCATTGTTAAAATTTTGTGTCATTTGTTACAGAAACCTGGCTCAAAGCCATCCATACTTGGTGATCCAATGACTGGTCAGGCTAGTGTAATCCTGGCTAGCCTGAAGCAGCAACTAAATCAGGTAAGAAACAGTGATAAACCGATAGAAATTTAATTCAACAGACCTTGGAGGGGGGGGGGGGGGGGGGGAGAAATAATTGATTTCAAGGTTAACATTTAAAAAAAAAACATACTAAATCATAATGGCATAGCTGCCAACCAGTATGTATAACAGTGATGATGGTTTTCCGCGGAAATCCTCGTTTTTGCGTTCAAAAGGAGGAATTTCCTCCTTTCCTCGGTATTTTCCGCCTTTCTGCACTTTTTCCTCCTTTCCTCCCGAGTTAACAATCATCGTTTTTGTAATCCGCTGAAATGTGCGAGTTCATAATTCCACGACGGCAGTCCTGCGGTTTGACTAGGTGAACGCCCGGCTTCTCGTTGTATTGTAGATCTATAACTGTGAGCCGTACTGTTGCCTTGCCGATAACCGTCAACAACGTGCATAACCAAAATGGCAATATAATTATCATTAAATTATCGATAGTGTTACATTTATTTGTATTCCTTTGCTTTCCTGCTTTTATGATTTATTTATCGACATGACGATCGTTTTATCCACCTCCATTCTAGGGCTAGCTAAGTTGAATGAGTGATCTCACATTGTTTACCGTTTCAAACACGATTCATATCTGAATTGGTCAAGAAAATATACTGAAACTATCAAAACTGAAAAGAAAACTTTTTGTCAAAGGCAGACATTCATTCGGCTGATCGAAATTCTAGTTCTTCCTCCATGATACTCTCACCGATCGTAGATCGAGTTATGTCCATTCAAATTCACACTAGATTTCATTTCTTGGTCGAAAGCTAGTTATCTAGGTCTAAACTCTAGTAGAGTGCTAGATTCTTTCACTTGATACAGCACTTTTTATGTTCTAGGTTTTATAATCTAGACCTTGATAATTAAACAACGGCCGGTATCGCCGTGATCACTGAATAACAGCGACCTTGGGCATGCAAAGGAAATAGATGCTACAGTGAAAAATATATTCAGATTCGAGTGGCTACAGACAAAGATCTATGTGTGAAGCTAAAATCAAAAAGAGATGTTAGCATGGGGATACTCGAATAGTTAGCCTTTAAATTTATAATGTAAGTATTAATAGAACTATAGCTAGCTTTAGACTGTTTATTATAATCCTAAAACTCAAAGGAATCACAGTATTTAGCCAGCAATCCCCATGAAACTGCAGTATTTTTAGGGGTTTGCCAGCATTCATATATCTTTTGAACCACTAAAGATAGAATAAAAACTGTTGCAAGTTTGAAAACTGTAGACTTTGGTCTTTCATTTAAAATGTCTTTTTCACCACTTACGTATGCAAATTTACTTCTTACAAAATGGTAACGGTATGTTACGATAAATAGCTTTTTGGGTTGACTGCAAAAATTTTCCTCCTTTTTCACTTTTTGTCACCATCATCACTGGTATAAGACCTGTTGAGCACATACTTTGGCTTCTGAGTAGACCTGTCTCTATCAGTGTTGGAAAACAAATATGTATATGGCAGCACATAATCGGATATAAAAATACATGCCTGGTCGACGGCCATTTTTTACCGTAAGCAATGTCTGTCCAGCCATTGGACCCATTCCAGAGCTGCCAATCGTCCCACATTGCGCAGGACAGTCCCGCTTTTTGATACCTTGTCCCGTTCGCGAAATAAAAAATGCCTTTTTGTCCCACTTTGACCATTGACGCTGCTTGTTTTTTGGTTATAGATTTCTACCCTCTACAGCCATTGCTGTAAACAACTGCACATTTTAATTTTGTTTTGTTAAGTTTTGCGCTGACCGTTGTGCGTCACATGTTTTGTCCATGCTCAGTTTGCATATCATTAATAACAATGAGAAAACCACCTTGGGTCTAAATCTAGTCTTGTCAATCTAAGCCGGGCCAAAATGGCAAAGGCCTAGTCATTCTTAAGTCGCGTTATTTCTGATGTATAACTACTGCTCATCCTCTTAGTCAGGACTAGATCTTGTCTAAGCCTTACAGTATCGCCTGTGAATCATACGGCGTCAATACACTGAGTACAGTAAACTTACACAATGCGCTTGATTTCCAAGAAAGAGAGATTTAGGGTACATATCAATGGAACTCAAAACTAAAGCCCCACTTTGTTCCATTGTCTGCAACAAGACATACTGAAACATATTGGTGTGATTGGCGTAAAAGCCATGATAATTATATCGGAGTGTGTTCTAATGAATGGAACGCGTTCGATTTGCTTCAACGAAAATCTGATCTAGATCTAGACCAAGTAACACGACACTAAAGATAGAATAAAAACTGTTGCAAGTTTGAAAACTGTAGACTTTGGTCTTTCATTTAAAATGTCTTTTTCACCACTTACGTATGCAAATTTACTTCTTACAAAATGGTAACGGTATGTTACGATAAATAGCTTTTTGGGTTGACTGCAAAAATTTTCCTCCTTTTTCACTTTTTGTCACCATCATCACTGGTATAAGACCTGTTGAGCACATACTTTGGCTTCTGAGTAGACCTGTCTCTATCAGTGTTGGAAAACAAATATGTATATGGCAGCACATAAATCTAGTCTTGTCAATCTAAGCCGGGCCAAAATGGCAAAGGCCTAGTCATTCTTAAGTCGCGTTATTTCCGATGTATAACTACTGCTCATCCTCTTAGTCAGGACTAGATCTTGTCTAAGCCTTACAGTATCGCCTGTGAATCATACGGCGTCAATACACTGAGTACAGTAAACTTACACAATGCGCTTGATTTCCAAGAAAGAGAGATTTAGGGTACATATCAATGGAACTCAAAACTAAAGCCCCACTTTGTTCCATTGTCTGCAACAAGACATACTGAAACATATTGGTGTGATTGGCGTAAAAGCCATGATAATTATATCGGAGTGTGTTCTAATGAATGGAACGCGTTCGATTTGCTTCAACGAAAATCTGATCTAGATCTAGACCAAGTAACAAGGCGTTATCTCCTCCTTCTTTGTTTTCTCTATCTCTCTTTCTCTGTCTCTTTCTTTCTCCGTTTCACTTAACCTCTTTCAGTGTCTCTATCATGTCAGCAAAGCTGTGTTTTGGACAAGGGCTCAAATTAACGAACTTAGCAAATTAGTCCGTTAGTTTGAGCCCTTGTACTACAATGAGTTTTGCCAAGAGAATACCTGAGAGACATTCTTAGATCTAGCGTTTTCTACTTTTACGTCCATTCCTTATCTGGTTGCCTTCCGTGACAGACTCAATCTATACCTCTCTCTCTCTCTCTCTCTCTCTCTCTCTCTCTCTCTCTCTCTCTCTCTCTCTCTCTCTCTCTCTCTCTTTGCCCTCCGTGTTATCAAGATTGGTTCAGCCAACAACATCAATAATATCGATCAACCCCAATGCGTTGTTTTGTTTATCGATTATGATATGTCCGAAACTCTGATTAATAGTGCCCATCTATCTTCACATCGTCGCAACCAAGTAATGCTCCTGATTGCCTTTGGTTTTAGTCCACTTTGTTTTGTCCATAAAATAGATCTTTTGCATTATAATGTGTTCCTATGTGCGTTTAAAAACAAGGGGTGTAGAAGTTTATCGTTAATTCGTGTGGACACTGATCTATCCATCTTCGCGCTCAGTCTCGGCCCTCGCCAATTTTTCGTGAATTATGTGCATGACTCTCCTTTCACAAACAAAGGCTTTAAATTAGATCTAATTTGTTGCTTATTTGTCCATACAGTGCTGATATCCCTATATTTGCATTCACTCCTCGGCTCCTGCTGTCATTTCTAACTTATGACCACTACAAAAAGGTGCTAGCACAAGATTGTATCAACCTGCGCAACATGTATGCAGCGTGAAGGGGAAAGATTAATTCTTACTGAATCAGTCTATAATAAACAGTATTTAATTATAAAAATTATTATTGTATCTGCATTAGTATCATTGAAATTCAAATGACTAAGCCTGTTTCTATAATATGAAATTATTCACTGGTGGCAAGTATATACTGTGTATTATTTCAATCTGACATAACTTTGCAATCTCTGTAGCTTAATTGACTTTATTGAAGGTACCCCTGACAGACGATGATGGAAAAGAGCTAGAAGAGCCTTCAGATCTTGAGGACCAATTAAAACATATTGTGAAAAAATTTGTTGCAAATGGGCGTTACCTAAATCTGAGTCTTCTGGGCAATCTGGGTCAGTTATTGGTCACCATGAAGCAGACAGACCTAGGTGGTGCAGCATCTTCAAGACCAGGTATTTCTTTGTTTTATCATTTTTTATCACGTGCATGGGTGCATAATCACTAACGGATACAAATTCAAGCTAGAACATGGATGTTTTTTTGTTTTTTTCTTCATATGTCCTTTTGAGTCGGGACTGTATCTGGGCAAATTTGATTTTGCCCCATAGAGTTTTAGAAGGAAAGATTTTGATAGAAGTAAAAAGTTAAAAAAATGTACTTTTCTGTATTTGTATGGCTGCTAAAAATAAAATAGAAGATATCATATTTCTGTCGTACCTGACCATTCATAGAATACAGCTGAGATGGAGTGACCAGGCATGCGCAGAGCCACTAGTCGTGTGACCCTCATGGCGGAATCACTAATCTCGAGAGCTCTGTGTTTTATTCTCCTCTTTCTTGATATTTCCATTTATTTCGACCACCAAGTTGTTTCATTTATTGTGCAGATCACGCCCAAAGGCTTGTGTTGTGTGATAGTTTTGTTTTCGGTGTATAATATTCCGGAGCACAGGTTTTCTTTCGGATTTATTGTGACCGCTGATGTGAACAGTCCGGAGTTATATAATTAACTTAACATTCTCAGTTAATCTCCATTATATTACTTTACCCTCAAGTCTATTGCTCTGTTGTTAGAGGTGCATTTTATGTGTTTCTCTCGGTTTTTATTATAAAAGTCAATTAATTAAAGATGGCGTCCTCAAAGTGAACAAAGAAAAGGCTACGCCCATTCTTTCGAGTCTGGGCCAATCACAGCCTGGGTGTTTAAAACCTTCATGGTCACCCTCTCCCCCCACCACAGGGACCCATGAGAAAGAATCATGTACCCCAAATAAACGCTCATCTCGCAGCAAGCACCGGCCTGGCGCAAAAGGCAAAGGAAAGTGGTCTATAACAGGTAAAGGTGGGAGTGAGAAACCCGCATTCGCCCAGACTGACTGCACCTCGCCTGCTCGCAGTGACGAGGTCACGAAAAACATTCAAACTCATCTGGACATTCTTCCAAAGTTTCAGGAACATGTGGACATTGCATCTGGAGTGGAAAAGGTCTAACAAAAGAAAACTTAAATACCTTCCAGGACAAATATGATCCGCCCGCCAACTGCAGTAGGATTTCAGTCCTGCAGTGCAAACCCGAGCCAGGCGGCAAAAATAAGCGATACTGCAGTTCAAACTATCCTCACTGCAATCCTCCTCGCCTTTGACGGTTTGTCGGCAATAGTCTCCCCAGAAACAAACAGTTGGCAGACGGTATCGCTCTGCTCGCGCACAGCTCATGCGCTGGATTTGCACCGGCTCCGTGCATTCAGGGGGGAATTGAACGACACGTTTAAGTTAGCGCTGTCGACTCGCCTGTTCCAACTGTACAATCGAAACGCCCGCTGCTTCCCTTTTTTAGGCCAGCACCAGCCGTGGAGAAAAAAGGGAGGGGGGGGGGGGACAACACCGGGGGCCAGGAAAGTGCACCATCTCCCTCCTCCGCGTTGGGTGGAACCAGCGAAAAAAACCACTGAAACGGAGACAAGAGAACAGGTACATGGCATGGGGGGCGCGGTGGCCCAGGGGTAGAAAATCGGCTTCCGACGCAAAAGGTCCCGAGTTCGAATCCTGGCTGTTGCAATCTCTACTGGTTGGGTCGGTGTCAGTATAATGTGACCAGTCATGGTATCCCCGCCCTGTCTCGTGTGTGGCAGCACATAAAATTGTCAGACGTCCGTCTTGGGGTCCGTCCATGATATAGCCTATAAGTTGCTGATGTTGGACGTTAAAACCCAACCAACCAACCAACCAACATGGCATGGTATACAGGTGGTAAGCTTAAGTTTTTAAAAGAATGGCAAAACTATACAGCTGATCCCTTCTTACTGTCTTGAATAGACAGATGCAGACTTAATTTTGACACATTTCCAGAGCAATCCAAAATACTGAATCCTTTAAAACTGAAACAGGAGCAGGCAGTGGCTCTGACAAAAATGATTAGGGAGTTTAAGTTGGATAAGGTGATTTTGTAAAAAGTTTTCTTGGAGACGAGAAAGATTTAAATGAATCTGATAAAAAATACAGAATGTGTCTAAACGTAAAACAACTAAATACTTCCATAAGTTTGTGCATTTTAAGATGGATACTCTTAAGTCATCTTTAAACTTGATGGTGCAAGACTGCTTTATGGCTAGTATAGATCTAAAAACGCCTATCAATAGTATCATGCAGTGCTTATCCACGCAGATGACACCAAGTATCTGAAGCTACCCACAGTGTTTGGAGTGATGAGGAAAAATCTAAACACAAATGTTTTAGAGGTGAAGGCTGCTATGCTTGGTGTTTTATCTTTTTGCCGTAACCTACACAACTGCCATGTTCGCATAGAACTTGATAACATAACGGATGATTCTTACATCAATAACACGGGGGTACTCACTCCTTTAAATGTAAAACACTATCAGCCGAAAATTGATTCTCTGGTGTAAGAAAAGAATAATTTGGCTGTCAGCATGCCATATTGCAGGAACAACTAACCTCACGCTTTATTCACACGGAATGGTCCTTAATATTGCAAAACCTTTGCAATTGCTTCGGAACTCCTTCAATAGATTTGTTGGCTTCGCGTACAAATCACCAACTCCCGAGGTACATGTCCCTGTACCCTGACCCCCATGCCGAGGCTATCAACGCTTTTTATCAGCCGTGGGATGAGTACATTTATATTTTCCCTCCATTTAAGTTTAACCTAATCCCCAGGGTGTTGATGAAACTATGGCAGACGGAAAGGGCGCTGGTAGTGGTACCGGTGTGGAAAACACAAGCTTGGTTTCCAAAATTAGAGAGGATGAAAATAGGCGATACACATCATCTGAAACCATTGAAAACCCTTCTAGTTTTACCATCGGACAAAATTGCCATTCACCCCCTGCACCCAAAACTCAGCCTGATGGCCTGCATCTCAAAGGGGTGTGTCTTCTGCCACCCTCAAGGTTATCCTAAACAGCTGGCGAGAAAAAAACATGAAACCGACATAGCACTTACCTGTCTCGGTTTGCCATATTCTGCAAATCCAAAAACGTTGACCCTTTAGTACATAATGAACAAGTGACGTTGGCATTTTTAATAGATATGTTTAAGAAAGCTTATGGTTATAGCACAATGAACTCTGCCAGGGCTGCACTGTCAAGTGTTAATGAAACGGGATCTAACCCGCTGGTGTGTAGGTTTATGAGAGGGGTATTTAACCTATGGCCTGCATCCCGCAATATTTTTCTATTTGGAACGTTTCTGTTGTGCTGAATAATCTTCGCCATCTTTTACCAGCGGCAAATCTTAGCCTCCATATGCTGAGTGCTAAACTCACCATGCTTTTTGCTTTGGTCACTGGTCAACGATGTCAGACTCTCCACACCTTGGGCATAAAGTAATATGCATCTTGGAGACAATAAAGCTGCGTTTCATATTGAACCACTGTTAAAGACAAGCTCACCTAAATCTCCAGTGACGGTTTTAACTGTTTGTGCTTGGCGAGATGACAGGCGTATTTGTGTGATTAGGTGTCTCAAACAATATTTAAAACGGACAAAACTCTTTATCAGCACCCTGTCACCCCACGTTGGTGTGACAAAAGATACTCTGGCTTGATGGCTAAAAATAAGGCGGGTGTGGATGTGAGTATATATAAGCCACACAGCACCCGGGCAGCATCTAAAGTCACAGATGTCTCAAATGTGCTAAAAACTGTTGGCTGGAAAAATGAAGCTACTTTTGCAAAATTTTATAACAAGCCTATCTCTTCTGATAGTGCTAGTGCACTGTTTTTTTTTAGGAGTGTCCTCAATTCGAAAACTGACTCGCTTCGAGGTCTCAGCAGTATTCTATAAATAGTCAGGGACGACAGAATATATAAAGTAGACGAAACTTACTTGTAAGGTGAAGTATAATTATGATTCCGTCGTCCCGACGTATTCATAAAATTCAGACCCCTCCCTGTTGTTATCAATATTTGTATGTTAGTAGTAGTAGAGAGCTCTTGGGATACCATTTCCTATTTGATATATATATGGCTGTGAACACAGTCAGCTTCCTCACGGTGAAGAGTGGTTCTGCGCATGTCTGGTCAGTCCATTTCAGCTGAATTCTATGAATACGTCGGGACAGAATCATAATTATAATTCACCTTACAAGTAAGATTCGTCTAATTTATATATTATTGTTTAATATTGATTAGCTAAAGCTTTCAATTCATGAATAGAACAAAGATATTAGCATGGGAATTGTTGGTTACATGGTTAACAATCTCAGCTAGATTAAACAAGTTTGATTTGTTTAAACTCTAAAAAGAGAGAGAGAGGTAGATCTAGTATTAATAATACTATACCCAGCAGAGGATGTAGCCATTTTCATTAATTGTCCTTTAAGGGAAAATCATTTTTGCCCCTATTTAGGAGAAATTGTTCCTCGGATATTGTTGATCCAAAAATTCTTAAATTGGATAGGATCTGATTTGCGTTCTGGCTTGTAGTGTGAGGTTGTGACTAAAGCAATAGCCATTGTAAAATGGAGGATGTCAAAAATATAATTATACATTCTTATTAGTGATGTTAATTTGAAATAAAAAGTAAAATTTTACCTCTCTTTTTTTTTTCTCTTTCATTTTTTTTCTTCATTTTGACAGCTCTCAAGGGATCATCTCTGCTTGGTCCAGTTCCTGTACAGCCATTAATGGCTCCCTCCTTGGTTGGTGCCCCAGGCCCGAAGGGAAACTCTCTGCTTGGGGATTCACCCATGATGGGAAGTGGTCCTCTGAATCCCTCAAACAACCCCAAGATGAACCCCTCTGTCATGCAAGCAATGGGTCTTAACATCAGATCAGGAGGCGGGGCTGGCAGCAGTGGTGGTGGTGGGATGAATAATGTGGGCCAGTCTTTGCTCAGTCAGATCAGTCAGGGTCTGGTTCACCAGATTGGTCAAAACCTACTTTACCAGATGAATAACCAACCAAGTAGTTCAGGACCAGGAGGACGTGGTTTACTTGGTGATATGCCCAAAGATGGTGGCAATGGTGGAGGTGGTGGTCCTGGAAGCCACCTCATGCGAGGAAAGATGAACTCTTTAATGGGCAGTCCACCTGTAGGATCAACTGGGGGGTTAATGGGAAGTGGAGGGGTCAAATCATCACTTCTTGGTGAACCTCCTCTCCCAACTCCTCAGCCTTCAAGACCTCAACAACCATCCATGGGCCCCTCATTCAAATCTGGAATGATGGGTGGAAGTAACACTTCCCTCGACCAAGGTAGCTGGAAATCAATGGACAACAGGTGAGACTAGATAATTTGCCACTTGAAATTAGCTAAACTGTGTCTCCCGTATTTCATTTATGTGCACCAATAGTTACCCCCAAGACATGATACAATTAAAAGAAAATGTACCGTGATCAGTAGAGACTAGTTTATACTTGTTCAATCCACCCTAATCTTGTTTTATCAGGTCAGAATAAGTAGATGCCATACACCATACTGCTGATAGGTCAGATTAGGGAGTAGATCATAGATGTCAATCCTTTTTCCCTTGTCAGATAATGTGATCCAAAACAACAAATTATCTCCCCGTCGCCTTGACTGTCACAGTGGTACTATTTATTTTCTTATATCTCCCCTGCTCCCTAATCATCTGCTATAGGCAGAGATTGGTGTTTTCTCATATCCCAAATCATTGAAAAACTGAAAAGACTTGCTGCCAGAACAATTTTTCAGCATTAACACCCACAGGTACCCTCCTTCACCAGTCAGTGACATTAAGCAATCATTTTGATATAAGCAAACATACCAAGAAACCCAAACTTCAGATCTTGCGGTCTGCCTTTTTGCTTGACCATACTTCGAAGCCTGCTTCCAGACTGATAGAGTAAAACAAGTCTGAAAGTCACATTTTTTCATTTTTTGATATTCTTAGTATAAAAACTCTATCCTTAATGAATAGACACAAGAAAAACAAGAACCAAAACAACTGATAAAAAAAAATCATAGTTTACTATGAGAATATGACGTCTCGAGGACGTCCTCAAGTCAAAACATATATCTGACATTTTTTTATGTTTCCGCAGAGAGATAGTATGGAAATACTAGAATTTGCCTAAGAAAATCACACTGTACTGATACCAACCTAGGGAGCAAAGCTTAATAATAAAAAAGGGTTGAAAGCTGGGTCTCTTGACAACGAACTGCATGGTTCAGGAACTGAGATAGCCTGCCCCATCCTTCAAACTTTTTCTATATCACAATACAAATTGTGTTAATACTCAAAAGTCTTTCATTACAAAACACTTGAATACAAGAAATGTATGCCTATTTGACTTATGTTTTTTGTTTTGTTTTTTGCTTCCAGAAAACGAATGGACATGAGTATGATGGACAGTAAAATGAAGGCTGACAGGTTTGTTTTAAGATATATTTATTATCTTGACTTTATAAAACCTGTTTCAGTTTTTAGACTACAGGCAGTGTGTTTCTCTCCACTTTTTGTAACATAAGTGTAACAACCATCACCCTCTCTCCTTTATTTTTACGTGGTACTTTTTTTTTTTTTTTTTTTTTTTTTTTTTTTTTTTTTTTTTTTTTTTTTTTTGATCACTTATTAAAGAACAATTTTTTTCTTCCTCTGTGTGATATTTAATTAAAAATAAATTAGTTGAAAAGAAAGTCCACAAAATTGTCATCCAAATCTTTTCAGATTAAAAAAAAAAAGGTTGTAATGAACTAATGATAAATGACATTGTTTGATTTATCCACAGATGGGGAAGTGGTGCCTATGAAAGTGGCTACTCCAATAAAGGCAATATGGGCCCAGGCGGGGGCTACAATGATTATGGCTATGGATCAGATTCATATATGGTATGAATTATCTCTTTGAAAGCAAAAGTGTAGGTTGTTCAGAATCAGATGTAATATCAAATTTTGAACTTGCAGCAATAGTGTATAGCATATTGAAAAATGTTCTGCTATGACTTTTCAGTGTGTGATGATGATTTTTTTTCATCAGTTGTTTTGGTTCTTGTTTTTCTTGTGTCTAGGATGCTGGCAGTGGAGGAAACTTTGCAGGTGGTTATGGTGATGGGAACGATTACTACAACAGCTACCAGCAGGTGGGTGCATAGAGAAATGTGCTCTACAGAATCTTGTCCTTAAATGTGCAAAATGTCTCAATTTTTGTTTTGCTGTGTACCTGTGTGGCTTTTGTCTCAATTGGAAGATATTTGCCCTCTTTTTAATGCATGTGTTAGTCTTGAGGGTTCATACCAAAACCTTATAACTAGTATATGAAGTTCTCTAGTGCTTTTAGTGATATAAGAAGAAAACAAAACATATTCCCTGTTAATTTGAAATTCAGATATATTATTCTGGTTATTTTTTTTTAACTGTTCATAATGGTATTGGGTCATTTGTGCTTTAGGCTAAGATTGGACATTCATGGGCACCACTAAAGTCCACAATCTGTTCTTAAGCTTTTTTTTTTCCTTTTTTTTTAAATTCTTTTAGTGGGGTAGTTAATGACCTGAAGCTCTTAATGAGCATGCTTAACCCTGGCTCTGCGGGGCGCCTAGTTTATGAGTGTAGCACTCGACGCCGACATAAAGGGCTAGCTCTCCTACCCCAGATCAGCGGAACCTCCTCTATTAGTGGGTGACTTGAGACATATGTCACAGTTATCCTTGCCTTAGGATTCAATATTTCTATAATAAGAATATCAACCATTGAAAAGGTGCAACTTTTCCGGTCTTATCTGCTCCATCAGTCCTATGAGCAGGCTTTGAACTATGGTGAAGCAAACAAGTGTACCACAAGGTGTGAACTCTAGATTTTTGGTATTTTTGCTTATAACATCACTTGTTCGATGTTACTGATCAGTGGAAGGTATCTATTTTATGGTTTGAGAACCCCGCCCTTTGAGATGAAGCGCTAAGGGAGCAGGGATGTAAGAAAATAAGCTGTGCCTCTGCTCAGATTTGCAGTTTGTGATCACGCATCAGACAAGAGAGTGAAGATTGGTATCTACTGTCTCTGATTTTACCAGTCAGGGGGATGGGGTATGGCAGCTCCTCTATATGATATGACCAATTAGCGCAGGGTCAGGTGTATCTCTCTCGCTCTCTTTTTCCCTCTCTCTCTCTCTCTCTCTCTCTCTCTCTCTCTCTCTCTCTCTCTCTCGCTCTCTCTCTCTCTAGTTCAGGGTACCTACTTTCTCTGAGCTGACCAAATCACCATTATGATGTATTGGACAATAAACTACTATAACTCATTTATTGATGCCGGTACACATGCACAATTAAGTTCCAATTTCCTCACTCTAACTTAGGAAAGCAAACTTTTCCAGTACCATAAAGCAGATATTAAAAAAAAATTGTTTAAAGAAATAAACATTCATATACACTAAATGCACATTTAGAAGCTTTTTATGGGTTAAGAAAACACAGGGTTTTCATTCTTTTTATACCAAATCAAACGAACTGCTCCTTTGATTTCACACCTTTACTCGAACACCCCATGAGGCACTGCAGACTTTGCAGTCACACTCCAATATTAACATTTGGTCATAGTAGCCAGATTCACATTCGGATGACCACACACGTCTTACTTGAGTAAATGCTCAATAAGAGTTTACTATCGTAGAATTGGTCTTCATATTAATTTTGTTGATATTAATTGTTGCATGTTCTGAAATCACTTTCCTTTGTTGCTGGATCGTTTTTATGTCTTGTCAAATTTTAATTATTTTTTTTTTTTGCTTGATTATAAATCAAGAAACTTCAAGCTTTGAGGATCACCATAGAGTCAGTATGACACAGAAAAATATTTATCTGTTTGAAAGTTTTCATGATCAATCAAATCTAGACCTACTCATATAATTACTTTGTGCATTTGTGTTTGAATTGCAAGTAAAAATTCATTAGTCTCACTAAGAGAGAAAAATTCCTCACTTCTTAACACACGACATAAAAATATCTGAAAGTTAGACGTTTTTTGGATGGTATACACTGTCATACTTTGTGAATGCAAAAGTAAATCTCATTTTGGCTCGTATGAAGTCTCCTCCCTTTGGAAGCAGACTCATTTTAATTTTGATGTATTACATGTACTTTTCTTCATATAAAGACTGCATAGAGGAAAGCTTTTATGTCAACAGACTAGGAATGAATTTGCCCTCAGACCAAGAACCGTTTCAGCCTTTTTTATGCAAGAGAGGGTATCAAATCACAAATAGGTAGGATTGGGGGGGGGGGGGGGGGGTAGCCCTGGGAGAGAACGTCGACTTCTGACTCAGGAGGTCTGGGAATTTCGCCCTCTACTGGTTGGCTCGGTGTCAGTTTAATATGACTGGCTCAGACAATATAGTCATGGTATCCCCGCCCTGTTTTGTGTGTGGCAGCACATAAAATTCAGACATCAGTCTACTTTTGGGGCCTGTTCTATATAGTGCTGACGTTGGACGTTAAATCGACCCAACTCAGGTAGAGCCATATCATAATTGCATCCACTTGATTGTTCTCTCTTGTCCTCTCACCACATGTTAAACACTCCTTTGATCTGTAGTGCAAGGCTGTGCTCATAACCAATATTTCCATTCTGAACGATTGAGATAGCAAGTAGCTCAGTCCTTGACATTTTTATCTGGGACATTTTCAGATAAATTCCCGTACAACCAATAAGGTAATCATCTTGGCTGATTTCCATTATAAATTGTCCTTTTGTTTTTTTCAGAAGCTTTTAGAAGCTTGAACTTACTGAGTAATATTTATGTTTGTTCAAAAATATTTTTATAACCTGTCTCATGCTTTTTTTTTTTTTACCATCTTCAAATTGGCAATCTATTGCATGGAGTGTTCATTTGAAAAACATTTATGTTTATAACATTGATAACTTATTTTATATTCCTTCATTATTAACATTCTAAAAAAAGGATTTCTCAGATTAACTCCATAAGTGGAAGGGAATGTGATTTTGCTAAAAGTCATTCCACTTGGTTGGCACGTGAGAGATATTCAACAAACAAAAAACATAGTGTCATTTTGAAGTAGCTTTTTTTTTCAAGTCTGTTTGCACTGTTAATGGGTTTTTTAAAGACTGGAATAAGCCGCTTCTTGTTTGAGGAGGATTGAGCTAACTTGAATCTAAATTAAAATTTATGTCTTCTAACTGCGGTCTATACTCTTAGTGAAATCACATTTCTAATTAATTAGAAATTGGGTTCTTAGATTGCTTGATTCTCGCTAGATAAGGAGAAGGAATAAATTAGTTTCAAAACAAATAACCTTGCTCCAAATTTTAGAAACTTGGGTCAGTTAACAGAAAAGAACATGTATTAGCATTTAAAAAAAGGTTCGGATCCCAACCATGGGGTAAAAATGTAGTAGATCCACAGACATGGTGAAATAATGGCTTAGTGGGGCCCTTGAGGGTGAGGGTCTTTTAGCTTAAGCACATCTCTGAATACTTTCTGCAATCTAGCTCACTAATTATAAGCGTCTATAATGGCATTTATTCCCTCATCATATGTGTGCTCTTATAGTACTCCCCTCATCCACATGGAGTCTCTCTGGCCACCCGCATGTTAGTCAAAATAGATGTGTGAGGAATGCATAATTTATGAATTCAAAGGAGGGGAAGATAAAATTTCAAAGACAAATTTTTATTTTATTTAAGATGTTGTAAAATTCTTGGCATCTTTTTTTTATTATTTTTTTATAACACCAATTACATTGTAAAATTTAATTTCATGAGGTTCAATCATAATCATCACTGCAGTACCCTGTCACCTTTTTTTTTTTCCTCCTGTCTCATAGTGGTATTTTTCTCTACATAATTTTTTTTTATCTGTAATAAAAAAAATTTTGTTAGTGCCACCATGCGTTGGGGGGAAAATATACGTCAAAGTGGCAAAATTCCCAGGAAGATAGTACTTGATCTTTTAAGAATTTAGTTAAAGTTACCCCCAATCTGCTGGTGAATAAATTAAAAAATATTAGATATTTTTTTCTTTTAAAGTTAATACTGGTGTCGAAATAACATGGTCTCAAAGCAAAAAAAAATATTTATTGTCAGATGGTTAATTTTTGGAATGCTGTTTCCCTCTGTTCCATTTTGTTTCAGCAGTATGGCTATGGAGGGCTTGCTGATAATGTCTACCAGACAGATGGGGGTTATAATTATCAGGTATATTTTTTACTCAGGATGGGAGAAGGTGCTTCAAATTCTGTCATTTTATTCTTTTCTTTCAATAGGTTTGAATGATAAAATGATTTTTAAGTGACCAGAAAGCTTTTACACATTTAGATAGTATATTAAATCATAAACAGGGTTTCAATGTGCTAGTTTGTGACTGACAAAAATATCTGGCATATTTTTCCCAAAATGTCATGTTTATTCCAACAGACTTGGTGGGCTTTTTTTTTTTTTTAATTGTTTCCCTTGTGTTTTCTTTTATACTCTTCTCTCTAATTCTTTTTTTTTTTCACCCCACCCATTTTTAATAGTGGCAATAATTTTAAATTGTGTTGCATGATCTTTAAATGTATTTTGTCTATTTATACATTGTTATTTATGGGTGGGGGGTTGTTTTTGGCTCCATCATTTTTCAATCTTTGTACAGTACAACTCGGATACAACAAACTTGCTCAGTTGGTGTTTTTTAAATAGTTCGTTGAATGCAGTACCTCCCTCTAACATTTCATGGTGTTGAGACAATCATACTCCCCACACCTCTACCTACAACTTTCCCCTAGCCTCTTTCCCCTCCTTAAGGGGTGCCATAACTCCGGGCAAGATCATCGGCTTCCGGAGTATGATTCCGTGGTTAGGGCGGTGTGATCGGCTGAGACAGGAGTCATGGTATTCCCGCCCTGTCTCGTGTGTGGCAGCACATTAAATTGTCAGACATCAGTTTCGGAGTATGTCCACAATATAGCCTATATAGTGCTGATGTTGGACGTTAAAGCCAACTAAAACGATAACTATCCCAAACACACACACACATATACCATGAATTAATCTGGCTGCTTTATCTCTTTGATCTACTGTTGCGCTCGGCGGCCATCCTATGTAAATTTAGTAGGTGTGCAACTTCGTAAGCTTGCTGACACCTCTTGTTCGTTGGATCTGAGGCTGGATATAAGATAGTTAGTTGGATCAAAAATAATTTGAATGTAGGGGGTTTGTTGTATTCAAGTTGTACTGTATTGCAAATATCAATCCTGGTGTCACCATGAGAACACACAAAAATTGATATTTAAAAAATTTGGTTTGGATCTTATTTATTATTTTTTGTTTGTTTTTACTTCAAGAAAAAACCGTTTTGTGTGCAATTAATTAAATATGCGTGTATTCATATTTAACAGGATTTATTATTAAATTTGTTGTGAGGAATCAATGTCCCAGTCTTCAAAACGGTTAAAACAAAAAACTTCAATCACATTTTTAAAGCAACTTACACAAGTTACAGTTTACGATATTGTTTACAAATCATTCTTTTAGTGCATAACCCCTTTTTATATTGAATGACCCCCATCGCCTTAATAAACATTGTGAAAATGGTTCTAGGGTAGGAAGAAGTATTGAATAATGTATTGTCCACTAGAGTTCTGCAGTTGGTGATTGATTAAATGCTGTACAAATCTGAACAGAAGAAAAATTGTCAATTAACCAATATTTGTTTTCACAAAAGTGTAAAGAATCAAAGGGAGACATGACAATTCAACCAGTCACTTAATATCATTATGATACCCATTTGATCAGTGATTATATGTGAAGAAAGAAGAAAACAACTCTTTCACAGATATCTTGATAAAGTGATATCTACTGGAAAAAATAGCTGCATGAACTGATCTTTGTATTATTGGCGTATATGTTTGTCAGAATAATCTTTCATTTACACTTCTAATTAGGATGTCAAGCTTCTTTTATGACCATTTTGAAATTTTGTCCACAGTTTGGCCAAGGATATGGAATGGGAGGCGGAGGTGGAGGATATGGCATGGGAAGCGGAGGACTAGGAGGTGGCAGCCAAGCATCAGGTGTGAATTTTCAGGTACCAAGTTGTAGCCCTCATTGGTTGATGGCCATTTATCATCTTCCATCTTCTATTAAGATTTTCTCTTTAAAATTTCTGGCTTCTCTTGCACATTTAACCTAGACTCATATCCACCTTTTCTTTCTTAGACTGGCATTCATATCTGTTAGACACAATTTACCTCATAGTATAATTGTAGTAAAATGAAGCTTGTGAGAAAGTGTTTATTGTCTGATATCACCCCTAGAAGGGCTTCTTCAGTGATCCACTTAATTATCATTAATTTTTGATACACTGGGGTTCTCCTTTTTTCAGACGCTTTCAGGTCAAACATATTCGTTGACTTTTTTCTTTTGCATCCTTGTTTACGAACCCTGTTGGATGGTGCTTTTCCCCCTAAACAAATTAAGAAGAAATTTTGGTCTTTTTGACAATAACATGGCTATTTTATAAGGAATGACACAGATATTTGAACCGTTTAAAAGCAACAGCCTTGTTTTTCTCCCTGTGTCATTTTAGCCTTACACAAGATTACTGGTATTAGAATTTGACATAGCTACGCCTTTTCCTTTAGTTAATTAAAACAATTTAGTAGTCCTGCTGTGTTTAATTTGTATTGACTAGAGACAAAAAAGTTCTTGGCATCTGGATTTCCATAGGGGTTTGTAGTTAGATGATGTATATTTAATAATTAAAATCAATATATTGTCAGAATCGTGTAAAATGTTTTTTTCATTTTGTGCAGCAGAGGAAAGGCTTGATGGTCAAATAATAAATACTGACGCCCACTGAATGAGGACTTAGTGATTACATGTGTGCGCAAAAATCCCTCCCTTTTATCTTTATTAAAATCCACAAGTGAATAGGTAGAGGCATTCCAAAATGTTTTTTAAGAAAATTATCTTGTTCCCTAGATGATGTGACATTTTTGAAAGTTGACTTTCACATGTTTGAAAGTTAGAAAAAACAACTATTTGTCTTTGATGGGACACAAAAAATTAAATATTTGATTGTGAGGGAGGACATGTCATTTTAACTCGACTGAAATAAAAAAAAAAATAAATAAATAAATATCATGGAGCTAATTTCTAGTTAACCTCAATGTACTACTTTGTACTTTGTGGGTAACTCTAATTTATGTAGTCTCACTCCATTAATGTCTTTATAAAGGGAATTAGGGCATAGAACTACTTTAGACAACAGGTTAATACTTAATTATTTAATTTAAAGAATGCAGAGGCTTATATTGAGAAAAGCTTTGGAAGAGGATGGAAGGCAATTAGACATAAGTGAAAAAATGAAAAATCACACCTCATAGATCACTTTAAGTTTTAAAGACTTACTGACGAAATTTTTTATTTTCCAGGATGGTCAAACTTTCGGCAAAGGAGGCAACGGTGGCCTTGGCCAAGATAGCTCAAAGTTTGGGGCTGATGGGTTTGGTGGTGCAATGAGTGGTAATATGGGAAGTGGAATGGGTGGAGGTATGGGAAGTGGAATGGGTGGAGGTATGGGAAGTGGAATGGGTGGAGGTATGGGAAGTGGAATGGGTACAGGCATGGGTAGTGGAATGGCTGCAGGTGTAGGTGGTGGAATGGGTGGAAGCATGGGAGGTGGAATGAATGAAGGAATGGGAAGTGGAATGGCTGGAGGTATGGGCAGTGGGATGATTGGAGGCATGGGTAATGGTATGGGTGGAAGCATGGGAAGTAATTATGGTTATGGAGGTAGAGAAGACGTGGGAAATGGCTATGACTCTTACAGTGGAAATGGCAGTTACAGCACTGGTATGGGGAGTTCAATGGGAGATGGTTTGATGGGCAATGGTATGGGAGGAAGAGGAATGGGTGGAAGCATGGGCAGTAGTGGTATGGGTGGAAACATGATGGACAACTACAGCAACAGTTCATCTTTTAGTGGAGGCAGAGCAGGTAGCAGCATGAGAGGTGCTTTATCAGGATCAGGCTCAATGGGAGGAATGGGCAGCACTGGTAGTTTTGGCAGCGGTATGTCCTCTGGAGCAGGAATGACTGGGAAAATGGGTGGCTTAGGCAGCAGTATGTCAAGTCGAGAGAGCTCGTCATATTTCACAAGCTCGGGGGCATCAGGAGCTTCTGGGTTATTGCCATCCCCTTCAAAATATGTGAGTAAAATATATTGCACCATTTTGCTCTTTTCAGTGTTTCATATTGAGGGAATTGTGTATCATCTGGTTGCGAAAAATTGTGTTTTACAGGCCTTGCCCTATGTTGTTGTTTTTTTTCCTTCTCAAACAGTTTGCTACTATTTTCGTTCGGGGGGGGGCATTTTTCTAAAAAGTTTGCTACTATTTTCGTTTACATGGGTAACATTTTAACAGCAATTGGAAATAAACAGTTTTATTTTGAAATAATTTTTTGTTTTGTTTTAAAGGACCTTAGCTCCATTTGTAGTGTGGGGATGGACAAATTCAGCAAAGTCAGATTAAAGTAACTGGAGACAAGCATATCAATGCATTATCTGATAAAGTTGAAATTTGATACTTGTTTTGCCTATTAGTAGATACTTGTAGTTTTGTTTTAGCAGAGAAGTAATCTTAACTTTGTTTGCCTGTTGCAGATGACCCCTGCTGGCCAGAAGCGCAGTCATAGCCAACTCTTGCCACAGCCTGAGCCCAGTCCAGATCAGATTGATTACATAGGTCAGCATTCTCAAGGCATTGGTGGCCATTACATGGACACATACAAACGCAGCCGTCTTTTTTAAAGCATTTGGCAGCCTTTTCATCCATCTATGTGCATGTAGTTAAGAGTTGGTATGCCAAGTTGCATGTGTGTGTGTGTGTGATACATTTTGAAGATTGTTGTGAAAATGTAGGTGTCCTATCCTAGTTATTTTATTCTCTTCTTTTAATTTGTGCTTCAGTTTTTTTGTTTAAAATATTAATTTTAAAAAGTACCCCCTCATTTTTTTCTCCTCATTTTTTTAATTCCATTGTTAAATATGTGCATACAATTTTATGTGTTTTTATGCATGTTTTCAAAATACTAACCAAGCTATATTTGTCTTTGTATGAATTTCATTTTTCAAACTAAGCAGGTGGATTATTGTTGTGAAGTTCCATTTAAAAACTTAATTTTTGTTCTGCCTGTGTCTATTTCCTGATTCAATTTTATGTCTTGCTACAGTTACTTTGTAACTTGCACGTTTGCTTTTAGCATGTTTTGGGGCTTTTATTGGGGGCGTGTGCTTTTTTTAAAGTCTGTAAATATATGAAGAAATAAATTTATATATGTTTGAAAAATTACTCTTTTGAAGCTATCAGTGTTTGTGTTTTAACTTGTTGAATGACTGGAGAAGATGCAGAGTAGGGTAAAAATTGTTATAGACATTACTATCTTTTGTCTGACAAGTTTATTTCTCATAGTTATTATATTGAGTTCTTTAAAATCCATGTAAAAAATTGGTTCATAAATTTTTTTGTACTAAACTTGTGTGTATGTTATGTTTTAAAGAACAATTTTTATCCAAAGGTATAATAATTGAGGAAAAA
Source organism: Elysia chlorotica (assembly GCA_003991915.1). Classification (NCBI taxonomy): domain Eukaryota; kingdom Metazoa; phylum Mollusca; class Gastropoda; family Plakobranchidae; genus Elysia; species Elysia chlorotica. The sequence continues at coordinate 212,342 of RQTK01000247.1, forward strand.
TTGTTTTCAACCAATTTTGTCAGTTGTAAGGTGGGGTCATGATAGGATGTAAGGAGTAGATAATCTGAATTCAAAGATATCATCCTTTCTCTCTCTCTCTCTCTCTCTCTCTCTCCCTCTA
>RQTK01000247.1:212507-240868 GCA_003991915.1 Elysia chlorotica
TCTCTCTCTCTCTCTCTCTCTCTCTCTCTCTCTCTCCCTCCCTCCCTCACGCACTTTATTATTTTCCCTTAATGATTGATTGATATTATGATGTTTAATGTTAATTATGGAACCAAAGTCCTTCATATGTAGTTAATATGAATGTCATTAAGCATATCATACATACATTTTTCAATAGTATTACAAATAGAGAGATTGGGAGTGTGGGATTAATTATTTTTTTTTCTTCTTGTTTTTGTGAGGGTTTTTCATAGTGTGTGAATATCACTATTTTATTTTTATCCAAAATGTAAGTAAAAAAGAAAATGTCTTGAAAATAAACCTGTAATAATGTGCTATCTTCCCATTTTTACTCTCGTTCATACACAGTTAGATAAGATAAGATACAATTTTATTTGTCTTTTAAAGGCACATTTGATGGTCCTTATAATAATGCAGCATAACAAAACAGTATAGACAGTTACGAAATGAGTTGTTACAAATATCGATACTCATAACAGCATCAATAATATTAATAACAGTAACATAATCAAAATAATAACAAAAATAGTAATAACAGTACGAGGGGTGTTCACTATGTTCTTAGCATGACAATGAAGGAATAAACCCAGAGACTTAAAATTTGGCACACTTACATTTATTTCTCTACATAGTCACCCTGCATAGTTACACATTTCTGCCACCTGTCCTTGACCTTCAAAAGTCCTTGAGAGTAAAACGTGTCATTTTGCACTTGAAACCACTCTTCCACAGCAGAAATCACAAAAGAGGATGGTTTTCATCTTTTAAAAGTGAAACAATCTTAATATGACATTTACATAAATATAGCATATCGACATGGGGGAAATAGTGTATGTTTATCAGAGAAAACTGCACAAATAATAGGATCAGATAGGTAATAACTTGTCCTTTCATTAGACTGTTTGATTCTTAAAACAAAAGAGCCAATTAAAAAAAAAAAATTAATGCACTTTCGCTGACTAATAAATTTTATTTGTCTTGTGATACATTAGAATAAAACAATTATAACTCGTCTCATCACTTAGTTGTAAAAAGTAGAAAATCAAGATACATGTACAGGTAATAAAATAGGGTGTATTGTGGCTGGGACCCAAGACTGACGTCTTACAATTTTATGTGCTGCCACCCACAAGACGGGCCAAGACTCCTGTCTCAGTCGGTCTAATTAAACTAACATTTACCCTATACAGTAGTGGGCAAAATCACAAGGGTTCGAACCACGAACTTGTCAGAAGTTCCTGTTGTACCCCAGGGCTAGAGAGGCGAAGAGAGATCGGATGCCTGTGAAAAGTCAGGAGTCTGGCATCTGAAAAGTTTTCGTCAGTTTATGACTGGAAGATTGCTTTACTTTATCCTTCAACCATCATGCAGCACACATGTGCGGATTGATATGCCTTTGTGCTACTGTTACTAGAAACTTTTGTATTGATCCGCATACCTTCCAATTTCAAAATAATAAAAATCAAAGCTTATCTTTGCAAATTTTTGGGAATATTCACAAAATAGTGCATGCACAAGGAATACTCAAATAGGCCTAAAATCATGGGATGGGAAAAGGTTAATCATTAATTGAATTTTTTAGTAATGGTCAAAAATATTTTATAAAATGGACGCGGAGGGGTTTGAGTGGTATGGTGGGTTAGGAACTATCATTAGTATAAATTGAAAGAAAAAAACTTTCTATTACAGTACTCTAGTGGTTTAAATATAAATCAAGTAAGCATAGATTTTATTAGTGGATCAAAGGGGATTGAAATAGTATTAGTAGTCTATGGGTAAAAAATGAGAATGTGTAAAAGTAGGATTATTAATGAAAAAACAATAGAAACCTTCAGAAAAAGACAGACTGCGACAGAAACAAAGACAAATAGGACAAACATAAATATTCTCCATAATCAAGGAGAACCAACTGAGGGTTAAGGTAGGTCTTTGCTAGTTGAGGCAGACAGGTAATAAATTTTATACTAAAATCGATAGTTTCTGAGCGCATGCCACATTTTTTGCCTAGCCCATCGTGTCATTTTCATTCCTTTCCATTTTTTTCATTTGATCATTGCCTATAGTATTTGTCTTTTTAAGAACCAATTTATGTAGGCCCTACATGTACCGTACTATAACTGTTTTCATTTTTTCTAGCAAGATTTTAAAGACAATTAAAATGTTTTTAAGGAGTGTTTTTATCATACATGTAGATGCACTGGAATTGTTAAGATTGAAATGCTCTTATTATGAAATTATAATTACCCTACAACATGTTTTAATCTAGCTACAGACTTTTTACAACTGCCTGGGTGTCTTTATTGTCTGCCTATGTGTGAAAAATACACATTGTATTTTCCATAAAAGTGGCAATAAAATTGTGCAAGTTGCGATCACAACTTTCCCCAGGGAGAGATTAGAAGAGAGGTAAACTCTTGCAGGATGAATGTATTTTCAGCTAAGTGGCATCTTGTTAGATACTCCAGCTTTATTTCTGAAAACAAACTTTGAAAATACAGTGCATCTCCAATCCAACGAACTCAGACTCAAAGAATACCCAGCATTCGACTTTAAGTTCATTGAAGTTTGAACAGATAAAAATCCCCGATTTTTTCCCTGACCGTTAGAAAACTATCTTTGAGTTGATCCAACAATTTTTTATCATTTCTACCCAAGACAAGACGATCGTTGGCAAGCTCATAAACTTGCTTACTACTTACCAAACACCAGATCTAGTTAAAAGAATATCGACAGCTCATTAAAGCTTAACGCTAGAGGATCAATTTTCCTGCATATGCAGGAAAATAATGGGAAGCTCAGGATAGTGAAATAGTCCTAAAACTAGACGCGCTCATCGGGAGGAGCACCCTAGCTCACAAGCTTAGCACTTTCGATGATAATCTACCAAACACGTCTCAAAATACATTTGGGGATAAACAAGGAGTCAAAGAGGAACCCAAGAATTTAAAAAGTAGAAGGCAACGTGAGATGGAATAAAAAAAACTTGAGAAAGCAGATGAAGGTAGCACCTGCGAAAGAAAAACGTGGGCTGCAGGAGCTTTGGTGATGGTTAAAGGCGAGACACTCAGCACTAAGTCGAGCAAAGTCGGCAACTGTGCAAGTAAGAAACGATCAAAAGAAAAACCAGAAATGCTTCTCAGTTTAAAGATCCAGTCCAGTTTACTAGACCGTTCTTCTAGCAACCAAGTTCAGGTTCCCTCTCAGTACAGAAGGAGCAGCTGGAAACCAATCGGAGGAAAACCTTTTCTGATCCAGATATAGAAATTCCTCTATGTGATCCTGCATGTCTAGTGTGGCCAGCTGCTCCCGGGGGAAAATTCAATAACAAACCATCAAATTTGGATGAAGTCAAAGCAGGATATGTAGTTCACAAAGCAAGAGCCAAGTCAGTACTAGTACACAAATTTTCGGAAATGGTTACCGGTACACAAAATTCTCCGCGGAGCATGGAACAACCTAAAGATCAGTGAACAGTGAATGGCTGCCGAGGGAATCCTAAAGGAGTAGAACTCGTCTGAAATAAATCAGTTTTGACCAATCTCGCTTTTAAATGTAGAAGGAAAGATAATGTTCTCAGTCATGGCATCCCGATTAACAAAATAGCTTATAAAAAATGGGTAAATAAATAGATCGGTCCAGAAAGGTGGCATCCCTGGTGTTTCAGGGTGCAGAGCATGCAACGATGATCTGGGAAGCCACCCAAAAGGGGAAATCCGAGAAACTTAACCTTGATGTTATATGGCTAGCCCTAGAAAACGCATAAGGGTCAGTACCACACCAAATGATTCAGTTCGCTCTAACTCTAAGGGTGTACCATGTCCCGGTGGATAAACAAGTAATGCTAGATGGCTATTTCAGAGGCTTCCGAATGAGGTTCTCCACTAGTGATTTTACTACTGAATGAATCAGAAAACAAAGCCAGACTACTCTCCATGTTAGAGAATTGCGATGCCTCGGTGGTGAAGACAGTGCAACCTACCATAAAGACTGGGCGGAAATGGAAAGTTGTCATAGCTGTGGCTCGAGCTAAGGAATACCTTAAGACTAAAGGAGTAATTAGGCAAACTGGTCGCAAGGGTCAGGAGTCATCAGTGAGGGAGAAGAGACTGTCCTGTGTATCTGGAGCACTCTGTTATCGAGCTCCCCAATGAGTTTCTATATATCTAACTTGGCAAAATATGCCTGACGCGATATAAAAACCGCAGGCCTACAACTACTACATTTTAAACATCTCGGTATACATAAAAATATACCTACGTCTGGTTTTATTGCTACTTTTATCTTTAACACCAATGCATGTATTACGGGGTACACATGCTGTTGTTTTTTTCCTTTAATAATGATAGAACAGAGGCCCTCCTATAGCTTACGTCTCCCGAGTTCCTAAGAACGTCCTTTAACGGCGTGTTCTAAGAGTAATATTTGACAATTTTGCGCGCAGCTGCCATTCACAAGACTCTGTGGGGATATCATGACTCCAGTCTCGGCCAATCACATTATTTACTGACAAAGGTTGTTTTGTTGTTTTTTTGTTTTTTTTTTTGGCAATCGCTCTATGGCATTGCCGAGATTCACAATTCTTTGTCCGTAATCGTTCGAGCATTTTGAAAATTTCAAACTTTTATAAGAATATAGTTATGCTGTTGTAAAACTAATTGCAACAAACAATTTTAATAATTTGCAATCTTTCCCCTCTTGTCTTAATAAACTAAAATTGTAAAACAGTTCGGAACTTAAATTCAATTTAATATCCCAAACTACATAACAATGTTTACATTTTTGTGCCATCCATCTTAGGCTCATTTTCAATATTTTGGCACTGTCCGTACATTTTGAAAATATTACATCGACTAAATAATTATAATTTGGTACCCGACCTGTCATCGTTTCTCAATAGAAGTTCCACCATGCTCAATGTATGTAGGGGAGGGGGTGGGGGAGAAAAAAGACAGCACCAGAAGAACAAAGATTCCAAGGACGAACTTTGAACAATATCATATATTATACAAATAGAGAGAAAGCTTGTATTACATTTTCTGTTATATTGGTCGACATGACGCTGTTTAATCGTTGACTAATCCCACTCGCAGTAGTCACCGAACTTTAATATAAACGGTCATCATATACGTTCCCCCTACATTGTTTACTACAATGCACTAGCATCATCATCATCATCATCATCATCATCATCATCATCATCATCATCATCATCATCATGCTGGCTTGTCGACAGTGTTTCACGTAGTAGCCTACCGTAAAAATCTGCCTGAAGAGTTTTCTGTCTTGAGCTATCCTTCCTGTCTCAATAGGCCTCATTGGTAGTAAGTCGCAGATGCCATCCATCCACCTTCTTGTAGGTCTGCCTTGTATTCGCTTTGCCCCTAGTTGTATTTCTATGATATTTCTTTCCAAACTGTCAGTATCATATTCCGTTTTCTTTCTGTGTTGCTATGCAAAAGCCAATTTGGCTTGATCATTTCGCCTGTGAGCTACTCATGGAACTCTGAGAATTTTCTGTAGCATTACAAATTTTTTAAAGAACACACAGTTTCTTTTCGTCTGTTTTTATAAGTATCCCACCTTTACAATACATCCATATGGGGAATACGCAAAATATTATGATTTTCAGTTTTGTCTCTTTGTTTTCCTCCCAGTTTCTCAGGTCGTTTCAGTTGTGCCAGAGCTGTTGGTGTCATTTTATTTATTTCCACTAAACATTTGCCGTCTCCGTCAATCATAGAACGTATGTTTTCACAGTGATCTACATACTCCACTTTTCTCCGTTTACTTGTACATCTGCAACAGAGCTGCATTTGTCGATGTTAAAAATTTCAGTTTTCTGAACATTCAGCAGTGGTCCTTTCTTTTCGACGTTTTGGCCAGCTTGTCAAGTCCCCCATGGGTTGTAGAGAGCAATGCAGTGTCGCCATCGTACCCCAGGTCGCTTAACTTAAGCCATTGGATGCAAGGCTCATTAAAACTATTATTTCTTGGATCGCGTTCAGGATTTCTCATTATGCACTCGGTATAAAAACTGAAAAGATGTGGTGGAACTGGAAGAATGCAGTTCGCCTGGCGCCTTTGCGAAAAGGGAAGTAATTTGCTGAACCGCGCTCCAAATAATTTTACTGTAGCCTCCTGTTCGACATACAACCGTTTTATCAACCTCATGAATTATGATATTAAGGTGAACATTCATCTTCTTTTAGCCTGCATGTGTATAATCAGTATCCTACTAGTTCTATGCTACCGATATGTATTATGAGACTATGAGAGGAACGAAGAACTGCGGATATTTTTACTTGAATTAAAAAAAAAGAAAAAAAAGCCTGCAGATGTTAGCATTGAACCATGATGTTATTGTATGTAATGGTTTTTAAGTATGATTAAGAAGCATGAAACCTAAATTTAAGGGTGTCTAATTGTTAGCGTGATTCAAATAATGGGAAAAGTATGTATTGCGGAGGTGTGGTAGCCTTGTGAAGTCTTTGTAGTACCGGTAAGGATTGTGGGGGAAATTAAGAGATGGTATTACATGTACATTCAATATCATATTTGTACAGGGTCCTGGGTTTTGAATTAAAACAAAACATGGATTAGTAGTTGCGATAGGCCTACGTGCAAATATATTTATTTATTTGTTAATGATTAAATAAATAAAGAGGCAGGCCGTGCCATAAGATATGAAAGTTCCAAACTCCATATCCCGTGGACCGTGCCTTTAATATACGGTAAATTGACGACTCTTTAAATAAAAAGAAAACAAGAACAAATTTTGTATTAGGTATTTTTGCACCAACATGATGAAAGAAAGAAAAACAACAGCACACGACGAGCGCGCCCGCATTCTATCAGTCGCGTGCAAACATAATTATGCCTTTACCACTCAGAGAGATACAGGAGTCACCGCTGCTACTAGTACAATGTATTAACTGCCTTAGGACACCATTAGCACAATCTAGCCATTACCGAGCTGATGTGCCGTTAAAACAAACTCTCTCACTCTATTTTTCCTTTTTTCAACTGATTTGCACAACTGACAACACATACATTGTGGGCCTAAATTGTACCCTTTTCTTTGGATAAGCAATGTCATTGCGACGCCAAATTAAAGACCGCATAGAAAAGCTTAGCCGGGATGACTTGTCCCCTCTATGGTTCTGGTCGCTTGCTGCGTTGTCCATCGCAAACAACATTAGACTATTTCGTTTTTATGTGAACTCTAGCTGAGACTGAGAGCGTCAGCTCGCAACGATTGTAGGATGCATCATACTTGTACATGTTATTTGATAGTCCAATAGCGCAAAGGGGGATATCTAATTTTGTGTCAAATAAAAAACATGTATCGGTCATTGATATCGGTAGACACTGGACCACAGAAATCAAAATATATGTTACAGTGCTACATGTATTAGACATGCTCTGAGTTACACATCTTTGAGTTTGAGTCGTAGGTTATGGATCTGGTTTTTTTATAAGCCTATCAATATTTTGATCTTACGGTAGACCTGTTAGGCCTATCTGATATCATTCAAATGGTAACTGATTATAAGCATAACATGATAAAACTATATCTTTGTGTATCGATTTTCTGTAACATTCCTGAAACATCGTCAGAGGAAAATTTAGGGGTAGAACGATAGTAAATTAAAAACAAAAACAAAGAGAGAGAGAGAGACAGGGAGAACGTGTAAAAAATAAAACAGCTTAACTTAGATAACACAAAAATCTGGCCAAGAAATCGGTAAGGTCTAGCTTCCGTTTGTGTCGGTCACTCGGGTCGAACTTGGATGTAAGCAAAGATCATCAACATGGCTACTTCTTTGGTATGGAAATCTGGTGTCTCTTTGCTCAGACGCTCTCTTACTGTAGCTTCAGTAAGATGCGCTGGTGGTCCTCCGGCAAAGCAAATTGATCACCATAAAGGAAAAGTTCGTAAGTAGATCTGGAATATAATCTAGATCTAGATCTACTTCAAGTTGGAAATCTCCCTGCCTCTAGATTCTCTCTCTCTCTCTCTCTCTCTCTCTCTCTCTCTCTCTCTCTCTCTCTCTCACTCTCTCTCTTTCTCTGAATGTCTCCCTCTCCCATCCATCTCTTCTCTGTAGATTCAATATATCTCTATCCCTCTCCCTCTCTAGCTTTGAAGGATTTTACACATCGGGTCCAAAACCATTAGATCTAGAATCTAAAACTAGTGGCTTATATTTCTGCCTAAGCTAAGGCTAAAGAGAGATTTATTTGAGGGGACAAACTATAGCCTATAAAAAAAATTCATGATTTTGGTGGGGGGGGGCTAGGGGCGGGGTATAAGTAAACAATTACGTTTTTTTTGCGTTCAAAAGGAGAAATTTTCTCCTTACCCTGGTATTTTCTAGCTTTCCGCACTTTTTCCTCCTTTCCTCCCAAGTTTTTTTATAAAAACATCTTTTTTGTAATACGCTGAAGTTTATAATTCCACTATTCGGTAGCCCCGCGGTTTGGCTTGTTAAGTCCGACTCCTGGTTATATTGCTCCATTTGTGGATCAATATCTATATGAGCCGTACTGTTGCCTTACCGATAACCGTCAGTAAAGTGCATAAACAAAATGGTGATAATGGTTATTCAATCATTGATAGCGTTATGTTTATTTTTTATGCCTCTCTCCGTTACCAATGTTATGATTTTTTTATCAATATGACGACCGTTTTACCCGTCACCGTTCTAGGGCTAGCAAAGCTGAACAAGTGATAGCACAGTGTTTACATAATGTACTGTTTACCTTTTCAAAGGCGATTTTAACATAATCAGAGAGGTCAGGAAAATACGCTGAAACTAGTGAAAGCAAAAGCGCAAAGAAAAGTTTTTGTCGGAGGCAGTTGTCCATTTGGCTGATCAAAATTTTAGTTCTTCCTCCATGATCTCTTTTCTAGAGTCTAGATTAGATCTCTAGACTCTAATCGGTCTCATTACGTCTACCCAAATTCACCATAATCCGAGAGGTCAGGAAAAATACGCTGAAACTAGTGAAAGCAAAAGCGCAAAGAAAAGTTTTTGTCGGAGGCAGTTGTCCATTTGGCTGATCAAAATTTTAGTTCTTCCTCCATGATCTCTTTTCTAGAGTCTAGATTAGATCTCTAGACTATAATCGGTCTCATTACGTCTACCCAAATTGACCATTTATTCTATGTCTAGATCGAAAGCTAGTTATCTAGATCTAGACTTTAGTGAAGTGCTATTCTTTCACTTTATACAACAGTACCAATGTTCTAGGTCTTAGAATCTAGTCCTTGATTAGTTTAAAAAAAATAAAATACAGCGAGAAAAAGAAACGCACAATAAAAAGTAAGACATGCTGTTGATGTTAATTTTTACTTGATACAGATTTCTTTGTTAACTATCGGTAGTTTCTCGGAATGATCCACAATAGCCTATTAATTCACAGTGGTTTGTTATTAACTTTATTTGTGCATACAATAGTGAATACCGATCTCGGTGATCTGTCTATCCTTACGGTTATTTTTTAATTGAAGCGTGTGATCTTACTTGATCAATAAATGGATAGGACAACACTCTTTCACTCAATCAGTGAAAACAACAATGACAATTTAAGATAACAGTTGGTTACCTCTAACAAAAGAAATAAAAGGACAAGTTCATAAATCATACAGATATTCCTCTAATCAACACAACAGTACAGTGGAACACACTTAACCCGAAAACGGCTAAACCAGAAAAAAATCGAAATAATTGCGGTTTTCCTTCTTTTTTCCTTATATGAAACCCACAGTAAACCGAAATCGTCGGCCAACATACTATCGCTAAACCGAAAAGAATTGACTAACTTCATGCCACTGGGTGGTAGAGTTTCTCGAAAAATCAGCGTTTCGGACACACGTTTCCCTCCCTTATGCAATGCAGTACCCCTGCCAGTCATGAGTCATCAAATCTATCACTAACAAGGCCCACCATCAGCGCCACCAATAGGCTTACATTTACATGCTGATCATCGTGAGCCACCTATGCCTAGGCCCATGCAGTCTCTAAAACTAACAATGTATGTGCGTAGCCAAGCAAACATTGTTGCATCACTTTTGACAGTACACACTGATCTTTACGTGCCATCAAGACCTAGCCCAACACAGTCTCTAACGCAAACATTTGTTGCATCACTCATCACTGTCTGTGCGCATGTGATCAAAGACCTGGCTTGCTGAGTGACTGCTTGGCAGACAAACTTAGGCGATGCTACATTGTTTGCAGTGGTACAGGCTCGCATACGCATTGTTATGGTTACTAGATTTAGGATGAGGGGTCAAGGGGTGCCTTGAAATTGAAAGGGGAGAGAGAGAGAGAGGGGGGGGAGTCAATTAAAAAGATGGAGAGAGAGAATGAGAAAGAGGGAGGGGGTCATTAAAAACATCGAGAGAGATGTGTTGAATGAGTGAATGAAAGGTAAAAGTGAAATGAAGAAGACTAGTCTAGATCTAAATCTAGATCTTGAGAGAGAGAGAGAGAGAGAGAGAGAGAGAGAGGGGGGGGGGGGGGGCAGAGAGAGAGAGAGAGGCAGAGAAAAGAGAGAGAACGAGGGAGGGAGGGGGCAGAGACAAAATGACAGGCAGATAAAGACAAATCATAATTTAAGCAAATCTTTTAGTGCCTGCTGTCACTCTTTAAAAATTTAATCAAACAAAAATATGCCCTATGTGTTCCGGTATTGGTAAGGAAAAGCACATTTTTTTCACACACGTACCACAGATACACAAAGCAGGAAAAGACAAATACAAAGCGAAAAAAAAAAAAAAATGAACTTCCTTTACTATGTAGGGGCTTAGCGAAACTCATTTATTGATTTAACATGTGTTCCAAGAAGGGATATTGCCCAATTTCTAATTCAAATTTCGTGGCTTGTGTCCCTTTCGTTTTTTTTTTTAAATTTTTTTTTTATCTTGTCTAGACCTATGTTTAAACCAAAATATGTTTAAACTGAAATTGAAATTAGACCCCCTAAAATTTCGTTTTTAAAATGTTCCATTGTAATATTATCTTTTTTGCGCTCAGATGTTATTTTGTAAACATCTAGGCAAGTTACATTGTGTATATATCTATAATCTATAGTATCATCGCCAGCTTTCTGCACTCTAGATCTAGCAAAGCGATTATCAAGTCTGAGAGTTCTATTTAGTGATTATATTTTTATATCTAGATTTGCATTTATTTAACTGTATACACATACCTTTATCACTTTTGAAGCCACTAAGTTGTTCTATCATTGTAGTTTACATTTTTATAGCAGGGTGTCGACTATTTATGTTGCCATAATGAAAAAGGGGTGCACAATTAAAATATCTCATATACATAGAGAGTAATTAAATAAAGGCTATATTTGAAAGCATTTTAAAAAGTCTGTCAATGACATGTGCAGGTCTAAAGGTCTAACAACCTTGGTTTTGTATAATAAGTGAGGAATAAAACAGGATTGAAATGAATAGGTGGATAAAATAGTTGGTTTACAAGGACGACAGTTTGATGAGCTGTTGTATACCCGTCCAAGTTATAAGGACACTTTATTCACTGTGATCCCTGCGAATTGTTGGCCTATAAATGTACGTATTAATAGAACTATTGATAGCTTTAGACTGTTTATAATCTTACAACTCACAGGGGATCACATATTTAGCCTGCAATGCCCATGAAATTGCATTTAAATTTTCAGGGTTTTTGCCAAAATTCATTTATCTTTTGTAGTACTAAAGATAGAATAAAAACTGAATGCAGGTTTGCAAATTGTAGCATTTTGTCTTTCAATTTAAATGTCTTTTTCACAAAGTGCAAAGTGACTTTAAATTGGTATGTTACGAAAAATATCTTTTTGAGTGGACACCAAAAATTTTCCTCCTTTTTCACTTTTTGTCACCATCATCACTGACTGTTTCAATAAATATTTTATAAATGGTTTAAAAAAAAATTTGTTAGCTGTGTTTACTCCTTTTGTTTTTTCCTACTTCCGTGGGAGGATCTGTGCTCTGCGGATGTGATTTGCTCCGCCGAGCACCCCTCCATCAGGGGTTTATTTTGCATTGCATTTTGTTTTAAAATAATAAATTCTTACATACATTTGTTTTATTTCCTATATCATAATTGTTAAATTTTGTTTTAATTGTGGTTGAAATTACAAAAAAAAAATTCTGACAGTTTTACATATTTTTATATCAATTATAGGAAGTATTAAAATAAGGCCTGGGGGGGCAATTCAACACTGGAATTGTTGCTCTGGAGTGTCAAAAAGGTTTGGGGTGGAGGGGGGGGGGTACGAGTAGGGTTAGAACTAGGTCTAGGTCTCTTAGTGCTACATGTATGTGGCTAGCTTTAGGGGTAGGGTAAGACTGTGGGCTATGGTTAAGGTGAGGCTAGGGTTAGGAATACATATAGGGTTCGAGATTAAGGCAAAGTATAGGGTTCGGGATAAATTTAGGAATAAGGTTAGGATTCGGGATAGATTTAGGAATAGGGAATTCGACTTGGGGGGGTTCTCATTATTTCCAAAATAAAACTCAAAGAGGAAAATTGTCGTCTCATCATCTCAGCATGTTTTTGCAAATTTTCTATGTAGTACTACTAGGGATGGGCTTGGCTGTTCCACCATCTAGCTTTGCACCATGCAGCCTTGTGTACTTTGATAATAGATCAAGGTTTAGGTGCCTGTAGGTGAAGGTGGGGTTACTCTCAAAATAAATTATAGAAAGCAAATGGAGAGAAAAGCGTGGATTTTCAAACCTCCAGGAGCCTCCTCATCCCAATATTTCTCATTATCTGTGGTGTCGTTATATTTGGGCTTTTTTGGGACTACTGTACTGTGTACAAATTAGAGAAACAGGAATTTCCATAGCTCTGTTTATTCCAACAGTTCTTGTTATTCTAGATGTTGCTAAAAATGGGGACTACTGGGAATTGAATTTGATCAATTGATATAACCATGAGACTCAGTTGAAGACCTTTTAGTTGTAATATATAAAACTATTCTTTCTTTCCTCTCTTTCGCTTAGCATCTGATGATGTCACAATGCCTGATAGCATAGCTCATGCTGTTGGTATAGATCGTCAAGAGTTGCTTGCTCGAGAGGCTGGAGATGATGTGAGTCACTTATTTTATTTTATAAATATTAAAATAGTGGGTGAATGAAACATATAATATATAGCCTATAGATATATTTTAAATATAATGCTGATGATGGACATTAAACTGAATGAATCAAGTTTATTTCATTAGACTTTTTTGGTCCACTTTTTTCTTCTTTTTAATTTTTTTTTTTTAGTATGTGGATTCAATTTGTTGAATAAAGGGGATAAAATGATAATTAACTTTCATTAAACATCCTACCTAGATAATGTTATGTTGCATGCATGTATACATGTTCTTAGGACTAACTTGTATCTTTAAAACCCAAACTCGGATATGTAGAATTTCCTTTTACCTGAAAAGAAACTTTATTTCTCTTTCTTTATTTAAGGCATGCATGACAAAAACAGGAATTATTACTGTTTCAGGTGCTTTAAATCTATTGTTAGCTCTATTGTGTACAGGTTTCAGTGCATATCTCAATTTAGAGCATGTAGCATTTAACCACATTATTCGGCCAATACGTTGTCGTTCAGAATAAGGCACCAGAGTGAGAGGGCATGGTTAGGACCCCTTAAAAAAAGGTTGGGGAAACATGCGGCCACACCATCCCACACCTATGTTGTCTACTTTCTCCAGCCTGTTAAAATGTTTTTCCTTTTTGCAAGGTGGCCATTCCCTAATTTCAACCCTAAATAAATATTTAACCTTCAACGCCACTCCTCATTTGTATTGTCACTTGTGTTAAGCCATTCTTTTGTGAAAATCACCTGGTGCCCTGTAATTTTTTTTTTTTTTTCTTTTTCTTTTTCCTTCTTTTTCTCTTCTTAGTAATATCCATAGATAGATAATATAGAATGATATAATGACAGAGAGGATTTCAAGGGTGGTAAAAACATTCCTTGTGATAAGCCTTGATGGACATACAACAAAAATAGTTTTACTTGTACAGAGAGATAGAAATATAGATTAGACATATAGCTAGATCGACAGATGCGCTGATCACATAACTATTTTCTGCCACATGCGACAATGTTTTTTATCCCTCTTTTAGGGTAACTGGGTGATAAAAACCCACAATGGTTTACTGTTTAAAAAAAAAACTGCACAGTACATTGCTTTTTTCCTCTCTGGAGGAAGATGAGAACCAGGAGCATAAAAGAGCAGTAGCAGGAGATTGAGGGGTAGGAAAATGAGTATTAGGAGGAGGTGCAGGAGAAAGAAGAGGAATAGCGGTAGAAGAAGGAGATTTATAGATATGTAGGAGGAGGTGCACAGGGAGGAGCAAGGGAAGCAAAAGATGAACAGGATGTTATGCAGAATGAGAAAGAGGAAGAACAAAGAGGAGGAGCAGAAGGAAGTAAGAGGAGGAGTGACGCATAGCAGGTGGAACAGTAAGAGAGAGGAAGAGCAGGAGGTAGAAATAGCATACATAGTATTACCAGTGCCGAAGCTTATTAAATTTATGACTGTACATGTCACATGTTTTTCACCCACAAGGGGATTCTCTTTTAGGACAAAAAAATCAATAAATTACTATTTTGAGAAACTGACAACATAGATAGAAGCATAAAATAGAAATTACGGAATTTTGGTTTATATCTTAAAATTGGCACCATTTAAAAGAATATCAGCCTGGGTGTTATTTACCCAGTGGCGGTGAAGATTAAAATAAAGTTAGGCAGCTGTCTATTTTTACTACCTTGTTTAATCCACTTGAATTATGACGCTCCCACTGTATGGTTTAAATAATACTGGAGCTGATGCATACTTTTTGTTTGCTTGATATACGACAGAACCAGAACTAAATATTGGTATAGATTTATAATTATGCAATGCTAATGAATGTGTTTTCAAAACATGTTCAAATGTTTTAACTTTACAGTCTTTGTTCAATATAAACTTTGGATGAAATGAACTTTTGCGTCAAGTTAAGTGAATTCCACTGTCTACCACAAAAATTGAAATTATGTTTTTGAAAAATTATGGAACCAAATGAGATTAAAACTAAAGGATTTGGCATGGTAAGAAAGGTATTTGAATCATGTGTATCATAGAACTAAATTTATACACATATATCTAAGAAATACTAATTTGAAGTCGCTTATCAATGAAACAATTTCTGTACCTTTATGATTTATTTCCAAATATAGGATCCTTTCCAGATGAAAGTAATCAAAAGAGCAAAGGGTTCATTTGAGGAGCCAACAGTCATAACTTCACCAAATAGGTCCAGAATGGTTGGCTGTATCTGTAAGTTTTGATTAAGAATTAAATTGCGGAAATTGCCTGTTTTATATTTTTGTTTATTCCATATGTAATAGTGGTAGAGTAGAAAATAATACACAGTAATCATTTATTTAACATGGTACATGTAATCTGATTTTGAAAATCAATGAATTATACCTACAAATTTTCAATTAATCCTAAGGTATCCGCATGCTGAATGAAATCTATTTATCATAGGAAAAGTGTATGTTCCTTTAGCTATGCTTTACTAGAATATTTGTTGCTTTTTTAGAAATAACTTTATTCTTTCTCCTAGGTGAAGAGGATGCTCTTACAATCAATTGGATGAACCTGCACAAAGAAGAACCCAAAAGATGTGAATGTGGCTACTGGTTCAAGCTTGTTGATGCCCCAGGTGGTGGGCATCATTAACGTGTCTCTAGGGAGAGCTTAATACATGGGGTCTGTTTGCGAAATTAATTTATTGATATTGTAGGCATATACTTGCAACAGTCAGGGCATATTGGATTTGCCATTAGTCTTAGATTAATACCAGGGAGGGGGCTGATGGTTTTAGATTGAAATTTGAAACATATGTGAAGGTACAAGAAAGACTGATTCTCAAAGGTAAAACTGAATATCATGAAATGGTGTGAAGAGACACACACCTATAGACAAAAGAGGCAACTTTGTAAAGGCACGAATGGATTGTCCCCTTTTATGTTTGTTACTTCATTGCACATGTCTTGTAAGGAATACTAATAAATATTTGACGTTCAATTTTACAGCCTGGTCGTTTTCTGATTTGTGCAAAATATACACGTGTGTATTTTGGTTTATCCTAAAATAAATTTGCCTCATGGTTGTCGTGTAACAGATTAAATAACATGGGAGAAGGAAATGTTTCCTTGCTGAAGTAATATGGGGTGGGTTGATGGGTAAAATCCCAGAGAAAGGTATGTGCTGAGTTTTCCCTAAAACTTGAAGAGTCAATAGCACCACTACCCATCCTTGATATGCCACGTTTCCGGAAATTTCCGGAATTCCGGAAATCAAATTTAAGTCCAAATCCTCCAGAAATTTTTCTTACTGGCTCTTGAGTCCAAAGTCCATAAAACTTTTCATCGAAAATTCCGCCATATGTTTTTTTTTTTTTTTCTGAAAAGAAATGCCTGTTACTATGTGCCTTTCACTTTCAGCCCTCATTGCTGACACAGCACAAAGCCAGATATACAGTCACGAGGACCATTAGATTTTTTCAACTGGCTTATCTCCTAACCCAACTAGAACTAGTAGCAGTTAAACAGCAATTTCCGTGGTCACACCTCACATACTTCGGTGTATTTTTAAAAGTGAAAATTATGCGCTGTTAATTTTTAAAGCGCACCCTTTTGAACACCTCCGCCGCTAAGTTAAAGCAAATCAATGTTGTTTATGGTTATCATACAACTACGGTTAATTGCGCAACTAAACCCCCGAGTAGAGAAAGAAATTTATTCAAGTTTGCGAGTACGGGAAAGAAAAGCAAAGAACAATGTTTATCGTCATGCGATATCTTTTCGTTGTTTATCAAATTTGCAAAATACTGTTTTTATCGGTATCGGCACAGTAGTTGACCTCATCCGGGTTACCGACTTGAACCTCTAGTTTATCTGATCAACATCGTTTATTCTTCCGAATAATACCGATCTGTCCATCTTGATCCAGCCCTCGCCGTTTTTTTTTTTCTGACAAAGTGATTCCAGCCAGGGTGTGTTTGATCTGACTCGAATCAATTGGCTATTTTAATGAAGGAACCTTGGCCGAACAGTTCTGAGCTAGGTTAGCAAATTTAACATGCGTGCTCCTCTGGTAACTTTTATAAAAAAAAATAATCGAGGTCTAGCTAGATCTAACAGAGATGTATCTTATGTGACAGCTACATTGAACATATATTATAAAATCACAATAATAATATTGCTTCTACTTCATGTATTACTGCTACATGTACATAAACTTCTTGGGGCAAAGTGGCATAGTGGTTGTGTTGGTCTTCCATTCGCAAGGTCTCATGTTGGAAAACCATGCACTGAAAATTTTGTCCCCTATTGGGTCTGTGTCAGTAGTAAAGTGTGACTGGCTGAGGCATGAGCCTCGTATCCCTGCATCTCTTGACAGCATGTAAAATTGCCAGACATAGCTCTTGCGGGTATGTCTACAAAGAGCTAATGTTGCACGCTAAGCAACAAACCAAACATCTACTGTCACTTCAGTGGTACTACTACACATGCACTACTACTGATGATGATGATTAATATATTTATAAAAGTACAAGCACACCATTTAAATAATAAAAAAGACAAAATACTACACCAACTAAATTTTCATAATCTGGTGATTCTCTTTTTAAACATAATTACATGTATCTTCTAAAACACAACCAAACTTAAATTTTGCTTTTTGAATTTTGAAAATCGGTTAAAAAATAAAAAAAAGTTATGATTTTTTCCCCTCAATTTTTGGACTCTTTTTTTTTTTGGGGGGGGGGGTACGAACAATTAACCTCGTAGTCAAAATATCCCACTTCTAAACATCAATAGTAAAAAAAAGTACAAATGCAAACACATTTACTCCTACACTGAAGTACTGATACCAACCACACTTGTAACACTAACATTTGCCAAAAACAAAACTCATCATGTGCAAATCAAAAATGTTATTGAATTCCAAAAATGGTGAAAAATTCATTGGACTTATAATTCTTTTCCATTTTTAGCGCCATTTGTTCACACAGTTTGGTCAAAACATGAAATGTTAACATATCTTTAAAGATCCTAGAACTTTGCTTACAAAGTTATATGCAAACAATAATGCTACTAGCTAGGAGTGTCCAAAAATGCCTCTGCATACAGTTTTAAGATTTTGCGAACAAAAAAAGTATGTTTAAAAAATCAGACTTTACTTTTTGTAAAATGCCTAAAACAAGCCTAAGCAATAAAATTTGGTATACACATGTATTTCTTTTAGTGCTTAATCAATTTAAACACTCAGTTTAAAGCAGCAAATGAGTCTTAGAATGTTAAGCTAACTCTAAGATTTTTACACAAAATTACAAATGAAGCCAATATAAATTACATTTTTTTTTCTTGACGTAAGCCCTGCTGATATTGGTTAATTTCAGATTTTATAAATGCATCTTTTTTTTCTTTGGTGGGGATGTACTTTCATAGCCAAGGGCAACTATTAGAGATTTGTAAAATTCATGGAAAGATCCTGTTAAAATCAGATTTTTTCTCATTTAATATACATTTTCTGTACCTAATTTGAGCTTTCAAATTTCCAACTTTATTTTTCTCTTGTATGAGCATTGAGCTGATCTGGACTTTTCTCTTGTCGCACACAGCCCTTCTTGGTTGACGAAGTCGGTGACGATCTTTAAATGCCTCTCTCTTTTAGTTATTTCATTTTCTTTCTTTTTCTTTTCATTCTCCTCCAACCACTCATTTTTCTCCTCACATCTTTTTCACTTTGTCTGCGGCATTGTTTCAACTCTTCTTTGTTCTTTCTAGCCATGGTCAAAAGATGAACAGCTTCTTGTTTCTTCTTTTTATTCATCCAATGATCAGTTCAATTATGCTTCCACATATTGATTGAGGTGTGCAGATGTAGCGATTCTCTCCTCCTCTTGGAAATACAAAAGTCAAGATCGCCAAACAATATCTCTCCCACAAGATTGGTCAAAGGACAGGTTTTCATTTTCAATATATCATAATCTTTGGGTACGTTACCAGCAAGGGCGGCTCGTGCCTTTGGGCAGGGTGGGCAGTGCTCGATCTGTCTCGCTAAAAAGGGGTTGTGTCACAAAAATAAAATGTAAATAATAATATGACAAAAATGAAAATCAATAATAAATATATCCGTCAAAATCTGCAACTACATATAAGAGATAAAACCTTAGTACGCTCTTTTCGAGCGCGACGTGGTTTAGATCTAATCTACATCAGAATCCGATGTGATTTCGGTGCGCGGAGAGCAGGGGCAGACTATTTCCAAGTTTCCACATCGCGCGCATTGCCGAGTAGAGCCCCCTTTCACCAAGGTAGCCCAACATCGTTGTAATATTCCTTCCTTATACAAAAATTGGATTTTGACCCTAATGCTTTCTTTGTCTTTATAATATATAAGCCAAGTTGGGCTAGCCCGACTTGGCTAATTTTTCTGATATTTTTAACGAAATCTGTTTATATTTCTCTAGGCCTTAAAATTGATTCAAACAAGTCTCTGGTGGTCAGTTTAATTTAAACATGTACCTATAACCCCCTTTTAATTTTGTTTTTAACCTAAAAGTTTAAAACCAGCATTGAATTACATGTAAATATACTTTAGCATTAGTGCAAACAGGCAATACAATATGACTGAAGATCATAGGGATGGGCCAAGGCGATGTCATTTTCAGGCATCTGAGAAAATTTGGGTTGCTGTCTGTCCAACGTTCAACCAGACAGTGCAGCCTAGGATCTCTGGTTCAACCATTCTTAACCTAAACCCCCACCCCTCACACACATTCACTTTTTTGTGCTTTTTAAGGTGTGCAGGCCCTAATTGTTGCATTGAGAAGTTGTGCACTGCATTGTCACTTGTCAGTAATTGTTGCTGTCGGTATTGTGAGATACTGCTCCAGAATACTGTAATAATTTGGCTTTTTCATTGTGATATAACTAGGTCTAAAATCTACTTACTTGCACTGGCTGTATTAACATTTAACAACGCATGCTAGGAATTTATCGCTGAGTGTTCGGATTTGAATTTATCGCTGAGTGTTCGGATTTAAATAGGAAAGTCTTGAAAAGTTTTCAACTTCAAGCCTTGTCGAGCTGAGCTCATATATATGTATATATATATATATACAGAAACGGAGCATTTTCTGGGGTTTTCTACATGAGAGTGTGTTATGGGGCATGATTTTGTGGGGCATTTTGTATATTACTGTGGGATTTATATATATACATGTATACACTTATATATGCCCCGCAACAGATATATGACTCACAATAATGTTTGACATCGAAATTTAAGGATGCCCCGGAAAATACAATATATGCCCCACAAACGATTGTATTTTACATTTGCTACATACAACTTGAATTCTTCTTCGCTGGCACCGTTTCATTTGTTCTGAAGCTCGACTGCACATTTTGAGACATTTACTGTATTTGTTTAGTTTAGTAATCGAAGTTGGATATTTATACCCATGCTTTATGTCATGCTCCAGGTTGTTACGCAGAATTTTTATGCCACCACGTGTACATATAATTAATAAATCAAATTTTAAACAACATTGAGACCCTATTTAGTTACCAACAAAAAAATAGTTTCCTTCAATTAAATCGAGCTGCCTTTTCGCAGACTCCACAACACAAGACTTTGATGCATTGCAAGTTTTGGGCTATGTCGAAATCTTACGACTTTGGAGTTCACTTTTATAACTTTTAAGCACTCATTTAAAGCATTTCTATTAATCTTGTTATATAGAAGATGCGCTAAAATAGTTTTGCAATATTAATATGCAACAAAAAAAAAAAAATTTATTATTTTTATTCATTGCTCAAAGCCCAAATTTTGACGATTATCTCATTTTGAACGATTTTCATTAAAAATAATACTGCCATCTGAAGAAAAGACAAAATCATGTGGGTTTTTTTTACACAGCCATCCATTATTTCAACAACGTTAAAAAATATATTGCATACATCTTAATTAAAATTATAGATAGGCAGTAATATAGATAGATTTAAGAGAGAGAAAGAGAGAGATGTTAAGTGGGTAGAAAAAAACAAACAAAACAGCAGGTAAAGAGCTTGCTAGATTGTATAACATGCATACACCTTAATTAGAATTATAGATAGCTTGTAAGATAGGTAGATTGAAAGGTTGTATTTTTTATTTGTTTTTTGTGTTATTTTGTATTTAGAGAGATAGTTAATTTGTTATAGATTACTGATAGTCAGTCAGACTTGCATACTTACATTCATTTTGAGGCAGAGTCGGATAGTTAGAGAGAGATAAAGACACTGAGAGGGATACATATAGATATAGATAGAGTGAATAAGAGAGAAAGAGGAGAGAGCGAGCGTGACAAAAAGACGCTGATACATACATGTACATGCATACAGATCAGAGAGCTTCACGGAGACACTGAGAGACACAGAAACAGAGGCAAGGATAAAGAGGTGTTGGTGTTGGATAAGATTAAATTTTGAAAATGTGTAGATTCTTTGTTTTGTTTGTAAACGCCCAACACCAGCACTATAGTATATAGGCTTTATTGTATATTAATTTACAGATAATTTTCAAGAGAAAATTTTAATATTTCATATTAAGTCTCAGTGGCTGGTGCCTTAAAAAACAAGTCGGGCAAAGTGGCAGTGGTGGTGGTGGTCATGATGATGATGATGATAACGATGATGACGAAGATGATGATGATGATGTTCCTTACTTAATAGTGACGGCGGTGTTGATCTTTCTGTTAGTGTTATATAGAAGCTCAGCTCGACAAGACTTGAACTTGAAGTTAAAAACGTGTCAATGACTTTACTATTTAAATCCGAGCACTCAGCGATAAATTCCTGCGTTGTTAAATGTTAATACATGTACAGCCAGTGCAAGGAAGTAGATTCTAGATCTAGTTAGATAACAATGGAAAAAAGCCAGACAATTACAGTGTTCTGGAGCAGTATCTCACAATACCGACAGCAACAATTACTGACAAGTGACGATGCAGTGCATAACTTCTCAATTCAACAATTACACACCCCTTTTTCTTTACTGGCGGGATTTAGAAGTCCCACTTTTTTTAAAATACCAATAACACCGTCAAAATTTGGTTTAAGGTGATTTACATAAATGCAGCCTCCCAAATTCTCCATTTTTTGAGCCATCAGAAACTCAAGCAGTCGGTTTTTAGTAATGAAGTTTCAGTAAGTGGTATACTGCGAAAATCAGTCCAACAATTTTGCAACAGGATTTTCGGAAAATTGTCATTTTTCTCATAAATTCCTCTAATTCTTTGTAATATTTTAAAGCTTCTTTTTAACTAGCAAGCAAGGTTTCCGAATATGCCCAATTTTTCAGCATATCAAATTGCAGTGTTGAGCGATCTTTATTTAAGCTGAAAATGATCCTCTCCGAACAACAAAGTCACAACAAAAGACCAAAGACCAAAGAGCTGATGTCATTTGTTATTTAGATTTAACCAATGTATTCCCATCATCACTACTGACTTTGCATAAAAAAAAGTCAAGGACAGCACATGTACCAGAGTTGTACAGTCACGATTTCAATAGGGTTACTGGCGTATCCACCCCTTTCTCCTGAACGGGAGTAGTACTAGCTCATATTCGGACCGCTGAACACTTGCTCGTCATAAAAACATTATTACTTTCATCTACTGACGTGCGCTAATTTGCTCTGGTTCTCTGCTTGGGGAAAATGAGTCTCTTTCACACTTTATAGTGTTAAGGGAACTACCGAAGCCTAGTGGAGGTAAACGAATCGGCTCAAGTAGTACACTAGTAGGGCGTTGTTCTCCCAATCGAAAGGTATCCGGTTTGAAAATCCACTGCCAGTCATACATTCACAGTTACGGGTACCTTTTTATGTTCCGCACGACGAAAACGATTGACACAATCACGCCCCTCGGGCATGGGGTTTTCCGAACACTCATTGACTCCGTAAGTCATGGAAGCCGATGCAGATTCCACTACTTGTCGTTTTCCTTCTCGCCATAGGCCTCGTTAAAGCAATTTCACAGGATCTCTTGTAAAATCAGCACAATCTCCTTACATTTAGAAAAGAAAAGCCTAAATTTTGCGCTATCCTACACGTACCGGTACGGCGACAAGCGGCATTGACAGAAGACAAAAGCTCAAGATGAAGGCAAGACATGATAGATCTATACATATCATACTTTATGTACTACATGTATAAAGTTGGTCCTCGAATGTGGCGGTTCCTAATTTTGGAGCTTCTAAAGTGGAAAGAGGGAATAGAGGGAGGCAGATAAGCCAAACCTTCCCTTCTACGGTAGGGGGCAGGTCAGATTATGTTTATATACATGTATTTAATAATACTTTTTAGGAGGGGTGAGGCTGGAGATCAGTGAAAGAGGTGAAGCTGGTAATGGTACGTGGTAGGGTTGCATGATTTTAAACTTGGGGCATTACCGTAATGGTATTCTAATTAGGTGCTGCTCCACCGTTCCAACTATTACTATATTGTATTTGTAGCTCCCACGACGACCACCACCATAGATACCCCAACCATTACTAATACCTATACAGGAATTATTAATAATTAATTGATAGTGCCAATAATTACTTTTTACTACTACTACTACTACTACTACTACTACTACTACTACTACTACTACTACTACTACTACTACTACTACTACTACTACTACTACTACTACTACTACTACTACTACTACTACTACTACTACTACTACTACTACTACTACTACTACTACTACTACTACTACTACTACTACTACTACTACTACTACTACTACTACCACCACCACAATAATTCAACACTTTCATTACCATCCTCCTTCTTCCATTGTGACTTCTAACATTATGATCACCATCAATCATCACTGTTATTATTAAATGACTTTAAAGCCCGATGCTAATGTCACTCTTAATATTGCTGCCATTGCTATTCCTTCCATCGTTGCTATTTCTCTCTCTCTCTCTCTCTCTCTCTCTCTCTCTCTCTCTCTCTCTCTCTCTCTCTCTCTCTCTCTATCTTTGTTATCGTATCCTTTTAACATCATGACTTTTTATTCCCATTCCCAATCACAATCTCATCCATGTTTATTTATAGCTTCATGTGATTCTGAGCTCTTTAAAAAAACTAATTAATCTGGGAAAAGATGCGAAATTAAACATGGTGTTCAACATTCAACAGGTACCGTACTAATTTAATTGAGGAAGCCAGCATAAATCGAAGTTGTAGATTTGATGGTTGTAGAGACCCATTGAAACATCTATATCTATCTATTCATAATTATACTCTTGAAAAGCAAGGAAGAAAACACGTCTCGTTTTAATTAGACATGTCACATGACTTAACATATAGGGCCTAGTCTAGATTAGATTCTAGGCCTAAAATCTAGACAGATCTAATCTACAGCTATACTTATGACTTAAAAATATTCTAGGCCTAGATCTTTATCTAGACCTATAGTCTAGATATATCTAGATATAATCTACGTCGAATCTAAATATAGCTAGCCTATATCTAGAATTCAACTTTTAAAGATTTGAAAAAAAAAAGGCCGTGCCTGCTCGTACGTGACCGTACGCGTCGACGAGATTCTAGGAGTACGGCACTCTCGAACAGCGGGAGGTCACGCGATGTGCCGTACGACTAGAACCTAAGCGTACATAACACAACATATGGCCTCTCAGACTAGAACCTATGCTAGGTGTACGGGCCCGTATGTATTTATAGATCGTGTATATCGTACGCGACCGTACGTGAAGAAAGGATTGTAATTTGTATATACGGCACTCTCGACCTGCTTACCCCCCCCCCCCCTGTCACACGTCGATCCTGCCCCCCCCCCCCCCCCCCCCCCCCCCTTGCATAGAAAGTAGTTTCTGTTAAATTTAATTACATTGTTGAATCCTAGTCTTATCAACAATTTCGATAGACAGAATTAGTCCAAATCCTCCCATGATTTAGCTGGTGATTCTGTGTTTTGACCTTTTTTTAAAGTGTAATTGGCGTGTATCCAGATCTAAAATTGAAAAATTTAGTTTTTTAAGTTTTGTACTACTAGTACTGATATTCCTTTAGATTCTGATAATACTTTATAGTGTATAAATTGTACTGTGAGTGATTCAACAATATAAATTAGCATACGGTAAAAGTAATTTGTTATTGAATTTTTAACTTTGTTCAATTCTTGTGTAGCATGCATTGTACTTGTAGTTAAATTTCGAAAGCATCAGTGGAATAATTAAAATTAATTTTACAACATTGTGGAACCCTATCGTTAAGGGTATGATGAGAAATTTCAATGCATACTTTTTCTGTGGGCATTGAGTGAGTTTGTTTATACTGCGCGTTAGCTTTATGTGGTAAATTTTGCTTTTTAAATTTTGAATTTGAAAAATAGTTCATGAAAAAAAAATGAAAATTTTTGTTACAATTAAGTATTTGCTGAAGATTACATCCTAAAAACTTCTTTGTTATATTACGAATACTAAAGCAAGACTATATTCAAAGGTCTAAATAAACAAGTATTCACTCCGCTTTCAGTTTCACTCACATACTTAGTAAATAAGAGAGAATAAATTTCAATTTCAAACCAAAAGAAATGAAAGTTTAATTGACATAAATTTCAGAAACATGCATAACAAAGAAACAACTTTCATCAAATTAATATTACTGGCTTGAACCAGTTCTATATGATTTCAGGTAACAATGTTTGATATCGTGTGACCCCACTGGTTCGCTGATAAAACTCAGACTGAGACAGAAAAGAGAAAAGGAGGGGAAAGGAATCAGGAACCAGTTTCCGGCCGCGGGAGTTTCCGGTCGCCGCACTAAATCTCGAAGGCTGCAAGAAATGTGTGCGACTGCGAGAGTGCGAGAGTGCCGTACTACTAGAATCTCGTCTATTCGTACGGTCACGTACGAGCAGCCACTTCGTTGGGGAAAAAAAAAAAAAAAAAAGATTTATAAATATAGAGTCTAGAGTTAGATTCTAGACTTGAGATCCATTTTAGCTAGAATCCAGGTCTATGGTTAGAACTGCAAAACTAGATCAAGTGATGTAGGCTTGTTTCATTCTATTGTTGATTGTTCTATGGTAGGTATTTTGATCGGTACATCCAACACCATAGAGTATACTAGATTCTATATCCGCACTAGATGTAGAATCTATCTAGATCTAGATCTAGAGTGTTTCTGCCGCTTACGTGTTTCTGTCCAAATTTTAATTCTTGATCTTGATCTTGATTGATAGATCTTTATAAATAGATGACATTATGGGTGTTTGGAATCAAATTATTTGGCCCTACCTTAGAATTTAAATCTAAATCTAGTAGAATTCTCTCCAATAATGTTTCCTATTACTTTAGTTTTTTTCAGTTTCTAGATGTAGATTATAATACTAATAGGTCTACAATTTTTTACCTTGGTATGGAAAAAGGAATGCAGGAAAGAACACTGGAAGTACATCAATGAAATAGTGACAGATCCAGAGGGGAACAATAAAAAGTTATATGCATACGTTAAGAGTAAATCAACAGAAAACACAAACTATATCCAGGAATTGAGAAATAAACAAAATAAATTACACCAAAAAGCATCAGAGAAAGCTGAAATTTTAAATGAACAATTTTCATCTGTATTTTCAAACCCCCAAAATTACGATATGGGATCAATGCAAGGAAACCAATACCCTAATATGAAAGATATTAAAATCAACCCCAGAGGGGTGTATAAGCTACTATCAACAATTAATGCCAACAAAGCCACAGGACCTGATAACATCCCAGGCCGTCTTCTAAAAATTTGTGCTGAAGAACTCACGGAAGTGTATACCATCTTATTCCAGGCATCAATTAACCAGGGTAAAATTCCTGAAGAATGGAAAATAGCGAACATCATGCCTCTGTTCAAAAAAGGAGATAGGACTAACCCAGAAAATTACAGACCTGTATCCCTAACATCAATCAGCTGTAAAATACTAGAGCACATAATACACAGCTCAGTCATGGACCATCTAGACCATCATAAAATTCTAGGGGATAACCAACACGGATTTAGGCAGGGGAGATCATGTGAAACACAACTAATAACAACCTGTAGAGACTTTATAAATACATTAGAAAAGAATAGACAAGTAGACGCCATTCTTCTTGACTTCTCAAAAGCGTTTGATAAAGTTCACCATGATAGCCTCCTCTTTAAACTCAAATTTTATGGAATTGGCGGTAACATCCACGAATGGCTCTCATCATTCTTGAAAGGTAGAACACAGGAAGTAATCTTAGAAGGAGTAAAATCAACACCAAAACCCGTACTATCAGGGGTCCCACAAGGGACGGTCTTAGGACCATTACTATTCCTAATCTATATAAACGACATAACAAATGGCCTAGCAAAAGGAACATCACTCAGACTCTTCGCAGATGATAGCCTTCTCTACAGAGAAATTGTTAATCCAAATGATGCAAATATACTCCAAAAAGATCTTAATACACTTCAAAAATGGGAAAAAACATGGATGATGGAATTTCACCCACAAAAATGCCAAGTAATTACAATATCAAAGAAAAAAAATACCATTACCAAGGACTATTTTATACACAACACCAAACTCGAAAGAACAGGAAGTGCAAAATACCTTGGAGTTACCATCGATAGTCAGATAAACTGGAGGGAACACATTACCAACACATATAAGAAAGCAAAGAAAAATCTAGCATTCCTTAAACGCCATCTATCGCAGTGTCCCAAAAACATCAAAGCAAAAGCGTATGAAGTGTATGTCAGACCAACTCTAGAATATAGCAGTAATGCATGGGACCCACACCAACAAAATAATATTGACCTACTAGAAAATATCCAAAGAAGAGCAGCCAGATTCGTCCACAATCAGTATGACAGACAAAGCAGTGTCAGTAAACTGCAGTCCCAACTAAATTGGCCATCATTACAAGAGAGAAGAGCTAAAAGCAAAGTAACAGTAATCTACAAAGCAATAAATCATCTATGTCATATACCAACAGAAGACCTTATTATGAACAACAATAGAACACGCAGAGCAGGCGGCAGCTACATGATACCAAGGTCCAGAACAAATGTTCATTTATATTCCTTCTTTCCATCAGCCATCAGACTGTGGAACCACCTGCCTGAAAAGATTAAGGCTTCTGGCTCCTTAGACTCCTTTAAATCAAAAGTCGGCAATATCAACATAATTCCTGTGAAAGCCATAGATCAGACCCAAA
>RQTK01000247.1:241955-260276 GCA_003991915.1 Elysia chlorotica
AACAAATTAAATGTGATACAAATGGGTGACCACTTAAAAGGGCATATCAATAAGCTTGATAACTCATGCTAGGATATTTACAGGATTTCTTTGTAGATAACATTTCTTTTAGATCCATTTACCCCCTTTTTCGATGATAGTCGGCGTAGGTCCATATAGAATTTAAATTGGGTTTGAATGTTTTTAAACCCCGAAAGATCGCCATTCGATAGATCTAGAATTCAGTATTATAACCGGAGCAGAGCCCCGCATGTGAACATGTTGAATGGAAAGAATAAAAAAAATGTAGGGTAGATGAGCGGATCTATGAGTAGTACAAATCTAGATCTAGTTATTTGATTTAGCTTTTAGATTCATGTTTATCCTCTTTTCGATGATAGTCGAGGTAGATCCAGAATTTACACTGCGCACAAATGTTTTTAAACCCCGAAAGATCCCCATTCGATAGATCTGGAATTCAGTATTATAACCTGTTGAATGGAAAGAATAAAAAAAAATATATGTAGATCTATAAGTGGTAGTGTTGACATTAAATGGATTTAAGAAAACAATAATAATTATGGCAAGAAATCTTAACTATTGAAATATTATAACCCTGGCAGAGCCCTCACCTATTTGAACCTAGCCCGCTTTCACTTACGATTAGCTAACTGAAATCAAAAACAGCAATGGCTGCTTGATCGACGAATCAATTTCAATTCCTAAAATCTAATTAATGCTTTATGCGTCATCGTTAAAAATAAACGAACCAGCCTAAGGACTTCAGAAAATTCCAAGGTACCAATATATCTAAATTTCAAGTTTGTACCTTGAGTAGTTATGGCGGAGAAGACGATAATAATTTCACCGGTTCATAAATATATAATAACATTATTTGTAGCTACAACTCTATCTAGTCTTGCAGCATCCCCTCGCTGCTTGCAGGGCTGCACTGCCAACCTGCTGCCTAGACACCCGATCCACATGCAATGTTGCACTGCCATGTCAATTGACCCAAGTGGTAAAGGGTCGCTCATTTGAGTAACAAAGCCCCCACCTTTGTTCCCAGACCTGATTAACAGTCACTTAAATTTGGACAGAAAATGTAACTGGTTTGCAGTCTCATCATAACTGTGTATTAATTTCTCAACCTCTGTTTCCTCCTTAATATTACTATTTGCCGCACTGAAACTCTTTTGGTACTCATCTATAGCCCACCTGATAAAATTTACTGTGTGGTTCCCACTGCTCATGCACTTCTGTGCACCTCTAAAAGTCTCTGTATATCCTTTAGATGTCTGATCGATGTGTTTTAATTATTCTTATTTCCAAAAAGCATCTACCAAGTGTTCGTACACTTTTCCCTCAAGTACCTATGTTTCTGCATCCTAAGTAAAACTGCATGCACCACCGTGACACTGCCCTGGACTTGGGTGATCCTTCACTTGGTGTCAATACTGTCCTTTCACAAAGTCTATCTAGCACACTTTGACATACTGGTACTTCATAAAATGATGAAAGAACACTATTTCAAGTCATAAGGACTGATTGTGACACAAAGTTTTTGAATTGGTTGCACATGTTGACGACTTTTCATATGTCTTTGCAGGTTTAAGAAAAATGGCCTGTTTTAATGGGAGTGGTATCCGCAAGCGGAAACATCATGTTATAAAAGTTTTTGCAGACGTTCTGTGCATAGCACTAGGCAAGTAGAACTTTTATGTTTATTGAGTAGTTATATCAAATATGAACCTTTTTGTATATCTATTACAAAAATTAACACAGGTTTTATATTATAATGCTATCATCGGCTATGTCCACCTGTCTATGGGAACTTTAATGTATGTTCTACAATTGTTACAATAGATGTACTTTTTTCTTTTCCATGAGCTTAAGGGTGGTTGAATTCTGGGGGAAGCATTTTTCATTGTCTACATGTCTACAAAATAAAATCTAATTACATTAAATTTTTGTTTTTTTCCTTGCAATATTAGTTGTCACTGGAGTTTTTGTCATTCAAAAACAAGTAGGCACCTTCCAGCGTGGCCTTTTCTGCGACGATGAAAGCATTAAACATCCCGTAAAATCTGATACAATCTCAGTTCCTCTGGTGCTTGCAGTGGGAATGATAGTGCCTTTTGTTGTGGTAAGTTGATTGATGTCTTTTGCTCTGATTGCTGAAGAAGTTAGGACAGCCAGGATTTTTCACTTTTACAGAGCCAACATTTTTTAGCGTTTATTTTAAACAAGGAAATGATCATGTTTTGAATACAATTATTACTTGCGAAAAATTCTGATTTTAACACAATGTAAATTAAATGCTTCAGAGGAATTTTATTGTATTTCAGTGAAAAGGGAAAGATATTTACAGCTTTTTTTTTCCTTTCAAGCATAAAGACTAGATTCAACCTTCTGTGCCAAAAGATATAGATCCTCTAATTTAAAAGGAAAACAGACTCTTTTAATTTGATTGAGAAACAGACACTCTAATCTAAAATAGTTTTTGAACCATTTTTCCGTTTGATTATTGTCTAGTTCCAATGTGAGGAATCATAAGCCCATGTTGTGACCATTTCAGGCACAGTCTCATGTTCTGAAGCTATAGCTAACTATATAAAAGCAGATTTTAGTTATTTGAGTTCTAGTATTCTAATGATTAAATGTTTTTTATTCCTCCTAGATTTTGAGTGTGGAATATGCTTTTCGCAATGGTGGTCAAATCATGATCATGACCACAAAAACATCAGGTCAACAAACTTACTGGCTGTCTTCTTTTTACAATGCTTTCGCTGTGTTCATATTTGGATCAGTTGTCACACAATTTCTCACAGAGCTAGCAAAACATTCTGTTGGTCGACTAAGACCTCACTTTTACACATTGTGTGATCCAGAGGTTGATGCAGCTATATGTGCAAAGGGATATATTACAGACTTCAAATGCAAGTCTACAGATGTGGATATGCTGAAGGAAGCCAGGTATAAACAAAAACATTTGTATTTCGTTTTTGCTGCTTACTTCAAATAGAGAAAATAAGCAAACCTCTCTTTTCCCCATGACCTCTGAACAAAGCTTTTGATGATAATATTCATAGTCATACCAGTCAGTTAAGACTGGTTAAGTTTAAAATAGAAATTCAATTTTAAATCGCATCACAAAATAAAGATATACACCTTTTTAAACCAGGTTTAATGAAACTATCTAACAGGGAGGCTAAGTTCTTGAAACCTCTTTTAGAATCCTTGGTGATGTTTTTCTTTAAAGTCATATCTTATCACCAAACGTCTGATGGTTTGATTAATACAGTATCTTTATAGCAACCGCGTAAATTCTTTTTTACTCTTAATAGACCATTGTGAAACGATTATAAAGAAATATATAATTTAATTTTATATGTTATTCTTATTAAGTACAAATTACAACGGTCACATTAAGAGATAGTAATGGATTGTGAACTATTTTAGGAAAGTATGCTTCATATCTTTTTTCCCCTTCTTTTCTTCCTTTTTAGGTTATCTTTTCCATCGGGACATTCTTCTTTTGCTATTTACTCTGCTGTGTATCTTATCGTAAGTTGTAGTTTTTTAAATTATTAATTTTCAAAACAGGACTTGAAATGTTGAGAACTCTTAGACGTACAAGATTTGTTAAATTTCTGATTGTATCTATTATTTCAGAAAGCAACTGTAAAAAAACAAAACTAAAAAACAATCTGTTCCTGTATTTAAAGTTTCTTGCTCACATAGGCACACATGTGAATACTTTCAGTGAATTGTTATATCTTTGAAACAACAAATCTTATCCATTCCAATGTCAATCAATAGTTTATTTTTAAGACTAATTTACGGGGAAAAAAATGGTGAATAATGAAAACTTAATAGCACCAAGCTCTTGGCCAAAACATCAATCCATTCCATATCAACAATAACTTAGTAAAATTGATTTAATCATCACAAGTTCCAAACAACCCTTTCCTCATCCCCCCTCAAGATACCCCCCCCCCCCTCCCCCACCTTTTTTCCCCAATTCCCTCATGTTCTATTTTTAAAACTCTTTTTGAGAAGTCTAATAAAACTATTTGAAGATTGGTTCATGTAATTTTTTGGCCCCCATTTATAGAAAAAGTAAATTTTCTTGGTTTTGAAATCTGACTTATTTTCATGGCTTATTCAAGATTGCTCTAGACACTGTTTTTTACTGACACTCTATGAACCTATCTTTTCATATAAATCACCTCTGCTTGTCCAAGCTGTACCTAGAAGGGCGGATAGCCTGTCGCACTGTCGTGCTAGCCAAGCCTGTCGTCCAGCTGTTTGTATTTGCTCTGGCCTTCTTCACCTGCCTGTCTCGAATATCTGACTACAAGCACCACTGGAGTGATGTGTTTGCAGGCGGTGTTTTGGGAGCTGCAGTTTCTACCAGTGTGGTGAGTCTCTTATAAAGTAGATGGATGTTTTAAGTATTGTTTGTCAAAAAAAGATAAAAAATTGAAATACTTTTTTATTTTGAGAGTAGCCAAATTTATCAAGTTAATGCATGAGTTTAAACTAATTTTCTTACGAACTTGATGAAGGGGTTAAACTTTAAAAACAAATCTGTGATTCATTGTCACTTTTTGAACTCATTCAATTTCACAGCCCCTAAGCGCTGTTATAAGTCCCTCAAAATGTGATAGATAATATTGATAATGTTAAAAACACTTTTCATTCATTTATTACATCTTCTTTCTGTTTGCAGGTGCTATCTTTGACACATTTTGGGAAAACGCTTTGCAAGAGTGACATCCTGTGCTGGTCAAGCAGTTATGAGAAAAATGAAGAAAATCAAGCAACAGAGTTGGTCTCATCTACTCAGTTTGAAAACAAGTTTGGGAATATGGCTGCTACTGAAACAGTCATGAGTGTTGAGAATGAAAGTCATGTAATCAATGTTCAAAACTTGAACCAATCTTAAATTTATGAGCTTACTTCAAAAAATAATGGCATTTTACTTTTGATGTGGTCCTATTTTATAATAAAAGTTTTAATAATGAATATATATATACATACTTATATATATATTATATCTTACTGGCAAATGGTGTCTATTTCATAATGTAATTAAACAACCTTGCATGTTATTTATTGTCATTCAAATGGAATATTTTAAAATATTATGGAGGGCACACTCAAAGAGTTACCACAGAAAACAAAAACTTTTCACACAAACTAAAAAAATAAATAAAAATGTACCATAATGGGGAAAGTTTAGTTTGTCTTTTTTTAAAGTTGGAATGTTTTTGTATATTTATTACATGGGAGAGAAGCATAGGCTACCTAAAATTACCTCTTTTAAAGGAATATAGAAGCTAAAATGAAAAAAAAAATGGGGGGTTCAGTAACTTATGATTTCTTGTATGTACACAATCTATTATTATGCCTTTCCTGAATTTTTTTTTTCCATATTTAATGGTTTTAATGATGTGCTATTTTTGTTGCTGTTGTTTTTGTTGCAGTTCATTGCATCATGTAGCTGTTGAATAGTAATTCTTCCTGGGAATCAATATCCTTTTCTCCTTTTTTATAACATAAGATTACCATTTTTATTTGCTTTCTTTTTATTCTATGTTAGAACAAGCTTTCTGTCCTGACTAAAAACATACATCTCCAGTTGACCATAATATTAAGAGCCTCATACTCTGTAATATCTACATTTTTATAATCCAAATGGCAGGTAGACCTATGATAACTACCTTATTTTAAAAAATTCATTTAGAGCAGAATATTACATTGTGAGTCTTTGATAATGAAACTTTCAATGTTAAATAATATTTAGGTTCAAGTGCCTCCCTTAATAAAAGCTTTAAAATATCAATATTGCTTTATAATTGTAAAATCTCTTATTTGAGATGAAAACTGCATTACCTGAGCTTGCAATGAAGGATACAAAACTTAATGATGTCACAGGTGTAATATATTTTTCATTTTAAAACTGGTCTAAATGGCATACTAGATTTTTTTGTTTTGAAGTGGAGCTTATTTTAATTATATGCTTTTTTGGGCTGTTTTTAGATTAACATTACACAGCAGGCACTTTGCTTGGCCCTAAAATGGAACCCCTCAATTATGACCTTGTAAATTTGAAACATTTTCAAATCTCTTTTAGTTTAAAAATCTTAATATATGTCCCTGATTTTAGACCAAAGAAGACTTGAGATCTCGTTTGAAGAAATTCTTTCATCGATTTCCTTCCTCACCCCTCCTAAAAAGAAAATTAAATGGATAAACCTAATCTTATCCTCCCCCCTAGTCTCATCTGTCTCCCTCTATCCTCTTTTTCCACTTCAAAACATCAAAAGTTAAGGAACCCCATACATAAGAGGATCAGGCTAGTAGTAACAGAACGAACTAGCATAGGATCTATCATGCCTTGCCTTCATCCTGAGCTTTTGTCTTCTGTCAACGCTGCCTGTTGCAGTATAAGACCCTCCTGGAGACATTAAACCCGGAGAGAGGGAGAGAGAGCAAAGCTCTATAGAGAAGATAATTATCTGTTTTTTCTTAGCGGGATCTTTCTCTTCTTTTTTGGAGTGCTCAGGAAAATTAGATGAAATTAAAAAAAATGTTTTAGGGATTTTTGAAAACCCAAAGGACATGGATGATTAAAAACAACCAATCATCTTAGCAGTTGCACTTACTTGAAGTTGTAAAAAATTAAAGTGATCAATAACATGTTAATTTAAATGTGAGAATAGCAATTTTGTTCCGTTAATTAGCTGATATATGTGAGGCAAACAGGGTAATTCAGGCACAACTTGGAAATTTGACGTTTGGAGTTTTTTATAGTGTGTTAAGCAGCATTAAAAATGCAGTTTTGGAGGTTGAACATTTTTTAACCCCAACAGTTCTAGATCAGAGATATTCCTGTTTATTTGAAAATGAAAAGGGTCAATATAGAGTTTTTTTCTTCTAATGTTTCAAGGGCTCTAGCTTATAGATTATATCAGTGACTTGTGACTGATTCATCCTGGTTGCATCCATATGTTGTTTGTGGTATTATAATGGACTTAAATGTTTTTTCTATTTATTTTGAAGAAAATTTATGTTGCAAAAAAGAGTTTAACACTTGGAGTTTGTTTTACTGGTGGAAAAAAATTGTAACCCAGACCATGAACGAACCAAAACTTAAAGCTTATGTTGGCGCTGAAGTACATGTGCTTTTTTGAATGAAACATGAAGCAAAAAATATTGGAGTTGTTGGGTTTTCCACAATCTTGCCCAACTCAAAATCTAATGTGAACAAATTTCTGAACAGTACTATACTCAGAACAAAAGTCTAATTGCTTGAGTCCTATCCAGCAAAACAGTTAAGTATTGGTGTAAGCATTTTAGAAGTAATTTTATCTTGACTTTCCAAGATACCAGGTAAGTTTTCTTTGAACTGTTTTAGGAAGTTCAAGGTTTTGTTATAATAAAGTGCTTTTACAAGATAAATTAATTTAAGCCATTGGTGATTTTAATTCAGCTCTTGATCAAGATGTCTGTGCACAAAAATTACCTTTCATGAGCATTGAAAAATACATTAGTCTCCAGTGGTTGGACAATGTATTCTCTCGCACAGTAATCAGTAGCATAATCCACCTGATTCAACCTGTTTCTTTCTTTCGAATCATTTTCCTTTTGCCCTGCTCAAAAAGGGACTTGAAAGGCGCAAGAGTTAACACTAATAAAGGTTTTCTTCAATCTGCAAAGACAAAACTCAAAAGAAAAAAACATTGTTCTATTCACACATACTATTTCAAATATATCAAATTTCAAGTTTTTACTTGTTTCTTTCATTGTCAAGATAAAGACTTTTAATACACCTTTTATATGTACCTTCATGTAGATCTTGATTTGTGTATGGAGGGTTAAACATGCCTTTTTACGGTATGAAAGTATGACCTGTTTGTGAGTTTGAAATGAAAATAAAAATCCTTTGATATTTTCTCCTACACAGATAATTTGTTCTAGACATATGAGCTGTGGGTACAAACTAAACTCAGTTCCAAGACGGACCTCCGAATGTAATAATTACAATATTAATTATTACTCAGTTTTCTTCATGAGAGAAAAATCATGGCATTCCAATCTTAATATTGACAGAAAAATTATCAGTTTCTCTATAGGCAATAAAATGTATCCAATTTAGCCTTAAGATCTTTGGGGCCATAAAGCAGGTCATAAGGTTGTATAAATGTTCTAACTGAAATATGTTAAGAAAAGGTCTATTGTAATATACTGTGTCTTTTTCATGTTTATATATGAATACTCTTTGTGTATATGCCATCAATGAATGTTGAACATAAAGACAATCACACCTTACTAGCCTTAGTTTTAGGTATCTACAGCACTGCTGGACAAAGTTAATATTCTTGTCCCATCACTTTGATGCACTATACCAATATCTAGACTGTAAGAAACTGTCTAGATAAACTAAGATTACTCATGCATAATAAATATAATAGTTTTGGCATTATATTAAAGTTCTAAATTTATGTCATTAGTATTTATATACAGGTGTACTAAATATTGGCTTCAAGCTAAATTACAATCTCTTATGTCACTCAGTCACTTCTTCCACCTTACTTATGAGATTGATCATTATGTTCACTGGATTCTTATAATATTCAATGATTATCTTATCTAACACTTGCTGTCACAGTCATACTTAACTTTCCTGCCATATGTTGCAACTAATTGAAAGTACTATGAATCTGCTTCAACTTAATATGATAAGGTTACACTTAAACCATTTAAGATAAAAAAAATAACTGTAGAGGCACATTGTGTACCAAGTTTGTTATGCTATGAATCAATGTATTACCTTGTATTAATCAGTCTCATTGCTGCCTGGGACACTGCTTGGTTGTTGAATATACCTATTTGTTGTTTTTACCTTTATTATCAGTGTGCCAAGGAAATGTGTAAAACTTAAAAACACGATAAATATATATTGACTAATAATGTTCGTTGTTGTTAAAAGAAAGTTACTCAAATTACTTATTTTACCCTTCATATTTTTTTAATTTGTTGAACGCAATGATACTTACATTAATGGATGGAAGAGATAATATTCTGAAAAAAACATGACCATCATGGCAGTTAAAAATAAAATTCAAGCTGTTATTTGGCACATATATCTATATGATACATATTTTTATGAAATTATCACTATGATTACATAGAAAACTATATTTTTAGTATGTACAATGCCTTTTTTAGTCCCTAAAAGAATTTATTATCAAACAAACAAACATTTACTGACAAGTTAAAGATTAATTAGAGAAAAGGACTTAGAAAACTTTTAATACATTTTTTTCTAGTGGTAAGAAAGTCTTATTTCCTTTTATTCCAAAGATTTATTGATAATCTATTTAAAAAAATTCAATGCATTTAATAACCTGTGTGATACTTCTGTATTTTTACATTTTACCTTTAATGTTTTCCTTACATCTGCAGAAGAAAAATGTTTCTCCCTAATTTCGATGTGACTTTGTGAAGTAAATGTAATGTTGATTCTGTTGTATTTTTTTTGTTCATTTGGTATAATCTATCCTTAAACGCTCTTATTGTAAAACTAACATTTAGTTGCTAGATCACATACAATTGATATATCATTTTTAAATATAGACATGATTTGAAATTTGATACTTAAGACCTTTTATCATCTTTTGGTCCTGTACACGAAAATAATAAAAATGAAAAGCATTGTAGAATTCGTCACTTTGACTTTCGATCAGGTATCATTTCTGTTGTATCAGTATTTATTTTACCTATTCATAGGAAATGGAACATCTGAATGTTTTATAATTATGGACAGTAAAATCATTTGCTGTTAAAAAAATGTAATTTGTTGTTGTTGTTGTTTTTTTTAGAAATGTTTAAAGCTTTAATCTTTTAACACAATATAGCCTATATAGTGCTGATGTTGGACGTTAAATCACCTCAACCCAGCTTAATCTTTTCAAGTTTTTTAATGTCCATATCAGTCTCTTTAATTTTTAAAAATATTTTCTTTTATGTGCCAATTATATTGTTGTTTAATTTACATTTTACCTTTTTTTTTACTTAATTAGCTTTCTTTTGATGTTTTGGGTGAGCTTATTAATTCTTCAAACCAATAATTTACTTATTTTCTTACTTCTATTTTTTGTGCATTTTGTTTGGAAATAGGGCTTTGTATTAATTATTTTTCTACATTAAGCATGGGCACCTTAGGTACAAGTTTTTTTTTTTTCCTTCAGAATAAATAATTTTCAGCTTTGAAATAAAATTGTATGACTTGTGGTTTTTAAAATTGAACTGTGTATATTTTGATGATGCTTTCTTGCTTACACAAGTGACTGGTGCAAACAATGATCACTTGGCTAGAACGTTCATAAG
The DNA here is from genome assembly GCA_003991915.1 of Elysia chlorotica. Classification (NCBI taxonomy): domain Eukaryota; kingdom Metazoa; phylum Mollusca; class Gastropoda; family Plakobranchidae; genus Elysia; species Elysia chlorotica. The sequence goes on from RQTK01000247.1 coordinate 252,336, forward strand.
TTTTGTTTAAAATTTGTGAAGATATCTCTTGATGCCCTTAACATCAAGGTATGAAATATAAGAATAGATGTAGCCTTATACACAAAAAAAGATGGAAAGCATTTTTATCTGAGTCACTAAAAGCAATATTTCTTTATTTTTCCACTGTGTGGAAGATCTTGAGTTATATGTGCATCATACTGGTAATAGACTTGTTTTTAGCGTCATCCAAAGATGTTTGTTTTCCTGATCTGCAAGATAAAACAAAAACAAATTTTTGCCATAGCCGGTGTGTCTCTTGAGATATTATTTTTGCTCAAAATGCTAAAATATACAAGACTTTTGTCGACTCCAGACTGTATCAAATTAGAAGCACTGTCAGTTTATTCTAAAATGATTCCCACTTGGGGCTTAGGGCTGAAAAAATAATTATTGCTTCAATTTTTCTCACTTATTTTGTTAGGTTTGTGATTCTATTAAAGAAAAATAATTTTTGCATTTATTAAGTGTCAGAATTGTTTTCCTTTTCACATTGAAAGCAACATGGGTTCTAGTCTGATATATGTGTATAAAATGTTTTGATTCATTTTTTGTGATACATGATTTTTATGTTCCACACCATGTATGCCTTAAATGTTGCTCACCTCTATATCAATATAATTATATTATACATACATATATATATATATATAATTTAATCCTACCTGATTTATTGATGCTTTTTATGTCTCTGGACAAAGATTTATCATCAGCATTCCAATCAAAAGTGACGCAATCTTTAATCATTATTATACGATAATATGATAATTTTTTTTTTTGGCACGAAATTACAGCAAAAGCATGTTAAACTAATAATAAAATTAAAAAAAGGATTCAGACTACAATGTATTTATCAGTCGATGCTTGGTCAAAGAGATCAAGCATATCACTTGAATAGGTCAGATATTGCTTTTACAAAGGAGAATTTCATAAATTGTAGTATCTCTCAATCTTATATTGAATTTTTTTTAACCACAATACTGATTTAAGAAAGTAGTGCTTCATTAGGCACATTCACTGAACATTTACTGACAGGGAAATGAAATGATGACTTTTGTTGCTGGCATTTGGAAAACTCAAATATTTTTTAAAACCACTCGTATTGGTTTTAGTTCTGTTTTGAAAATGAAAAGGTTGCCTCTAATGACTATTTATATATATTCTTGTAAATCAGTTACCCTCAAGATTACTTAGGACATCTTTTTGTCTTCTTCTGTTTCAGAGTCTGTTTGTAAACATTATGGATAAACCATTGTGTTAATAACATAGGAGTGACCCTCATGGTATCAGCCATGTCTTTAAATTGAACGAGTGAAATCAGATGAATAGTCTAAAAACTTATGTATCAAGTTCATATGTGTGGCCTTTCTTAGACGGAAAATCACATCCCTTTTTATTTTTCCTCTTCAATAATGAATGCAGGAAAAAAAACAAAAAAATAAACAATGATGGATTTTATACACTACCTAAAATAAATTAAATATCTCCCCTAAATGAAATTTGAAAGCTATAGCTCAAGAAGAGGGAAAGAACTGGATCAGGAGTTAGAACTGCAGTGCCATAGTGAGCCCAATCAAACAAGATTAGACATAAAAACAAACAACAAAGGCGGCGATGATTAAATACAATGTGTATCTGTGGGTTATATTTCATTAAAAACTTTTTTTTTTATTTGTATACGTCAGATGATGTTTATTTAACCTTAATTTTTTTTTAATACAAATAATCTTTATAACATACAGAATAATTATGTCTTAGCTATTTCAGGAACTCAGCAATGACCTATTTTTGTTTTTTTTTGCCTTTTCATTTTTTCTCTACCACTTTTTTTCTTCAATTTTTTATGACTTTGTAAAATCTTTTCCAATTAATTTCAAAATTTCTTTTTATAAATTTACAAAAAGTTTTGAAGCCTTCAGATTTTATATTCTCTAAACGAATATATGTATTCTATAATTTTTTTATCTGAATATGTACCAATTATTTTTTAATCTACTTTGATTTCTATTCACATATGATATCAAGTGAATCAAGGGATATGGTGTAATTTCGTTCGTCAATAAACAAACAAAAAACTCCAAAAGGAACACATTAAAACACATTTGTTCAATGTTTTTTTTTATCTTGATTGGTTCACAGAATTTTGAAAAGGAAATAAAAAGTTGTTTATCATAAATCTATCCTGCACCAAACACCAAAACTTTGCATTGTTAATGTATTTTTTATGTGGATCTTTTCAATTAAAAAAAAATGTCCTGAACCCAAATTGCAACTAATGTGAGGACATGACATATTAGTTATGCATAGAGGAAAGTGATTTCATACAAACTTTTTTGTTTTAAATTATTGCTCTCGTCTTTAAAGAGAGCACTGGGAGCTGTAAACATGTAGAACTTGTTCCACAACACATAAATCACACTGATGCGTTTGTTTAAAGCATATAACTTAAGCGTGTAGATGCATCACATGGAAATTAAAAATGACTAAAAGACCTTAACAAATACAGACAAAAACAACAAAACAACAAAAGTCAACAAGCCCTGGATCACAACCGACGTCCGCAGAAGATCTCTCTCTCTCTCTCTCTCTCTCTCTCTCTCTCTCTCTCTCTCTCTCTCTCTCTCTCTCTTCTCTCTCTCTCTCTCTCTCTCTATATATATATATATATATATATAATTATGTGTGTGTTTCTCTCTTTCTCTCTGTGACGTTGATTCGATGAAGTTTCTTAATGTTCAACATAAACATAAACAACTTTTCTTGTGCAATAAATAAACTAAGGAACCACTCCATGGGGTCCTATGGTAAACTTGCAGCAATCATGAGCTTTAATTTAAAACAAATGAAATCATGGAGAGGCATAATGGTATATTTGCAGGCACTTGGTTAAACATTTCAAATACAAATGATGAACATTATTCAATCACTAACTGTACTAGGAAAGTCTGCACCCACATTCTCTGATACTTTTATATGATGAACTCTAAAACTGCAGCTCTGTAAGCACGCCACCGCATCCCTCTTGGGCTTTCAAACTTCGCTGCATCTAGATATTGGAGGGGATAATGGTACTATTTGGTAGGTTTGCAGCACAAATTGCCTACCATTAAGGTACAAAGGAAACTTTCCAATCGCCCATACACTCGCAAGACATTATTTCTCTATTGCTGAGTAGTTACTGTTTCTCTCGATTCATCAATTTACTGCTTGCATAAGATATAGGAAGCAACCAACCGTTGTCAACGTGTAGTAATGTGGCTCCTAAACCAACGTTACAAGCATCTGCGCGAAGCACAAAAGTCTTAGTAACATCTGGTAAATGTAAAATAGGTCAAGAAAAATGGCTCTATTTAAAGCTATATAGGCATTTTTTGTAGTTCCTCCCATTGAACTAAATTATACATGCTTCCTCTATCAAGATCATATAACGGGCTGCAATAGCTAGCAAGTTAGGAGCAAAATCATGATAGTTATTTAAAGGTCCAAGAAAAGATCGAACTTCCTTCTTTGTCTTCGGTCTTAGAACATACACTAAATATCTGATCGTGGCCACATTGTCGTCCTGAAGAGTAATGGTACCTCTGCCCACCCAATTTCCGACGAACTCGACTTCTGTTGACGCAAGGATGCTTTTGCTTGGTCGGGCCGTGACGTTCACTTGACGAGACAGTTCATGACACACTTCCACATGTTCTTCGAACATCTCAGTGTGAACCAAGATGTCGTCTACGAAAGCAGTCACATGGTCCATTCCGCTGAGCAAGTTCTTCACAGCTCGGGTCAGGGTAGCTCCAAACTTCATCATGCCGAAAGGCACTCGGACAAACTCGTAATACAAGTCCATAGGGACAAACTCGTAATACATGTCCATAGGGACAAACGCAGTCTTCGCAATGTCCTGCGCGCGTATAAGGATATGCCAATAATCCTTGCTGAAAAAATCGCCCCTTGCTAAACCTTGAAACACGACTGCTGGTGGTATCGCGGGACGCCGGTAAAAAGTGGAATGCTAAGCCGCCAATAATCGATACATATTCTTCTTGAAGACGACCACAGGAGCAGCATATGGGGAAGTACTTTTTTGTGTGTAATCACCATATCTTCCACGATCTCTAGTTCCTCTCGCAAGGGATCCCGCACCGCAAAGGGGACATTGTATGGCTGTTGACGCAACGATATCTTTCTTGTTAAGTCTATACGATGTTCGGCCAAAAATGTATTGCTAGGCAGACCTGTGAAGGTGTATCTATACTCGTTCATTACACCTTTTACTTGTGTAGCTTGATCTTTAGATAATTGCTGTCCAAACTAGAGGTCAATGAAGGATTTTTTCTGAACCCAATTTTTAGTTCTGCAAAATCACCAAAACACCCTGACTGATCAGATTCTTCCTATACCACAGGCACTCCTACGAAGCTGACAATATCGCCATCTGGTGAAACTTCCTGGTCGACTTATGTGTCCACGCATGGGTCGGACACGCCACCGTTCGCCGCCTCTTGGTTCCGCTGAACTTCCTTCTCGCGGCTGATGTAGCGCTTCAGATGATTCACGTGCAGGTCTTTTCCTTTGCTCCCATCTTGACCTTATAGTCGTTCATGCCAACCAACGATGTCACTCCATATGGTCCTTTCCATTGCACCAGGAGCTTATTGGATTCTGCTGGCAATAAAATCAACACTTGGTCGCCAGGTTCAAACTTTCTGATCTTGGTTACTCGATCATACAAACGCTTTTGTTTCATTGAGCTTTCTTGAGCTCTTGCTGGGCCGGTTTCCATTTTCCTCAACTCCAAAACATATTGATAACTTGTAGGTACATCATCTCTTCGACGTTTTTGGTCCAGAGCTACCTCAGAATGTGCATTGGTCTTCTGACACTTCGGCCTTAAAGATGCTTGGAAGGGGGAATTTCGTTGATGTTTGCGGCACCTCGAGATAAACAAATTAGACTGAGTTGATGAATTGATGCTACTGCCTTGGCTGTTCCGCACGCAACCTCTTAAAGCTTTCTTCAAAGTCCCATTTTACGCTTCAGCTTATCTGTTGCACATAGAATGACAAGGTGTCGTCGCCGACTGTATGATCCCAAGTAGTTGGTTTACTTTTTCATGCATTCAGACATGAACTGTGTGCCTTGATCACTTAAAATTTTCCCTGGGACACCCAGACGAAAGTACAGATTGGCGATTACCTCTGCCATGTTTTTTCATCTATCTTCTTCAACGGCACAGCTTCTGGATATCTAGTCACATAATCTACCAATGTCAAAATATATCAATGTCCTTCTTCACTAGGCGCATTAATAGGTCCAACCAAATCAACAGCAACTCTCATGGCAGGAACACCCACTGCCGATACACTGTGTAATGGATGGCATCCGTGGTGTATAACCATTGTTCATTGTTTTCTGAGATACATCACAAGATCGGCAGTATCGTGTAGCATCTTTTTCTGCGCTAGACCAATATAAGCTAATTGTGAAATTATCCGTAGTTCTTTTGGTGTCTTGGTGTCCTCCAGTAATGGAATCATGCGCCACCGACATCCCATAATTTTGGAGAGTAGTAGGTAACACAACCTGTCTATATTTATTCTGTAGACTCCAAAGACAGCTCCCCGTCTTCGCTATAAACGTACAAATTTTCCTCGAATGTCCTTGGGGTCCGAGTATTTGCCATCTCCTGAATCGCCTCGTCTCCACTTTGAAGTTTGATCAGTTCACTACGGTCAACCCCCGCGTCCCTCTTCATCTTGGGCACCGTCAACGCCTTGACCTTCCCTTCTTCTTAGCTTGAGCACGCGTTGTTTCTGCTCCAACCACCACACTAGTATCCGGATCATCAGGGTTCCTCGCAGCGTCGACTTTTCCGAATATCAGATCACAGATGGACTTAGGGATGCACAGCGCCTTCACTCTCCCGGTCAGATAAGAGGTCCATAAGTTAATCCAGGCTTCCTCAGCCAAAAACACCGTATTGTCGATTCTCTAAATCAGACTTGCTCTTCCAGTCAATTGTTCGTCACTAAATAAATCTCGACGAACCACTACGCCATCGCAGCCAGTATCTCTCAACACCTCAACTGGCTTGTCTTCCACAACACCTCTCGTGATAGGCAATCTCAGTTTGTCTTTCGGCATTGCGTCGCCACAAACTCCACAGTTGATTACTACAATGCACTGCAACTTTCTGTTCACCCGCCAATTGTATCTTCCCATCACAAACGTGATATCTATTATCACACTGAATACTCGCGGCTTCCACATGTTGGTGCTGCTTCCTCCGCCGCCATCACTGCCGCTAATGTTGCTCTCTTCGGCTTGGTGTTTGAAGCTTGTGGGCAATTCTTACTAATATGCCCTATCTTGTTAAATCTATAACACCTACCATTCTTGCCTTTTTTTGTATCAGCTTTACAATCTCTTGCGCGGTGTCCAACCTTCTTACACTTGAAACAAGCATCTGCTTCCTGTGACAATTCATTCAGAAATTTAATTTTTTTGTCTCTTAGGTGGACGGACAAATCTGGTGGACAAGCATCCATGAACTGCCCTCTAACAAACGCATCTCGAAGATCTTCATACTCCTCCTTTGCCTCCGACAGCTTTACCCATCTCTCAAGATTCGTCTTTAGTCTCACAACAAACATGCTAGCTACTCTCCTTCCTCCGGGTTGCACTGACGAAATATCGTCCGATTTCCATACTCGGTCAGGTGGTAGGGCTTTTGCAATGCCAACTTGATGCTATTATAAACTTTAGCCTCCTCTGTCGACAATCTACAGAAACAGCCCAGTGCGCGCCTAGTCAACAATACACACAAATTAATATGCAGGCCACATCTCTATTGGCCACTCACTACTTTGCAAATCTTTCGAACCATAAGAGCCAACTGTCCAAGTCAGCTTTTTGGTCCACAAAAGACGGCAAATTGGGTAATTTGGAATTCGCTGTAGTTGTGCGTGTTGCTGAGGTATCAATCACTGCCACTACTTGATTGTAGGCGCAATTTCTCCAGTTCAAATTGGCGCTCCTTTTCTCGTTCAATACGATCAGCCTCTTATAGTTGCTCGATTCCTTGACGCTCAGTCTCCTTCTCTTGCTGTCACTCTCTAAGTTCAGCCTCCTTTTCTCGTTCAATACCTTTAGTCTCTTATTTTTCCTTCTCTAGTTGCCGAAGATATTCTTGTTTTCATTCAATCCTTCCCTAAAATACTATCTTCTTTCGTCTCGGGTGAGCTGTAACACGCTCGCCTCCGCAGCATATTTTGACAAGACTTGATGTCAAATATTGAAAGTTTAAATTGAGATCTAATAATGTTATAGATCTAATTACAGTTCGGCCCAATAGGGTAAATGTCCAAATCGAAGTACAATAACATATCAAATTATCTAGATCTCAATTTAAAAAGCAAGCGCAAACTAGATTTATCCTGGCGACGATCCTCCAGTGTGACATTGATTCGATGAAGTTAATACCTGTTGTAGGTCAATTGTTGACAGTATTTTAGGGAATTTCCATGAGTTTGAATAGGTCATAGTTGTGATAGGGGCCTAGTTATTATTTTGAAACAGACGGTGTGTAGATCAATACAAAAGGGTGCTTGCACAAGAGCGTATCAACTCGCACAACCTGTGCGCGAGTTGATGTGAAGAGGCTGATCCCTTGGTAAATACTTATATGTAGTAACCTACGCGTAAGCAATGACACGCACACACACACACACACACACACACACCCTCTCTTTTTCTCTCTCTGTCCATACTTTTTTTCTTTGTCTCTAACTTCCGTTTCCTTTGTCTGTCTGTCTGTATGTCTGTCTGTCTGTCTGCCTGTCTGTCTCTCTTTCTGTCTGTCTGTCTGTCTGTCTGTCTGTCTGTCTGTCTGTCTGTCTGTCTGTCTGTCTGTCTCTCTCTCTCTCT
>RQTK01000247.1:260323-349332 GCA_003991915.1 Elysia chlorotica
CCCCCCTCTCTCTCTCTCTCTCTCTCTCTCTCTCTCTCTCTCTCTCTCTCTCTCTCTCTCTCTGTCTCTCTGTCTCTGTCTCCCTCCTGTGAAGTTTACATCGATAAAAATACAGTTGGCAGTGAAGTTATTAAATATTTATCGATGGTTTCAAAAAGATCTTTTAAGGCGACGAAAATGATACAGCACGGTCGATACTTTGTGTTTAGGAGATCTATATTTATGTAGATCTACATTTTATATAACATTTTTGACATACAAAAAACAACAACCCATATCCGTCTGTATTTTTCGTAGACTTTTTTCCCGTGCAGATGATGCGATTGCGAGGCGGTTAGACATCGACACGGTCCATTTGAATCAGACATAATTTTGAGTTGTCCAAACAGAGTGCCATTTTTATTGGGAAGAGGAAGAGGGGGAGAGAGAGAGAGAGAGAGAGAGAGAGAGAGAGAGAGAGAGAGAGAGAGAGAGAGAAAGAGAGAGAGGAAGTAACCAAGCACCAGTTGTGCATAATTCAAAAAGTAACCCCGGGACGCTGATGAAGTCGAAAAATTTGGCTTATCTCCTGGGATCTCTGGAGCCACTATTGATCTCACACATGAAATGCGAGGAGCCTCCACTGCATACCCTATGATTAATGATTGTTCACGGGCACCCTAATGAGAAATACCTGATACAGGGTGAAGGTCGAATACAGAAATAGAAAGATTAGAACTGAGGAACAAATAGAGCTACTGTTGAAAGGACGCGCTCTCAACAATTTCATGACGTGGCACATTAATACGTTGAATTCTCGTGGGTAAATTTCTAACCTTACCGACTCGAACATCTCTTCCAACATCGCCTGCCACAGTCTGGCTCACGCTACAGCTTGGATTTGATTCAGATACAGAATGTAGCAAACAAAGAGATACCTCCAGTTGATAATGATAAAGTTCCACAATGGAGAAACATTTGATGCTTGCTTTATTTTTTCTAACCCTTGCAGGTAAGATTGTCTACAAGAAAATTTATTTAGTGAACTTTGGAATGCAAGGTAGGTTTTCACTGAGTAGTTAATTAACATGAATCGTTCGCTGACGAGTTTTATAAACATTTTTTTTCAGATGTGGAAAAAAAGAAGCATTCCAATCGTATTCAAACAAAATTAAAGCATTGAACAAAGTATTAATATCTTGATTTAGAAACAGTAAGAGTTAATAACCAAAGACTGGCTGTTTCAATAACTAAAAAACCCACTTCCGTTGCATTTTAACGTTCTCATAATAACTTTACATAAGAAACGTGAAATTGTGGTGAAAACTGCTAAATAACACGGTAAGTAGCAGTCTGACATCAGATACTCCGAAAAATATAATGAAAATACATTAAATCAAGTATACGACACTTGAGGCATTCGAAATGAAAAAAAGTCCAAGATACCTTGTCAGCTAAAACGCAAAAGGAGCAAGAAAACAGAATGAATCAGCAGAAGACTAGTACAGAAAGAACAGAAAAATAAAGAGAGAGAGAGAGAGAGAGAGAGAGAGAGAGAGAGAGAGAGAGAGAGAGAGAGAGAGAGAAAGAGAGAGAGAGAGAAGAGAGGTAGAGACAGAGATGATAAGGTGATCCTCGTATTATGTATTGATGTTAATGACAAAAAGATTATCAAAAGTTGTACCTGCAATAATTTATAATTCTTCTAAAGGACTGTGATTTGTTCAACACCATGCTTTTGCTGTGTATAGTTGTACCACAGGTTCAAATTTACTTTACCGAGTGCGTGATCAGTTGTCCTTGTATGTTTCAGTTGTATGGTCCCAATAAATGTCTGGGTCGTCTGTTATGGCGCTTTTTAATGTTATACTTATAGTGATGTTTGACTGTTAGTTCACCCGTCAGTTATGTCGGCGTGTGTGTTCGTAATATCTTGAGTTAATACAGTTTTGTGTTCACTACCCTCGTCCCAATCGTAAATGTTTGTCTATAAAGACTCTAAAATATAAAACATTTGTCGACAGAGAATAAACGCCAAAAGTTAAACACTCTGCGGGGAGTCCGGGGTAGTTCTGGTTAGTCCATCGCAGTCCGGGGCAAAAAGTTAGCAGTCCGGGATAGTCCAGGGCAATCTGAGGCAACTGGAGTAGTCTAGAGCTGCCCGGGGCAGTCCAGGATAGTCCAGGGCAATCTGAGGCAACTGGAGTAGTCTAGAGCTGCCCGGGGCAGTCCGGGGCAGTCCAGGACAATCTGAGGCAACTGGAGTAGTCTAGAGCTGCCCGGGGCAGTCCGGGGCAGTCTGAGGCAACTGGAGTAGTCTAGAGCTGCCCGGGGCAGTCCGGGATAGTCCAGGGCAATCTGAGGCAACTGGAGTAGTCTAGAGCTGCCCGGGGCAGTCCGGGGCAGTCCGGGGCAGTCTGAGGCAACTGGAGTAGTCTAGAGCTGCCCGGGGCAGTCCGGGATAGTCCAGGACAGTCTGAGGCAACTGGAGTAGTCTAGAGCTGCCCGGGGCGGTCCAGGTAGTCCAGTGTAATACGCTACAACACCGTTCCGTCAAAAACACTCTAGAGTCTGTTTGGCGGACACCACAAAGGCTCTAGAGTGCTTTTGGCGGCTGCCAGATAGGCTCTAGAGTCTGTTTGGTCGTCGCCAAAGGACTCTGAGTTGCGCTGGCGGGTGAATCAGGGTAGCGTGTTTGTTACACCGGGGCAGTCTAGGGCAGTCCGTGGTAGTCCGGGGCACAAAGTGACTCGACTGCTATGTAACATCATGTCTGTGGAATCACGTTATGAAGCTGTGTATTGCCTTATTGAATTGGTAAAAACATACAGTTTTAGCTCACCAAGCTTCAAAAGAAATAGCTTAACCGTATACGTGGTACTTAATAATTGATTAATTTATCTTAACTGTTTGTTGATATTTTTACATAAATTATGCAAAGGCCAATGGATTTATTGTACATTCTGTTGTTTAACGGTATAAACATTTAATTTCAAGTGTTTGAATATATTATATGACATTTTATTCGAAATTGTTTCACATTATGTGCTTTTAAGATGATTTTATCGAATATTAGTAGTTCAAATCTTACAAATTAAAACAACATCAACCAACCAACCAACCAACCAACCAACCAACCAACCAACCAACCAACCAACCAATTAACCAACAAAATAACTAGTCAACCCACAACCAAGGAATCAAACAAACAAAAAAGACTCCTTTAAAAATCATACAGAAGCCAGCAACGAATCACACGAAAAAGTCCTCAAAGAGTCTTATCATATCTCCAAGGTTGCTGGTACGGACACAGAGTGGAAGCCCGTGGCGTTTCAATAGCCGTGGTGACCACTGACAAGACACAGACCCGTCTCCGCCTGATCCGGGATTCCCCGCAGTTCCTGGTCAAACGGCTCAATTCCATCCACAAAGGAACAAAGGTGATTACATGTAAAAGTTTATCGCTGGCCAACTCTACAGCACATCCAGAGCTGACAACATGTTTTCGGTTGTTTTTACTTAGCTTCCAACGTCAGCACTATTTAGGCTTTGTAGTGGACAAGTTCTAAGACTAACGTCTGACAAGTTTACACAGATACACAGAGACAGTGCGAGGATACATCGACTCAGCAGGTCATATTATACTGACACCAACTACTAAATGGTTTAGTTTTAATGTAAGACTGAAGCACAGCATATCCCACATACGTCAACCACAAAGTTAAAGCAAGTTATTTAGGGTGTCTTTATCTCCTGTGTTTTAAAATATATCATGCGCAGGAGCTTAAACAAAGTTCAAGGCACGACTTTTGGTATATACTTAGTTACTGCAGAGTATAGAATATAAATTATATAGCTAAAGTATATCAATGTTACTTATTACAATTAAAGGTCTTCTTTAAAATTCTTGATTGTGATAATCGTTAAGTTCGGAACCAAAAAGGAGGCTTTTTTAAAAGTAGATTTTTCGAATACGCAATTAAAGGCCCTGGCTGAATTCCGATACAGTTAAATATAAATAGATAGAGAAATAAAGCTCAACTAAATATTTAAAGCTAACCGCTTTCAGAAATTGAAGTCAGCCATCATGAGACGTATGTCATGTTTGTCCCCCCTCAGAGCGAAGATCTCGCCACGATGTCAGTGAAGCTGCACGAGTGGGTTGCCGTGGATTTCGATTATAGGCGAAAGGAGTTCTTTGTGTTGGACAGGAAAAATTCAAGCCTGCTGGTAAGATACTACATTGAATAATATCACTTTGTTTCTTTAGAAGTTTAAAAAAAACCCAACAAAAATAGTATGCTTAAAGCTAATATTACGACCAGTGTTGCAAACATCATTAGAAGATTAATTCCTACATTTACAGTCCTTAAAACTTTCATGTTTACTGAATGTAGATATACCTACGTAACATAAAAATATGAATGTAGAAATAAATGCAGGATAACCAAGATAAATTAAATACACTCTATGTCTGAGAATCCCCATTATGTAACCCCCCCCCCCCCCCAACAAAAAAAGATCGACCGGGAGGGGGGGGGGGTCCCGAAGAAAACACCACCAAAACAGCAGCAACAAAACAAACAAACAAAAGCAACCATCCTATCAGGCAGTTATTTTGCGATCCTGTCCGTGGATTTCTTTCAGGTCGTGAAGGACCAAAACGGTCTTACGAACAAGATCCAACTGCTGTACCAGGGTCTTTCGCCCAAAGTTAAAGGTAATATTGTCATGTCATTTAATCCTGTGTCTTTTAAAGAAAACAAAAAGTTATTAAAATATTTAATAACAAAAAAGAAAAAAATGTTCTATTTTGCGCGTATAATTATGTTTCGATCTGAGAAAGTTTTTCTAAAAAAACCATATGCACATTTATTTTGTGGGACTTTTTACCAAAGAGAAAGAGAACGAGAGAGAGAGAAAGACAAACAAAGAGAGAGAGAGAGAGAGAGAGAGAGAGAGAGAGAGAGAGAGAGAGAGAGAGAGAGAGAGAGAGAGAGAGACAAGGAGAGAGAAAGAGAGGCAACAAGAGAGAGAGACAGACAAAGAGAGAGAGAGAGAGAGAGAGAGAGAGAGAGAGAGAGAGAGAGAGAGAGAGAGAGAGAGAGAGAGAGAGAGAGAGAGAGATGGGAACCTTTGCTGCCTCACACAAAATAATTATTCCTATGGTTCTCATTTTCCAAATTTCATGTCGAATAAACTTAATAAACCCGACTAATGTTTTATTTGATTTTCAACAACTCAGCGATAGCTTACGACTGGCTGAGGCGGTCGCTCTACTGGGGAGATCCGGCCTACAGGTCCATATTCCGCCTGGACATAGGCCACTTGTGCGTAGACAAAAGCTGCGAGAACTACTTGAGCTGGGAGCCCAGAGAAAAGACCAGGCGGTTGTACCCTCGGAGCGGGTCACCCAAGAGAGGTGTGCTCACCTCCATCATAGGCGAGGACGTGGTGTATCCAACCTCGGTGGCTGTGGACGCCATCAATGCGTGCGTCCTCTTTGGCATTTGGTTATTTCATTTTCGTCTTCCAATTAGTTCTTTAAATTTTGAATAGAATAAAAGTAGGATGACATCAACTTTTTTTTTTCCAATTCATGAAAATTGTTGTCGTGGTTCTACAAAGTTACAGAGATGATGGTTATGGATCTATAAGACTTCTGACAAACTTTAATAGTGTGAATTTTTCTATGCACATAGTAGGAGTATTTTACTTTAAATAGATTACTTAAAATTATCGAGAAGAACAATGTAAGTTGTGTGTCTACTTTTATTTAGGATTCTCGTTCGCCGAGTCACTTTACCATTAGCATGCGATTTATCAGTACGAGTTGAATTCTAAACAGTAAAAGAATTACCTCACATAATGAGAAATTCATAAATTTGTGAAATTTAATTTCTTTTTAAATTAAAACAAACAACAAAAGGAACACTGATTTGTTTCGCTGTCTACTTAATAATCAAGTACCTTCTCCAGTAGTAACACTTATAATTCCATGTTTTTACTTGAAAATTGATCGCACCATCTCTTTTTTTACTTTAGATAGGCTTTGAAATATCTCTCATCAATTACATGTATCTCCCAAAACTGCTCGAACAAATGCCTACACAGGCGGCTATACTGGGCAGACGACGCAACCCTGGCGAGCATTCAGAGCTCAGATCTTGATGGCAAGGATCGAATCCTTGTAGTCGGAGGATTGGTCCACCCCTCCGGTATCGCCCTCGACTACAGTGAAAACACGTAAAGCGACAATAAGTATTGTGCATGAAACTTTTAAATCCAAGTAAACTTAAAAAAATATAAGGACACGGGTAAACTAATCTTTAAAAAAAAGAATAGTTCTCTATTACAGTGGAGCTCTGTCTCCCTATCTCTCTCCCTCTGTCTCTCTGTCTACCCCCCTCTCTCTCTCTCTCTCTCTCTCTCTCTCTGGATTTAACGTCTCCTAAGTTCTCCTAAGGGGATTATAGACGGTGATTAAAGTTAAAATCGTGACCCTGAGTTATATTTCTTGAGGCTTCAGTGTGGGATGTTTTTCACTATTTATTTGTAACTGATAACAAACAGGCTGTTGATAATGATGATGGAAAAGAATTCGATGATTATAAAACTGATAATAAATTTGTGCACGAGGACGTCGGATATGTGTAGGTATTCACTGAGATAGTGATAGAGAAAGATTAGATTGCTATAAATAGACCATCACTTATTGTTTATACTCTAATACAATACATATAGCTCAACAACGTTTCTTCTCATTTGATTAAAAATTCTTAGGATGTTTTGGGTGGAACGACTCTCAGGTTTGTCTGTCATCAAAAAATGCAAACTGAACCTATCAGTGTGCTTTCCTGAGCAGATCAGCTCTATCCCTCTCAGTCGACTGTCCGATATGGACTTTCACCAGGTACTGCCAGAAAGCTGCTTATCTTCAATAAATTATGGAGATTAGTGTGCGCTAGACTAACATGCATACTGTAAGAGAGTGTTATATTAAAACATTAATGCATAATGTAAGGAATGTTTATACTCAAACATCAGCTCGATAATACTGATACCTGATATGGTCATGGCACCTATTTCATAGCATAAACTGATTTGAGAACTAAAGTTATTCATAGTCTATAACAATCATCAACATAATGAACCAAATTTGTTATAAATGCAACTTGGACATTACTACGAGCCTCAATCACCTCTTCTCGCGTTAGTTTCATCCTTCAACTCTTTTAACATTTTGGCCATTCTACCGCATCATCGTCAGGGCTTCTTGATCAGCACCGATTTGTCCGTGAAGCGACTCATCATCTACGACACAAGCAGCGAGCACCTGCTCCGGCAGAGCTGGGCCAGCGTCACTCACGGCATCTGCGTCGCTGCCAAGGGGAGGCAGCCCTGGGCAGGTGACACTTTAACGTCTTTAAGTTGAGGTTTTAAGTCAAACCTAAACCTGGTAAAATTTGACAAAGGTTACGGGCAGGTTAGACTTTATCCTTTATTACACTCAAGTTTCTTTGCTCCTGTTTTGTAAGTTATCTAGAAGCTATCCATTCAACAGCGGCATGTATCATAACTATGGGCAAAAAGGGGAAATTTAGGATACCGGATTTTTAAGCACGACCGAGGGGCACCATAGGCTAGATGAACGCTAGGCTACTAGACCCAAATTTAAATAATTATTTGTACTCTAGAGATTTATACAGCATCTGAGAAACATACTGTCTTTGATACTCCATATCATATCCCACATCCCCGGCTTTGCCTCCTATGGACATTTACGTGTTGGATTTGGATCTCTTTCTGATCTTTTCTGTATTTAAGAAAAACAAACAACCGATGCCTCTTGATCTTTTAAGTGTTTTTAATCAGCCACACTAAACTGTGCCAGAACCATGATTATTTCTGAAATTCTCTGCAATGTTAACATTTTTTAGGTTTCATTATTCGCTACAACTTTTATTCCTATCTTTTTGAGCTAAACATGTTGGTTTCCAAGTTATTTGATAACAAAGTAGATATTTTTTAGGCTAGAAACCTGACCTTGGCATTTCAAGGCCAAGGTCAAGGTCACAAAACACTTGTATGGTACCGAAACCCGCTTCAAAATTTTCTAGACCCTTCAGCTTTCAGAAAATGTATAGGTTTTATGGTTTATAATAAATATTTGCTGCCTCCCAGTCCAATTTATGACCCCTATATAAATTACCAAATATAGCCAGACACCACACACTAAATACTAGCGACACTTGTAGGGTTAAAAACTTAAAGAAATTTTATTTCTGAAATTCTCTGCAATGTTGAATTTTTTTAAGGTTTCATTATTCGAGCAATCGTTGTATGGTTTCAATATATCACCAGTGCATCTTTCTTTAGTAGCAAAAAAAAAAATAACGTTCCTTTCCACCAATTTTGTTGAATAAGGTTTTTCCATGTACATGTAAAAAACAAACAAAAACAAGACAAAAACAAAAACAACAGAGCGGCCTTTTTCTCCCTCCGTTACAAATTTTGAATTGCAATTTCTATTTCACTGTAATTTTTCACGTGCATATCCAGAATATTATATATTTTCTGTTAGCATGTCGTTACCATTTTAACCCAGATAACTGTTTATCTGTAAAGAACTGCTAGGCGACGACCCTCAGTTACCGGAGTTGCAGCCCCTGACCATCTCTAACATCCAGGAGCAGGGGGCGGTACTCTTGCTGTCCGAGAGCACCGGAATCTGGGTTAGCGCCAAGACGTTCGCCATGGGCGGCGACCAGGCGCCCTTCATCCGCCTCATCGGAGCGGCGGGGCTGAGTACAATGGCGCTGGACATCGCTAGATCGCACCTCTACTACTTCTCAAAGATAACGAAGGCACGTTCATAACGAACCGTAGAGCATAACTTTTCAACCCGCTCTCTCTCTCTCTCTCTCTCTCTCTCTCTCTCTCTCTCTCTCTCTCTCTCTCTGTCTCCTTCAAATAGATTAAGAGGGGCAGCCACAGACTTAGATATAGCTTGAGATCAAAAGATAAGACAAGTAGACTTGTCTTATCTAATCTCTCCTCCTGCTGCACATTCTCCTACTCAGCACATCAACACTGCGCGACTTCATTCAATTCCCCTTCTTCTTCTTCTTCTTCTTCTTCTTCTTCTTTTTTTTTAATTATTAAAAAAATTCATTTTTATCATTTTTAGTAAGATCCATAGATAGAGAATATAGAATATTAGAATGACAGAGAGAATGTCAAGGGTGATAAAAACATTCCTTGTGATAAGCCTTGCTGAATATAAAAAATAGTTTTACTTGTCATTCATATATAAAGTGACAGATAAGTAAATGGGTTGATAGATGATCGATCGATAGATAAATACACTAATCACATAACTATTTTTTTCGCCA
This sequence comes from Elysia chlorotica, assembly GCA_003991915.1. NCBI lineage: Eukaryota > Metazoa > Mollusca > Gastropoda > Plakobranchidae > Elysia > Elysia chlorotica. The sequence goes on from RQTK01000247.1 coordinate 269,698, forward strand.
TTTGTAATATTTTTTTAATCCTCTTTTAGGGTCACTGGGTGAAAAACACCAAACGGTGATTAACTGTAAAAAAAAAACAAACAAAAAACAGTGTATGTGACCTTTCTTTGTTTTTCTCTTAATGGGTCACCGGGTGATTTTCACCCACGAATGGCTTTCAGTAATACTACTAATAACTGACGAGTGGCGGTGGAGGTTAGAGGCCACATTATCTGCAATCATTTCATTTGGGACAATATATTAGTAGCAATGCAGAGCGTATTTCTAATTGTTTTAAAGTTTTTGAAAGATTAATAGAAAATAAATAAGAGAAATCAATGCACAGGTGCTGTTATTATTTAAAGAAAAATTGAAAATAACGGTTATACTCAGATGGATGAACCAAAATAAACCTTCCGTAATTTCTAATCAAACAAAGGTATAATTATATGTTGCCTTTCAAATTTCTGAGGCAAATGACTTCACATTTTGTAGGTTACCTCGTGTATGTATAGTGGTGAGATGCACATAAAAAAAAAAGAAAGTGTGACATCTCTGTAGTTTTGTTTGTTTGAAATTTTGTTTCCTCATTTGAATATCTATTATCAGCCCACAAACGCCATAGTCAAACTTTTTAAAGCCAAACGGAATTCTTTTATGCACGGCATACTGAACGATGATGGACACACTTTTCAATGCCTCAATCCGAACGATTTGTGGTCAAAACACAGCCGATGGACAGAACCTTCCGAACGATTAATGCAAAGTGCAATTTTGGCCCCTCACAATGATAGTGCGGCGAAAGTGAATGACATTTTGATGATCAGAATTCCTAATCCTGCAGTCACATTATACTTCTATAAATTCAATGGTGGATGAGGAACAAACTGTTAAGGTTTTTTTAAAACTCCATTGAGGTCTTAGGACTCCCACAACATAGTATTCTGTCATTGAAAGTTGGCATGCTGGTGATGCTGCTGAGATCTATAGAGCCCTCAGAACTGATGAATGGAAAAAGATACATCATACGTTCTTGCAACAGAAATACGGTAAAAGTGGAAATAGCTGTCGGGGCATACAAAGGTGAGATTTATTTGGTGCCTAGTATACCGCTCCAGCCATCAAGGTCTTTAAAGGGGTGTTTTGCCATGGCCATCAATAAGACACAGGGGCAAACTTCGCATTCCATCGGACTCGATCCACAATAGCCAGTCTTCTCCCATGGGATGCTTTATGTTGCGCTGTCCAGAAGCATTTTCGATGCCTCAATCCGAACGATTTGTGGTCAAAACACAGCCGATGGACAGAACCTTCCGAACGATTAATGCAAAGTGCAATTTTGGCCCCTCACAATGATAGTGCGGCGAAAGTGAATGACATTTTGATGACCAGAATTCCTAACCCTGCAGTCACATACACATCTATAAATTCAATGGTGGATGAGGAACAAACTGTTAAGGTTTTTTTAAAAAAACTCCATTGAGGTCTCAGGACTCCCACAACATAGTATTCTGTCATTGAAAGTTGGCATGCTCTCTCTCTCTCTCTCTCTCTCTCTCTCTCTCTCGCTCTCTCTCTATATATAGCCTTTAACCATCTATTCTGATCCATAACAAAACCCACCTTCCAGTCAATCTACCGAGTGACTCTGAGTAGCCACATCAAGCCTAGACAGAAGACCTACCCGCTCAGGATCGTCTCAGGCTGGCTGGATAGCGTGACTGGTAAGATGATGCTTAGTCATGTAGCATTTTGCATTACACACGGAACTGAAAAGAAGCATCTAAATCAGGAAACATGTGAACAGTTTAAAACCATACATTTTCATAAAGTGCATTTTTCTTTATAGAGAGTTAAACAAATGATTGAAAATGAGCTTTATCGGCATAAAGTAAAGAAAAAGATTGCTTTTCATCTTAAACAATGGCTTGCAATGTTATTTGCATCAACGAAAACAGACAAATTCAGTGAAAGAGCGAAGTTTCTCATGGAATTAGTGGATAGCTTTAATTCAATTGTAACCCTAAAAACTGTCGTCAATTTAAAGTTTTATTATTGGCAAAAAAACGATATTCTCATTTACGCTCTCTCCATCTCTCTCTTTGCCTCCCTATGCCCCTCTCTCTACCCTTGTCTCTGTCTCTGTCTGTCTGCCTGTCTGTCTCTGTCTCTGTTTCTCTGTCTGTCTGTCTGTCTCTCTCTCTCGCTCTGTCTCTCTCTCTCTCTCTCTCTCTCTCTCTCTCTCTCTCTCTCTCTCTCTCTCTCTCTCTCTCACCTGGGCTCTGAGCAGCGTTGTCCGTGGACTGGGCCACTGGTAACCTGTATTGGGCGGACCGAGGCTACCACAGGATCATGGTCTCGGACAGTCTTGGAAACTTCGCCACAGTGCTGCACTTCACCAACATCTCAGACCCTCAAGACCTGGTCATCCACAGTGAGAAAAGGCAAGAATTAAAAAAAAGAAGCTAAATAAAACGCAGTGTCTATACGTCTTTACCTTCTTGAGACTGATCAGTCACTGTGTCTAGAGATAAAATACGGATAAGAAAAGTATAAAATATTAATTCACAATTAGGGAAATAATATACTGAATAAATCATCACGACATGAATTTTCCAATAAAAAAACAATCACGTAGAACTATCATAGATGGTAAAAGCATCTCCCACCTGAGATTGCTGGGATGTACCACTACATTGTCTTAATATCACTGATTCGGATAACAGTAAAAAGGCAGCCGAATCTGTACATCCCCAGACTGATTTTCTGGACGGACCTGGACGAGATGGAGCCCAGGGTGGAGCGCTCTGACCTGGACGGCTACAACAGAGTGGTCATTCTCAGGGGAAACATCTTTTACGAGCGGCCCCACGCCCTCACCATCGACTATGACCGGGATGTGTAAGCATTCCCTAAGAAGGATCTCACAGTTTTTAATCAGATTTCTATACACCTTCTTATAAAATCCCAAAACTTTATAAATAAAATAAACCAACCAAAAACATTCCTCCTTATTATCTGTCAACATGATATTCATTAATAAAATAATACTCCCACCTTAAAAAAGAGCTATTTTTTACAATAATAACAATGAAGAAAAAACGGGTTGGTTGGGGTCGCCAGTCTCTATAAATACCCTTGGCTTCGAAAGCATAGCTGAACGTGAGCAACAGAAAAAAGCACATAGAACTCGGAAATGGAGCTATGTTAACTTTATAATCGTACTAAGTATTGTTCGTCTACACCCCCACATTTAGCTTGTCAATCCAATGTGTTAGCCTGTTAACGGCAGCCTGGACTGTCTCATATGTTATACTGAAGGAAGTAAATGCGTTTCCCAAACAGACTTTACTGGAGTGACGGGCCGTACCTGTGCAGCTCCACTCTCAGAGGGACGTTCATGGGCTCCTGCAAGAGCCGCGACTACACGTCCTCCTCGGCGGTGAAGGCTATGGACATGATGCACGTAAGTGATGCAGCACACAGGGCTACATGACAAACACACGTTATGAAGCATGTGGCAAATAAAAACTATGAGAAGATGATACTGGACAATACTAAGGTTCGTTTGGCCTATTAATGTTGAATGAAAATTGAATCTGCCAGATAAACTTTATATAGAAGAATTCACAACGAAATCCGATTTAAAGAGAGAAGAGAGAGAGAGAGAGAGAGAGAGAGAGAGAGAGAGAGAGAGAGAGAGAGAGAGAGAGAGAGAGAGAGAGAGAGAGAGAGAGAGAGAGAGAGAGAGAGAGAGAGAGAGAGCAAGAGACCGATTGTCATTTACTAAAAATAGTTTAACATTTTTTTTATCTAAGCGAATTTTTCCATGGTTTGCACTAAGTTTAAGTGTCAAATTTGAATACTAAACATGGAATTTTTTTAGCTCTTAGCCTACGGTTCAAGGGGCTTAGCAAATAAAACACCACACACACACTACACACAGACACACAAACTTCAACGGTGTGCGTCGTTTCAGTCGTAATTACTGAAAACACGAAGCCAATTCACAAGTTGGTTATTTATAAATAAATATTTAAAATATCCCTGTTCCTTGAAGAAGAAAAACAGAATTTGTTAATAACACTATTGCTGCCTTTGCGTTGGCCTGATGGATGCGATTATTGGATAAACTTGCTACTTCTCAGGATTTTGTTGTGTGGACGGATTATCTGGGAGGATTCAAGATGGCTGACATGCACCCAGAAACGTCACATCCTCATCGAGATTCTAAAGTGTACCACCCGGAACATGTGTTCAGCGATATTTTATACTTCCACTCTTCCAGACAAATCAAAGTCACAAAAACAAACAAACAAACACCATGTGCTTTGTTAATATTTACAAAAAAGGATTAAAATCTTTTTATACAGTTTTGACAAGTAGGACTTTCTCAACAAAAATGTTCTTCATAATAATTATGAAGATTTGCAGAACAAAAGAGCGCATTCGTTCAATGTCGCTTTATAATAATAATAATAAAGCGGTATAATAATAATAATAATAATAATAATAATAATAATAATAATAATAATAATAATAATAATAATTATTCAGCGGTATTGCACCCAAGTGCTCTTTTGTTATGCAATTATTTCGATTTAATCTTCCCCTACTAACTAATTTGCTTTCTCAGAACATAGATTTTTATATTATTTTTTTATTCCGCAAGACCCGTGCAACACCCCGGGATACGAGCATGTCAAAGATAGACGTCCTCCCTCTGACGGCATCAACAGTTACATCTTCGACACAGTCAGCTTCAGTTACATCTCCACATCGACTACACCTGCCTCAACCGCTGACCTTAGTTCCCCTCCAACCACCCTGAACCCGCCCTTCAGTGGTCTTAGCCAACCATTCTCGCTGCTGGGAAAAGGAATCGCCTGCCAGCACCTGTGTCTCCAGTCGCGTAGCTCAACTCAGTGCGCATGCGCAACCGGATACTGGCTCCAGGCCAATGGGAAGTGTTCGCCAGGTACAGATTTATAAATCCACTGAAGATCTGTCACTCACCATTAATATTAATTTTTGAAGAATTCTAGTTGTTCTGTTTTTTTCAGTCAAGATGCTTAACATCTGTTGTTATCATATAGAATAACGTACTTAAGACATAAAACTCGGGCTTTATCTTAATTGATTTCTGACCCGAGCAGTAAAAAGTATGCACGCTAGAATATTAATAGGCCAAATGAGCCTTAGTATTATCCGGTTTCCATCGCAATTTCATCGATCTTTTTCTTTTATTACGTTGTTTTTTTCCACGCTACAGGTGTGGTTATTGACGAGTTCCTGTTCTTTGTAGATGTGAAAGTAGGTAGCCTGTTCCGCCAGTTCCTTCTCCTCCCCAACTACTACGCGTTCCCAGTGCGAGGATCCCGTCGGGCCATCGATGTAGCTCTTTGTACCGTGGAGAAGCGGGTGAGCCGGTGTAACATGCAAGAGGGTTATCTGTTATTATCACTACTTCAATTCTGGGTTAAATTGTAAGCTTCTGTAAATTCAAAGCGGTTCCGGAAACAAAATAGTAATTTTGTAACGAGAATCGGATTAAGTCGACTTATAGGAAGAGAGAAATGGGTGTGTGTATGTGTGTGTGTGTGTGTGTAGAAAACTTATCGGGGAGCTAGATAACAGAATCTTCAGAGAAGAAATCCCCTTAACAAGTGTTTCGGCCCTTAACTCCTGACACTCTAAGGGATCGGGCCACACCCAGGTGTCTCTCTGCCATCATTTTTTTCACTGCACAGAAATCCTCATCTTGGTCGGGTCACTAATCCAAACACTTAACCATTTTGCACACTGAGCTCCCGATAGTTAATCATGTAATACCCTCTCATTCCATTTGCTCAGTCAGGAGCTTCAGGGCTTTTGTTCTTCTGTTGCCATATGTTGAGAGCTCAGTCAGAAAGTCATAAGGCTGATAACACTACGAACCCACCAATCTCCACTGGCATTAGCACAGCTTTGTAGCCGACATCTCTCAGCTCCTTGTTCATGTTTATTTGATTACACTGGGATGACTGTCCCATTCCTAGTCGTCACACATGTCTAATAAGCATAACCTTTGGTTTGTTGTTTTGTGCCATGACTTGGTGCCTCCCCCTGTTTGTAATATCACTGCACCTGTTTCAGGGACGGTGGTCTCTCCTTTTGTCGTGTCTATAAGGGCGGCAAGTTCCTATTATGCATTCATGTATTCTTCCCTGTGAGAGGGCGATTTTGCAGGAGCTCAAGACGCGCTGTGTGCTCTGTCTGCCTTGGTGTAGCGGGCAAGTGGGGCCTTCTTTCTTTCCCCACCGCACCAGATTTGTGTGTGAGGGCAGGAGATCGTAGACTGATCTAATGAGGAAGCTGATCCGAAGTGGCGCCATGTGCCAAATGTCATTTCATGTGAGGAATTTTTGAAGGACATTGTCCCAATTGAATTAGTCCATTGTCCCTGCTGTTGGTTGTTGAACTGCTTTTTTGTCCTTTTTGTATTCTTCATTCAGTCGTATCTCATTTATGTCCTTTTCTCTTTTCTTCTTTTTTTCTGTTTTTGACTATCATTTTTTTGTTGTTTATTTCAGTCTTTTGCTATCTTTTTTAGTTTTTTTTTAATTACTTCTTTGATCTTAATGCATTCTTTAGCTTGATCCGCAGCTGTGACAACTTTCCATTTCCTCTCCGACTTTATGGTAAGTTGCACTGTCTTTACAAGCGGTCATTGAAATTCTCTAACATGGCAAGCAGTCTGGCTTTGGCACATTTGTACTCTTCCAAGATTGATTTTAGCTTGATTGAGTTTGAGCTTTGCTGTGCTGTACATTGCCACATGTCTGAGACCCGGATGCACCTCTAACCATCACTTAGCGAAATTATTGAAGCTTCTATTGCCTCTACCGTAGTTGAGCAGATCTTGTATACCAGAAGTGTCATAGGAGCGTGGGGATTAGCATGAATTGAAGGCCCCACACTTTGAATTTACCACGGAGGCCACATATATTTAGATGGCCAGGAGGCCTTTGGTGGCCTGCGTGATTGTTTCTAGTCATCTTCTAGACTGTTGGTATCTGTTCGACTACTGTAAATGTCTTCCTTACATCTAATTTGCCTTTTTTATACTGATAGGCTGCGGGACTTCTTAGGCTTGAATTTCATTTTTCCCTATTCCATTAAGAATTCAAGGCGCTCAAGCATTTTGGCGTGTTTCGTTTTCATTTGAGCAGATTGTTGTGGTATCCTCCATAAATGCTTTCAAAGGGGGCATGTAACAACTAACCGCCTAGATCTGCCAGGCCTGCACTTCTTTCTGCTGATTTCAAGATGCCTTCCATAGCCATGACGGACGAAATTGGGGATATTGTACCTCCTATTGCAATGCCAAATTTCAGGCTGATCCAGTCAGTAGTAAAGTCACAAGTGGAGAACCTCATTCGGAATCCACTGAAGTACTCATCCAGCATCACTTGTATATCCTCCGGGACGTGGTACACCCTTAGAGCGAACTGAATCATTTGGTGTGGTACCGACCCGTTCGTTTGCTAGGTCTAGCCATATAAAATCGAGGTTAAGTTTGGCGTTCTAGATCATCGTTGCATGCTCTAAGCATCCTGAAACACGAGAGAGAAAGAGGGAGAGAGAGAGAGAGAGAGAGAGAGAGAGAGAGAGAGAGAGAGAGAGAGAGAGAGAGAGAGATTTCAAATTCGTTAATGAAGTATAAGGGGTCCCCAAAACGGCCCCAATCTTTCTCTTCTTCTGATATCGGATACTATTATTGCATACCAATTTTCCAGTCATGAGAAAACTAATTTAACTCACCTTTCCTTCATTGTAAGCATTTTAATTGTGATATACACACATGCCATAGTAGGCGCAGTTGTGCAACACCATTCCTGATAAACTATATAACCAAGAAGACATTGGACATAACGCTGAATTTCCCGTAGAGAAACATACTGCTGAATAATAACTGTGTGGAATAACATTGTAATGACTTATGAAGCAGCTTTGCACAAAGGTTCTTTTTTAAAGACAGGATTGTATCGATGATGTGTTGTCTCTACCTATCAACATAGGTTTATTGGCTAGACGCCGCAAGCAACACCATTCACTCTGCTTTTATCAACGGCACGATCCAAAATGTTGTGTTCTCTTCAACGATAGATTTCAGTAAGTAAGGCAACTTAATGTGATTGTGTTTTTTATATGTTCTGTTTCTTTTCATATCTTTGGGGTGTTCGTAATGCAATAACTTGTTTTGACTAGGCACGCCAAATAACCACAACGATTAGTGCTCTTGACAGACAAACAAGAGGTCCAAGGTTCAAATCTCATCTATTGCCCCACCTCCTTAAAACTATTTTCAGGTAATCCAGTGGGCGTAATGAAATTAAAGATAATAGCGACGACCCTCTCTCTCTCTCTCTCTCTCTCTCTCTCTATCTATCTCTCTCTCTCTCTCTCTCTCTCTCTCTATCTGTCTGTCTGTCTGTCTGTCTGTCTGTCTGTCTCTCTCTCTGTCTTCTCTCTCTCTCTCTCTCTCTGTCCTCTCTCTCCTTCTCCTCTCTCTCTTTCTCCCTTTCTCCCTCTCTCTCTTCTCCCTCTATATATATATATCCTTCTCTTTTTCCTTCCCCCCCCCCTCTCTCCCTCTCTCTACGCCCCGTCTCCCTCTCTTCCACAATCTTTCTCTCTGCTACCAGATATGACCCAGATAGTTCTGGCCCCGAGGTCGCGGTTGCTGTATATCCTCACTTCCTCCGGTGACGTGGCCCTGCTGAGCTTGGTCACCAAGTACCTGCTGACCATCGTCAGGAACTCCAGATGGGCAGTCCTCGACGCGGCCGTTGACGAAGAAAGAAGGTACCAAACACTCTCCACAATTTTACCCCTTGAATACTTCGCACAGTCTTGTCAAAACTTAGTAAAGCAATAATAGTATTACTATTCACTAATTTTGTAATTTTGTAGTACCATATGCATTCATAAATACATACATATATATTGTGACGTTGATTCGATGAATCTGGTCTCTGCTGTAGATCAATTGTTAACTAATTCACGTAGACTTAGACATACTGTCAACAATGTCGAGATGTTATATATATATATATATGTATATAAACGCTGATTCTTAATATTTGGGATCAATTATACGTCGAACTGCTACTCCTCTCATTTGTCCTTTGCTATTTTCCCCCTAATTTATCTTGTCCCTCACAGATAGAATCATATGTAGATAGATAATTAGATAGATAGGTAGATAGATAGATAGATAGATAGATAGATAGATAGATAGATAGATAGAAATAATATAGATAGATAGGTAGATAGATAGATAGATAGATAGATAGATAGATAGATAGATAGATAGATAGATAGATAGATAGATAGATAGATAGATAGATAGATAGATAGATAGATAGATAGATAGATAGATAGATAGATAAGAATATTAAACTCTATATTGTGAATTATGGCCAACTTATAAAACGGTTTGCTACAAGCAAAATAACAGCGCTCACTGTGACAGCATTATTACAACAAGATCAAAAATATTAATATTCCTCTCTCTAAAAAAAACAGCTCAACCTTCTTTCACACTACTGCGATCTGCTCTTATAATTATATATAAAGCATAGATCTAGAATTCTCCTGGCCTAGTTAGCTACATTAAGAAACCCAAAGAAAGGTGCGGAACGCTACCCGCCATCCTCTCTTCTTAATTTTCACATCGCACATTCTCACATTCAGTATCCACATTCTTCTGGGTCCATCCTTGTGTGCGCAACATTTCAGCAAATTTCCAAAAGTTTGAATAGGTAACAGCTTTGATATATGTTATTTTGAAACGGAAGGTGTGTAGCTCAACAGAAAAGGGTACTAGCACAGGAGCGTATCAACCCGCGAGCTGATGGCAAAAGCCTAATTAAACTTCGAGTAGTTTCTATAATCTAGTAATTTCTCTAAGCCGGTAACAGACGATCTGGTGAATGCTACTATCTAGAAGCCTACGCGTCAGCAATTTCACAAACACGCACGCACACACACGCACGTAAACGTTGATTCCTAACATTTGGGATCAATTGCCAACACTCTCATTAGTATTTTGCTATTTTCCCGTAATTTATCTTCTCCCTCACAGATAAAATCAATCGTAGATAGATAGATAGATAGAAAGATAGATAGATAAATAAATAGATAGATAGATGGTTGGTTGGTTGGTTGGGTTGGTTTAACGTCCAACAGCAGCACTATATAGGCTATATTGTGGACGGACCCCAAGACTGGCGTCTGACACTTTTATGTGCTGCCACACACGAGACAAGACGGTTAAAATCCATGTCTGCCACATAGATATAAATTAACAATTGTCAGATGTATTCATAAAATGAAGCAGTACTAGAGCGTGATGGATGGATGGATGGATGGATGGATGGATAGATAGATAGATAGATAGATAGATAGATAGATAGATAGATAGATAGATAGATAGATAGATAGATAGATAGATAGATAGATAGATAGATAGATAGATAGATAGATAGATAGATAGATAGATAGATAGATAGATAAGAATATTAAACTCTATATTGTGAATTATGGCCAACTTATAAAACGGTTTGCTACGACCGTTGCTGCTGTATTACAGGGAAATTTTTATGACCGCAAGTCGGAAAGGCGGATACAGGTCTCCGTCGACAAGACAGACCAATGTAAACCACGGCGTGATCCTACGGGCGGAGATGGACGGGAGTGATCTGAAGGAGATGTACCCTGGGGAGGGCCAGCCCTGGGCTATCACGCTGCACCGCTCGTGTAAGTCAGGCCTAGATCATTGACCCATCCAGTACAGCTCTTTGTAGACTTTGTGGCTAACCTGATACACAAATATACCAGTCTTTCTTCTATTTTGCCACCTCTCCTATAGATCAGCCATTGCCTTCGGACCAAGCAGGTGCCTTGTCTTTGTTTTATATTGGTACCGCTCATGTAAGTCAGCTCTAGACTTAGTGACCAAGCAGGTGCCATTCTTTTTTCCATGTTGGCCTCGCTCGTGTAGTCAGCCGTTGAACAGAGACCAGTTTTTACAGAAGAAAAACACAATAAACCGATTGAAAAGTTTTAGTTAGAAATTGATTATCCCTTGTCGTCCTTCTTATTACCCATGGGTCTCGAGCTAGGTCTACTGATGCGATAAATCCTTTCCTTTTAGATCTTTTATGGACGGACATTGAACGCCGAAGCATCTTCAAGGCGCATCTCGACGATGTCGATGACATGGTGAAGGGGAACAACTCTAGCCAGTCCAGGTTCTTCAATATGCCTATGGTGCGGCTGATACGTTTGTCAGACCAGTCCAGCCCTAATGACATCATCGGTGTTGGGAACGACGTCTTATTTACCGACAGAACCAAACAGGCCATTCAAAGGTGCGTCTGGATCCAGCTTAACTGGAGTTGAGTTGAGTGGAGTTGGTTTAACGTCCAACATCAGCACTATATAGGCTACATTGTGGACGGACCCCATGACTAACGTCTGACAATTGTATGTGCTGCCACTCACGAGACAGGACGATGGATGCCATGACTCCTGTCTAAGCCGGTCACATTATACTGACACCGACCTAACCAGCAGGGAGCGCAATCACCAGGGCTCGAACCTGGACCTTCTACGATGTTCTACCCCAGGACCATCGCGCCCCCTCCCCCCTGAATCCATCAAACAATCAGCAGTTGTAATAAACTTAGGGTTCGTTTCAATATATGATTATAATAATAACCGGCAAATTTTAGCACTTACTTTCATGAATTTATAATATGAAAGTAAGTGCTAGAATTTGCCGGTAATTATGACAACAACAATAAAATTAAAAAATACAACCAAGTCGTATTTTCCGCCCTTTACAAGCACTATTTTGTGCCACTTCAAACTACTTCTGCATTGTGTTAGTCAAGTTCATGAGTTGATCTCGTGGTATCTTGCATTTATTTGAAATCTTGTCAAACATTCATAATCACATAAACATCAGATTATAACTTTTTGGTAGGTTATTGTACACTATTACATTTTCTAAGATTGCTCGGATAGGCTGAAAGCCAAGTTACAACCAAAAATAACTGTATATTTAAAATAGCGTTTACATAACCACATTTCTACATTTTCTTGACTTCCAAATTTATAAATAACAAAGTAACACTGGTCGTAAGTAAAAAGTTGCAATTATTTTACAACTGGTCGAAATATACGGGAATAAGAAGGCTTACGACGAGTTGTAAGCTATCGCGACATTTTACTCACGACCCCTTGTGTATTGTGACATCAACTACGCGGACGCTTTTATTCTCGCATGCTGGGTCGGTGTCAATTTAATGTGACCGACTGAGACAGGAGTCATGGTATGTCGTGTGTGACAACCCATAAAATTGTTAGACGTCAGTCTTGGAGCCCATCCACAATGTAATCTACATAGTGCTTATGTTGGACGTTAAACCAATTCTGGAAACCTCTCAAGTTTGATTAAGAAGAGAGGGGGTTAGCAGGACCTAAAGAATTCAAGATCTGTGTCTAGCGTATATCAGAGCGGAGCGCGATATAGAGTGATAGAATGGTTAATGTTTTTTTTGTAGGTAAAGAGAGGAGTTCTAGCAGAAAGGATTTCTGGTATTCATTATTTTGTTAATGTTGACAGGATAGTAAGTCCGAGTTTACTTGAATTATATTCAACAAAATGCGCTTTATCTAGTCAATGCCTCATGTATACGCACATACGTTCATGAATAAACAACACTAGGAGACAAACTAATAATATAATATAATATATATATGACTGTTTATTTGTATTTTTCCGATATAACCACATACAACCGCATAAAACATAACAGCGATTGTTTTCCTCATAACCCAGAACAAAGTTGTCGCAAGCGACGACGGTGGAAACCATTGGTGTGACCTCTCTAAACGATATAGCTGGACTCGTCTACTTCAACGCAAGTTAGTTTTTTCATAATTTTAGGTTTTTATATAAAAAAGTGATTCGCTTTTAATGGATATTTCAATGGTAACTTCACCCCGCAAAATACTTGCAGTCACAGAAAAACAACATAATTTTGCTGCTTCTATCACTAAGTATCTTTGTAAAATCAAGTAAGTATGAAAAACTATTGAACATTTTCAACGTTTTATTCATACCACTTAGCAGATTTAAATGAAACAGTAAGTATAGTTGAAATATAACAATCTTTTGACCCAAAAATTTATTTTGTAATGAAAACTCAACAACACTAGTACCTTGTATTTCTAAAAGATCACAAAAAATGTCCACATGCAGAAGATGTATTAAAGTGTATCTTTAAGATATGATAAAAATCAGAGAATGCTTTTTTTTATAACCTGCCAATGATAATATCTTTGGTATTGTTCTGTACTTTGTACGTATCATTTTTAAATTTTATTAAATAAAAAAGGGGACAATAAAATAAAATAGAGCATATCTATACAATATTTCGCGATGAGTGAAAATCCCTTACACGTGGCTGAAAGCGACAACATTCTATGTCAAGTTATAACTCAACTGTCTAGGGATTGTAATTACAACAATGCTTTAAACTTGTATCCCGGCTAAATGCAGTTTCTAACAATAAAACCTACTCACAATCCGCTTACAACACCGATGTACTAACAACCACAGGCATACAAGAGGAGGCGCTGGCACCGCCTGCACCATGTGTGGGGATTCCCGTACCTCGACCTGGCGGCCAGTGGAGGTGTCTCTGCAGCTTTCATGTGGACAGGGTCCCTGATCAGCGCCACTACTGCCAGAACGCCGACACTCTGATGCATAGGATGTCTATATCACATGGTCAGTTCCACTATTGATAAGCGCACAGTTGTTGACATCCTCCTCCTCCTCAGCTTTAGTTTACTAGTTTGATATTACTCGCATTTTTCTCGTTCACAAATTGCTATTAAAAAAAAAGTTTTAGCCTCATTCATTACCAAAATACTTATAAAGCGCGTTCTTATTATTTTAATGTTTCTCTCCCCAGGACTGTGTCTCATTAGGGCACCAGCTCATAGCAGTGTCCGTGGAGGGTATCCTAACTCATACGTGCTGCCCGGGCAAGAGATCGAAGTTGTGTGTGACCCCGGCTACTCGATAGCCCTGAAGCGGACCAGGGGAGAGAAGCGGGTGTGCAGGCCGAGCGGCGGGTGGTCCTCGGACAGATCCTGCGTGTCTGGTGAGCCCATAGAATAGAAAAACCCCTGAGCCAAAGTTAGTTAGTAAGTAATGGATTCACTTGTTTTTCATTTATTCTATTGGCCCCATTTGATGCGTTTCAACAAATATACAAAAACACAAAAAAACCAACAACAACGAAACAACAAAACAACAACAGCATCAACAGCAGCAATAACAACAACAACAACATTCAACAACAATAACGACGAAATATAGCAGCAGCAACAGCAACAACAACAACAACAACAACAACAACAACAACAACAACAACGACATCAGCAACAACAAACCCCATAACACCACTTCCACCAACAAAACATATGAGTTGAGCAAAGTGACGAAGTAGCTATTACAATGCTATGAGTTGAGAAAAGACAAAGTAACGGAAAATACCCACGCGAGACAATTGAATATAAGCAAGGAAACAGAAAAAAAGAGGAAAAAAAGCAAGAACAGAGACTGTGTGTGTGTGTGTGAGAGAGAGAGAGAGAGAAAGAGAGAGAGAGAGAGAGAGAGAGAGAGAGAGAGAGAGAGAGAGAGAGAGAGAGAGAGAAAGAGAGAGAGAGAGAGAGAGAGAGAGAGAGAGAGAGAGGCATTATGGACATATAATTCTCCACCACTCCCTCCCTTTTGTCACCATACCAATGCCCTTGTTTTGCCTTCAGAGATTCGGTACACTGTCATCGGAAACAACACGAGAGGCTACGTCATCTTCACCGCCTCCAGCCAGTTCGTTGTTCCCAAGGACATTCACAGCCTCGATGTGATCGCTATCGGCGGCGGCGGGGGAGGCTTCGACGCCTGCAACAAGACGCTC
This sequence comes from Elysia chlorotica, assembly GCA_003991915.1. Classification (NCBI taxonomy): domain Eukaryota; kingdom Metazoa; phylum Mollusca; class Gastropoda; family Plakobranchidae; genus Elysia; species Elysia chlorotica. The sequence goes on from RQTK01000247.1 coordinate 284,721, forward strand.
CACCAGGGCAGTCTCCGCGCGGGGATGGGGGGTCTGTCCAGCTTTGGCCAGTACCTGAAAGCCTATGGAGGCCAGGGCGGCTCCAGGCGCGAAGGTTCGTCTTTAAACCAAAAACCAAAACGAAAAAAAATCGGAAAAATGTTTACCTTCCATTTTGTAAGAAACATTGCACTGGAGATTTCCATTAAAATGTCGTGTTTTTTGTTCTCACCTCACCAGCGCTAATTAATTAAACCTCAACATTACAGTTTCTATTCTATTTACTGTAAATAGAATTAAAAACAATGGTGGTTGATGCTGAGCACAGCAATATTCAAATGATACCATTTAATATGCGAAAAATGTACACAATACATGCTGGTACATTATACACAGAAACGAAAGGTGTTTACTGTAGATTTTCTTGATAGAAATAGACATAGAATGAAATAAAAGTGCTCATAACATTTTAGACTTCATCTGATTGGACAGGTGGACTCGGAGGTGAAGCCAGGAATCTTTTTGGTGGTAAAGGCCAATCGAGCGCGGACTGTCTAGGGGGCGGAGCTGCCGGCGAGACGAGGTCCTCCAAACTGTGCCAGCACGGGTCCACATCCTGTCCGTTCTGCGGCGCCGGCGGAGCCCTGCCCACCTGCTCGATGTGTCCGCTGCGGAAAGGCGGCTGTGGGGGCGGGGGGAGTCTTGTGGGGGCCGGCATGGGCGGGGCTGACAACTATGGGGGAGGAGCCACGGGCACTTTCGGCGGAGCAGGTGGTGGTGGGGGCGGATTCTCCAGAAAGACAGTGCGGGTGTTGTCTCAAGAGATCGTCCCGGTGACTGTGGGCGAAGCAGGGCGCCCCTCTGCCAGACCTGCCGGCTCTGGCGTGGTGGTGGTGGGCTGGGGGGCCAGGCTGGAGAGCCTTGTGGAGCAGCTGAGTCACCAGACGCCGTGCAAACCTTTCAGACACGGCTCGAGCGGCACATGCGCCAACTAAGCACATTCTGTTCATCCTTTAGGAGAGACATGATTACACTGACTTCAATGACCATTATTGTCTTGACTGAATGAAGGATTTTCTAATGGTTTTTTTTAACGACGCAGTAACATTTTTAGAGAGACATTTCCCATTTCATCGCCTTTGGAACTTGTTACCTTTATAAGGAATGATAATTATTTCGCTGAAGGTCATCGCTTTTTGCAAAAGACGTCATAAATGTTCAACACGCAGAAACGTCTTTTAGTAGATCTAAATATCTTTTGTGTTGCGCACTTTAATGTTTCCCGTTTAAAGACTATAATAAACCGCACAGTTCAACACTACTCAACCCTCTTGCTTGAAGAGCTAACGTAAACCTAAATCAGAGTTCACTTTTCTAACTACCTTTCCCATCTCTCAGTGAACTCACAATCCTAATAGTGTTGGGGCGGTTATTTATTTTTTTACAAGGAATAGATTAAAAAAATTGAAACAGCCCTACCCATAAATCGAATCGCTCGCAAGATGCAGTTACAATTAGAGGCGTCAGAGTAGGAAAGTCATAACATTGAAACAATCAAGTACTGGTTGAGGATTTGTTGTAATATCGGACTTGGAATATATGCATTAGGCTTACGATCGTATCTTGTTGAGCTTCCTGGCCATTATAGGCAAAGATAACTCATTACACACAATACCTAAAATATTTACCTTTTGTTATTTCCAATATTAATTTTATACGGACCAAGGGCTTGCTTCCATGGCTTTGATTATTAAAAGGAACTTCTAACTTTTATTGATACATGAAATTTTGAGCTTATCTTTTCAGTTCGTCCTCAATTCTCATAAGACATTATTGGTGTGAAAAAACGGTCATGAAATCCATCTATTAGAACTGACTCCTTTAGTTAACTAGAATTTCTCTCAAAGATAAGTTTTCAATATGATTAGCATACAAGCAACAAATGTGATCTATGACAACGATGTGTAAATAGCCATTCATATATTTTCAAAACTGTTTCTTTTAGAGAAGAAAAGAGACATAACTAATAAAGATAGAAAAGAAGAAATGAAACTTTATTTGTTCTTTAAAGGGCATTCTATGGTCTTAACATGCAGCATAAATAAAGAGCATGGACAAAACGTTGCATGTACATGTATTACATAATATTGATCAAAGTAAATGCGTTATCTATTTTTTATATTAATAGATTATACATATTATTATCATCATCAACATCAACAACAACAACATCATCATCATCATCATCATCATCATCATCATCATCATCATCATCATCATCATCATCATCATCATCATCATCATCATCATCATCATCATCATCATCATCATCATCATCATCATCATCATCATTATCATCCTCATTATCATAATCATCGGAAAACCACCACCACTAACAGGAACGACGACGACAACAATAATAACAACAAAAACCACAAGAATATTCGTATCATTAAAGTCTGCATAGGGCTTTTGCTTTTTCCAATCGCTCAGCATAGGGCTTAAAACAAAAACAAAACAACAAAAACAACAAACAAAACAAACAAATAAAAAAACAATATCAATAACAACAGGGGCGCTCACACAACAACAAACAACCGATATAAATACAAAAAAACTCTTAGGGCTTTAAGACCACCTAACATGAATTGTTACTCTTTTGCAAAAATACACATCTCACTATCATCTTTTTTAGTGTCTGTTCGCATCTTAGAAACTAACATTGTACTTTTTTTTTTAATACAATTAGTTTGATTTCTTAATCAAAACTTCCGATTTCTTTAGCGCTTCAACACAGGGCTCGTGGAGATAAACCCTCGAGCATTTTGATGTGGTTGAATCTTACATCATTGACGTATGAGTGCAAGCGGAGCATACTTTTTAATATAAAGGTGCTGAAAATATTTTTATATCTTTAGAACACTATTTAAAAAACCCACACATTGAATAAAACTACTCTTTTACTCTCAAAGAGACACTGAGTGGCTGTTCGTTACTCCAATCGTTTTATCTATTATGTGTTAGTAAAAAGAAGGAACCTTAGTTTGGCACTATTCAGATACAATTTTGAAGTAGTAAAAAAAATGTAATCTGAAAAGTTAAAGTGTTAGAAATATCTAACAGTCAGTGAGGGAAGAATGAGAGATAAAGTCAGTAAAATACAGAGAGGAGAAATAGAGGGAAATACAGATACAGAGACAGAGGCAGAGAGAGAGAGAGAAAGATAGATAGAGAGAGAGAGAGAGAGAGAGAGAGAGAGAGAGAGAGGGGGGAGAGGGAAGGGAGATATTTACTGAAAATCGAATGAAAAACACAATGAAGCTGACTAATTATCCTATTGGTTTTCTCTCCATTGCTTTGTGAGATCTCAATATTCGCATTTTCTGACGCTCAATTGCCAAAGTGACCAAATCCAACTCGCGCATGGACATCAACTGACATTCTGTCTCTGTCACGGTGAAAGCTTCTATCCATTCTGTTTCCTCTATGATCAAGGACCCATCGTCCGAAACATTTGATCTTTTAGCTTTTATGCAAAAATTGGCCACCAAATCTCGTGCTTCCCTGAACGCATTCACTTCTTCCTGGAAAAACTGTTCCTTTTGAATTTTGTTTAAAAATATTGCCAAAAAATGGTCATAAAGTGCGAGGTCAATTGCTGCCCACTTGCGGAAAGCTAGCATTGTTGATGAGTTAAAAGATGGTCTTTGGTTCAAATCGGATTTGCGAAAGCCTTCTTCGTTGCTGTTTGCTGTATTCAGTTCTAGATAGATTATATCTTTAATACTCCAATTCAAGAGACGTCGTAGTAATATCATGCTCTCATCAAAATAGTTTGCTATAAGTATGAGATCAAACTGCTGTTCTAGTTTATCAAGAAAACCACGGATTTTAGTCATGTTTTGTTTGGAAGCCTCGAAATGTTTCAGATCGAAGCCCAGATCAACACTCATCCTGTTGTTAATATAAGATCTTGCCACACCCAGTGATGGGTTATAGAAATGTTCTGGATGACGTAGAAAACCCTCCAAGGGGGCTTGTTTAAATTTCTCCAGACCGGACACTAGATCAGGTCTCTTGAAGACGTGGCTAAAGTAGGCAAGAGCCGACAGCATTTGCTGCAAAGGTTCTCGAACAATGGCGATACGGACGGTGAACGTGGGGAAATAGGGGGCGATGACGTCTTCGTTGAAAATTACGTGATCGCATAGGATGTCAAAAAGGCCTCCTGTGGGATGGGGGAGGATCCTGTTGGGATCGATTGAGCTGCCAAAATCGTTGATATGATCCCTGGGATGGATAGGGAGGAGGATGTTGAGGTCTCGGGCCAGGGAGAAGCGGAGCAAGATATTCTGGACGGTCGAGCTGGCCGCTTTGTGGACTTTGATGAAGATGATCTGGCGCTGCTCTTGTTTCTCCGGGGGGATAGTTGTGGTACCGGAGTATCCCGCGGACTCCTTGCTGGGTGTGTTTGATGTGGCATTGAGGCTGAGACGAATTGTGGCGAGAGCCTCATGGCGTGCATAATGTGATGGACGTGTGGAAAAACTCACATTGAGGCATAAGTAGACACCGCCCATAAGGCATGCCACCAAAACGCTGGGTTAAAAAAAAAGAAAACAAATATATTCATAAAATGTTTTAACTTATTAACCAACCGTTGGAGAATTCAAAGTGACAGCAACATGGAGAGAAGAATTGGCAAGTGATAGATGTAATTAAAGATTCACCACAACCCATTCCAGGATTTAAAAACCAGGAAAGAAAACACTGTTTCATAAAAAACAACAAAAACAACTGCCAACCAGACATGGACGAACAAAAGCAAATTTGCACAAATAGCAACTCAGGGAAACGCCTATGTTTATTCAATGTTTACAATGCCCTAAAACAAAACTTGATGAAAGATATACAGTTCAGGCTGCGGACGACAAGCTAACATCTGGGATGAATAGTCATACGATACTACTGCTATTGGTATTTAAAAATATTTTCAATTATTTTTAATTTATAAGATTAGCGTTAAAAACAAGAAGATCCAGGCGGTCTCTGGTGTGGATTAAGTATTGAACATTTCACAACTCCTCCTAAAAATCTTTTGAGGATATTTTTTTCAATGAAATGTCTTTCCACAGTAAACTGATCTATGGTCGTTACAGTATTTACTCCATAAATTAAAAACAAAGCTTTCAATATATATGAATGTCATTCAAACTTTACGGACTATCTAAATATCAAGATTGCATTAAAAAAATCCGTTACTCGAAATTAAACCGATCTCGTACATGAAGTTTCATGTTTTTACAAATTCCCAAGTTCTATTACACGAGAGCATTACGTTTTAAGTGAAGAATGCGTTAGTGTCCTACCTGAAGGTTATGCAACACAAAATTGTTACTTACTTGCTATTGTACTCGCCATCTTGAGTTGTGCACACTCGTGTTGTGGGAGGAATCCATAAATCTGTCATAGGAAGTGACTAAGTTGGAATTCGCTAAGTTCACTAATAAACAAAACGAATTCCTGGCGTTGTCGGACAACATACACTTTCATCACACACACTCTCACACATACACACAACAATATGTACTTCACACGTATAGAACCTGTCTAGTTGAGAACTTGCACTGGGTGTGGAGTTTAATTTAAGGATTTGAAAGACAGACGGTAAAAATAGAGTAGTAACATCTGCAAGCCAACATCTATAAGAGGCTAAAAACACCTAAATACATTTTAAAAGCACATTAAACAATACATAAAGTTTTGACGATATTGATCAAGCCACGCTAAGCATAGACTAAAGTTCGCGGTGAAGAAAAATTAAAACTTGTCTAACCTAGCTCTTACCTGATTCTCACAAACGTAAGGAAAGACTTTTTCATTTTCTTGTCGTGCAATGAATCTTCTGTGTATAATCTGTTACACGCACAAAATTGCTAACAAAACTAATACATCGGTACTCGTCGTGACTTGAAAAAAGTGGAACGAATATCTTTAATATAAATAGGGCACAAACCGTAAATTTCACTCACTTACGCGAACAATCAATAGAGACGCGAAAGCCACAAGTTTGCAGCTGTTATTGTTCGCACCCGATACAGACTTCTTTGTATGATTTGTACCGGCGGCGAATAGAGGATAACATCTTTGAAGGAGATCGAATGAGCGACAGCGAGAGAGACAGAGATAGACACAGATAGATAGATAAATAGATAGATAGATAGATAGATAGATAGATAGATAGATAGATAGATAGATAGATAGATAGATAGATAGATAGATAGATAGATAGGTAGATAGATAGATAGATAGATAGATATACAGTTAGATATATAGATAGATAGATCACCACTTTTCAGAAAGAGTCCAAAGAAACCACAAAAAAAAAAACAACAAAAAATCACAGTGTTTTTATTTTTAAATGGATAGCGTAGCGGTATTGATGTGATCTTTGCATACGGCTATTAAAACGTAAGGGGCGTTCATTTGTTGAGTTACATATGTGTAAAATCACTGTAGTTTCTCCGAACAGTGAGTTACGACTTTTAATGCAGAAACTCGTGAAACCAAACTGTCGTAACATGAGTTACATTGATGATGTAGGACTAGTTCAGACTTTTTGCTTGCATTTGAATTGAAAAAGAAAATTTACAGCAAAATTAGAAAACTGAAAATAAAAAATCAACAACAAATAGTCAATCAAACAAACCAACAAGCATACATTACAAGGATTACAAAAGTTTATAATCCATGGTGACTTATAAAAACCTAGGATCGTGAGTAAAACGTCGCGGTAGCAAACAACTTAAATGATGGACTTCTTATTCGCATTCCTTTAGATAAATTATAAGCTTATCACGACATCGCATTTACGATCCCTAAAGTTTTTACTTCAAGTTTATATCACATTTTCATAATCCTATATTAATTTTTATCAAACTGAGAAATGCAAGCTGGATCCTGTGGATTAATGATTTGGGTTAAATTAAGTTTAAAATTGCTAAAAAAGTTCTCATATCGTGTTGAAATTAACTGCATGTAAAAGTTTATATTCTTTGATTTCTTAAAATTTTCTCACGTAAAACTGCAAAGATATGGACGTTCAAAAATGTACTTTTTTTTTCAAGTTTCTAGTTTCAAAGTAGTTAGCATCCAGGTCTCTAAACATGATTATGGGTGGCAGGTAAAATGGATCAAATAATAATATGAAAAAAATTTATTAAAAGATTTTAAACGATATGAAAAAAAATAGTGAAATGGCTGAAGTTAATGTGGATAACAAAACACACACGATTTATGCAACATGTATAGAAGTTATAACATGCGACAGACAACAAGCTATTAATCTATTCAAAAGCAGTTGATTTTTTCAATTACTGAGCTGGTTTTCACAATCCAGCAAGATATTTTAGAGATAATCAGATTGTTCATATTATCTATCTGTCTATCTATCTATCTATCTATCTATCTATCTATCTATCTATCTATCTATCTATCTATCTATCTATCTATCTATCTATCTATCTATCTAACAGTAACTCAACTTCCTACTACTTGGGCAGGCTCCCATCACCCCTTTCTATTTATCTATTTATCTTTATATCTATCTATCTATCTATCTATCTATCTATCTATCTATCTATCTATCTATCTATCTATCTATCTATCTATCTATCTATCTATCTATCTATCTATCTATCGATCTATCGATCTATCTATCTATCTATCTGGTCTAGTATGTTTCATTCAATTGCTTTTGATAGACGCCCAGCTCTTCGCACAAGAGGCATATTTTATATATTATATTTGCCCATCTACCAGTTTCGATCTTACGATCGTACGATTATGGTTAATCATTCGAAAATTTGTAATAAAAGTTTCTACTTGAAAGAGCAGAAAATTAATAAAGAAGATATTTGATTAGTGTAATTTATTTCTCTAAAAAAGCTGTACTTTAAATTTGTGTGTGTGTCGCTATGTTGATCTTTTAGCCTAAGCTTTATCATGTTATTTGATTTGACATAGAGGAAGGACAAACTTGTACATTATTTTTTCATAGTAACCAGTGTACTTGTGGGTTCAGTGCATGTCGCATTTAGTCGATATTTTTCAACGATTTGTAAAATGGCGATGAAGACTTTTCTCCTTTTTCCTTTTTTACAAATTCTTTGTTAAATGTTTGAGTAGATTATCATAAGAGAGCAGATATAACAATAAAACGCACTCTTCCCCCTTTTAAAATCAATAATAACAAAACAGCAATAACAATATTAACAACAATAACAACAAAAACAAGAACAAAAAACAATAATGAAACATTTTCGGTAGAAAAAGCATAACAACGTAATATTTTTTTTCAACCATTTCTACTAAAACCTTGAAAGATGTTAGATAAAAGTTTCTTAAAAACGATGTAGCTAAATGTTTATAATTACTTAAGAAAAAAAAGCTATTAATATTTCCCTGTGGGTTTCATGTCTCTTAAAAAATCAACACCAACAAAAAAGTTCATAACCCCAAAACTAACAAACCGTGGCAAGTTCTGTTGTATCAATTTTTCCCTAATATGTCACAACATTTAAGCAAATTGGCTTAAAACTTTTTATCTTTCCTGATATAGATAATTATGTAGAGAAAGTTGTAGAAGTATCAGACCACTGGTAAAAAAATTAAGGGAGTATTTAGAGAAAAAAAACATTGAACAATTAGAAAACGTTTTGAGAAAAATTTTTTTCCTCTAAAAACAATTATAAAAAGACTCAAGTCTAGATTATTTGTTCCATTTTCATTAGGCTCGGGGATATTGAATTCAGAATGGTGCGATTTTCAACGTGAAAAAGAGAAAAATATTTTCTTTATGATAATGTAAAACACACAACTCACACAAACACAGGTTTTATGACTTCAGTGAAAAATATAGGCCCCACAAATTTTTTTTGGACTGAAAAAGCTGGAAGTCTCATGTAATAAAAGAAAAATAAGCCCCCCCCCCCCCTTCCTTTTAATTACGCCCCAAGCAATCACCCCCAATATTGTCGCCGTTATATCATTAGAACGCTGACCCCACCTGACGTGTTCGTATTCGTATTCGTATTCGTATTAACTAAGATGCAAGAGGCATACATGCCCATGTCGCAAATGTTCAAACAATACAATCATATAATAATGACAACAGTTTACTAACGCAAGAGGCCAGAATGGGACAGCGATCCTTCTGTTCTTCGTAACAGCTGACGACCTCTTGACCAAAGTCGTGGAACGCTCTCTTGCTTCCACCATCGTTCCAGTTCGAGATAGTTCTTGGAAAGAAACTATTTTTGTGCGCATTTGTTTGGGATCGGGGATATAGGAATCTTTTTGGATGGTAGTTTCTTGTTTGATATTTGGAAGGTTGGGGTATGAAGTGGTATGGCACTTTCACAGTAGTGTTTTTGGCAGTCACGACTTTGTGCAAATGAGTGAGTCTGGTGCATTTTCGTCGTTGCTCAAGTGATTTCCAACCCAGGAGGTGCATCGTGTTAAAAATATGGCATGATAAAATAGCTTTTGTTTACCAAGTTTAATTTTGAATGATATTTTTAGCACACGACTCGAGTAGTACCAGAAAAAAACCTCTTTTATTAGGAATAAGATTCCCCCAAGAGTACAAACGTTTTTAGACGACATGTACTCCAAAGAAGGTTCAAGTTGGCTCATCAAACAAGAGAGTTGAGTAATACAAAATGATGCGCCTTATTTTAGTTTTAGAAAGTACATTGAGTGCGCCGAAGAACATTTCCTGTTGTTGTTGTTGCTGTTATTCTTCGCACATTGTTTGAGACTAGAATAACTCTTAGTTTTAGGTTTGCCTTATTTCACATCCCTCTTCTTTTATATCATATACAATCCTTTATTCTTCTTTGCATAAATGAATCTAAAGATACAAAGCCATTTAAATATTCTTTTTTATCTCCTGGAGAGAAACTGTCTGACTATATCAACGCAAGTGACTTGGCCATCATAATTTATTTGGAAGCCAGATGGTTTTTAGCAGCAAATGAATTGTTGCTTGAGGTAAAATAAATCGTTAACGCCACGATAACGTGAAGCGTAGCCGAACCCGTCAACTAATGTGTAGATAAATCAAGGACCTCACACACGAGTCACAGTTAAATTGTCACGCATTGATGCGCAAACTGTGACTGAACGGCGTCCTTTCGACCAATTCTCTCAACCATAATTTCTCTCTACTGATTAAACCTGTTCGTGATCATCAATATCAATATTTACTTCTCTGCTCTGGTTGAATAACAATGCAATTTATTCGTTAGCTAAATCTTGATCCTCACGTAATGCATTGGTAATGTGGTTATTGACTTCAGTGTTTCAACTTACGAAGTTCTTTTTGATAAGCTCGCAGAAGCTACTATAGTATGATTTGTTTCCCATTAATTTGCTTGCTGTATTTGAACGTCCATGCTCCAACTGTAGCCCCCTTTGCTATGTAAAAATAATAATTATTAAAATCTCTATCATACCTATTTTAGAATAGGCGTTTGTTCATTGTCATGTAAAGTGTACTTAAACGTCACATAATTTGATTTTTTACATTTATCTTTGAAATGTATACATAATTGTTATTCTGGATTTTCTCATGCTATTTACAATTTAATATCTAGGAAACAAAACACAAGTATAAGAAATAAGGATAACAACACGGCAACACTTGAAAAAATGAAATTTTATTTTATTTAATTTTTTTATATTCTATCTTAAACCCATATTATGACATTTTCTTAAACTTTAATTGCAATGGCCGATCAAAGACATCGCAGAGAAGTAAACAAATAAGATTTTTCTATAAAGTTTAACTAACTGATATATACAATGAAACACTCCATTTTCTTTTAATTAAAAAACACAGAAACACAGTTTTACACTCTATGCAAATTTTTCATTTGCCAGATACGTGCATGTTTTTACTTTACATAGTAAGTATAGGCAAAACTACGCTGTGGAGATAATCAACAAGATTAAAGACAAATCAGGACACTTTCTTTGAACCACAAAGAAGTTGGGAGAGACTTTTTTGAAACACCCTTTCCCACAAAAGATGATTTGTTAAAGAACTCGCGAGTATTATCACAAACTGTATTATTCTTATCGCAGTTTCTATCTAATAACATTACTTTTAGCTCCTCAACACAAAAGCATATGAAGGTTTAAAAAATAGCATAAATAGATCTATATGAGTTAATCTAAAACGTAGGATGGAGTAATTAAACATCTTTGTCGATCATTTTGTGGTCCAACGTTCCTTCTTTTTCGCACAGCACTTGGAAAATTAATTGATCTTATAAAAATACAATAACACTAAAACAGCACCCATTTTATTCTTCGTGTAAACGAGAAACCACGTTAAATAAAAGAAATATTATTCAAATCAATTGTTTCATCTTTTTTACTTTTTTTTTTACAACATCTTACACAAACCATACCACACCTTTCTTCAGGATAGCTATGTGACGACAAGAATTAGCAATATCCTGCATAACTTTTCCTGGGATAAATAACATAGTTATTACAAAAACAATACGCATGGATTCATCACATCAGCTCCATTAACTTCAAATTGTACAATTCAGTCCTATAAACAAATGACACACAATCATATAAGCAAGAAAAAAATGAAGTTCATCGAGAAAGTAAAATAGACGTGCAATTTTTGGAAGAATTTGTGGACATTACAAAAATTTTGTTTCAATACTTCAGGCATCAAATTCAACCACGCCAAACATAAATAAAAAAACCAGAGAGCTATTTAAATAATTCTTTTAAAGCTTTTCAAATCCCACACTGTGTTTTCTCCATCCCATCCAACGTGCGTGGTCTTCATGCGGTCTTTCATCATGTTGAACAAGGTTTCGAACCGTGCGCTTGAAGCTTTAGAGGCCAGAATGGGACAGCGATCCTTCTGTTCTTCGTAACAGCTGACGACCTCTTGACCAAAGTCGTGGAACGCTCTCTTGCTTCCAGCATCGTATACTTCCATATTGCCAATCAAGTAAGGGACATAACCGAAAAGGTAGATGTCTGGGGCAGGGAACATAGCCATCTGCTCTGAAGCTTCGATCATACTCATCATAGCAGATCGCGACAAGAGAACGGCGTAGCTCTTACAGTAAGGTCTGAAGTTGGTGCTGGTCGGGAACAATGGTTTCTTTACAGCATTTGGACCTTGTCGGGGGATGGGGAAGGAAGGCATGAATGGACAAATCATGTATTTTCCTTCTGATACTTTGTCGGCGGTCGGAATCAAGCCATGAGCGAGTTTGTCGGTATCCACGAAAAAAGACTCGTCAACATAGAAGATATGCTGGGCTTGTTTGCAGTACTGTCTAGCCCATCGGAAACCTGACAAAGCTTTGAGAGTTGAGTTCTCTGGAGCATCCATGTATTCTCCCATCACAACATCGTTGTAGCTTTCTTTCTCTGTGTCTAAATTTTTTTGGAAGTTTGGAGAATTGGTCAACCCCACAAGGAAAACATGTGCCATCTTCACATTTTCAAAAAGGGTTGGATTTACGTAACCTTGTCTGATGCGATCTCTTACGTCCATGCTTTGAGGTTTAGATGCAACTAGATATAGAATATCAACAGTTTCTAACTTCTGACAAATACCAGGATTGTTCATTCTATATGTGCCTGTGAGACTTCCATCTTCGCCTTTGTCTTCAGACTCTTTTCCGAAAAGCTCCATCTTATATTTCTTCAGACGCTCCTCAAATCCTTCAGCAAACAAGGATGCATCAACAGCTGGTCCTCCGGTGGTTTTTTCCGATGCCTCACTATCTGTGCTTGGCTTTTCGGTTCCTTCAGCTTCAGTTTCCGATTTGTCTGTGTTGTCCTTTCCTGCTTCTCCAACAGGGTTTTCCGTAGTTGAATCCCCTTCAACAGAAATATCCCCTTCAGAAGCTGGAGTGACACTTGGAGGTTCTCCGGTAGGTGCTGCGGGGATGGGGTTGGGTGTGGATAAATTTGCAGCAATAGGAGTTGCTGGTTTCACTGTATCTTCTGGCTGACTTTGACTTTGACTTTCAGATGATGGAGGGTATCCTGTGGGTAGCCTGCCTTGCAATGGTTGTCCTGGCTGTGCAGATGTCATTTGGCCAATTCTACTTTGAGGGGATCCGGCTGGCATTTGTCCTCTTAATAAACCTAAAGGACCTTGGCCTTGACTTTGGGGTCCGAAAGGAAATCGGCTGCGATCAACTCCCGGCCCTGGCTGCTGAGGGGCCCCAAACCTGCGATTAGCTCCGAACGGAAAAGCTTGACCTGCAGGATTCAGGTCCCTTGCGACGCCAGGCACGCTGGGATTGCTGAGTCCTCCCATGAGCTGACCATCTCTACTAACTTCATCGCCAGGTTTCTTAAATCTAAGACTGTATCCTCCATCCGGTTTTCGCTCCAGTACAAGGTTTTGATCACTCGGGCCGCTTCCCTGACCGGAAGCACCTGGAGCTCCGGGAGCGAGAGGTCCTCCATATGGGGGCTGGCCTGCCATGCCAGGGTTAAATGCTGAGCCAAAATTGATTTGGTTACGCTGCCCAGCGAATCCCGGGATGCCCATGTCTCCTAAACTAAGCGGTAGCGGGGCAGCGCCTCTCAGGGGAACCTGGTTGGGGTAGAGACCAGGGGCAGCGCCAGGGTAAGGGCCGTTAGGGAAGTTTTGACCATAGGCTGCGTTAGGCTCTTGTGGAAAAGGCTGCTGACCAGGCGCAAACAGAGCAGAGGCCAGTGGACCTTGCCCGAGAAGCCCTGGTTGTGCGGGGACCTGCTGATCGGGAACCAAGTGGCCTTCGATACTATCGACATCAAAGTTGGTGGCGGCATCATCCGGGTTTTCAAACTGTACATGTGTTTCATTGCCAGTGGCATTTGAACCTGCTGAGCCAACTTGTCCATAGCTCTCACCCAGAAGCTCTTGCATCGCTTGTTCCTCGCCGGGATAGTAGATATTCAGGGAGCCAAAGTTGATGGGCGTGCCGACAGGGTAGAGCACCATTGTGCCCTCCTCCACATCTCTAATGAGAACATCGACGCTCAGAAAATGTGGCCGCTTTTGATTGGAGTCTGGGGCGAGGATGTGAGCTGCTGACAGCATGCCGTCCACGTGAAGGACGCTGCCTCTCATGTAGTCGCCCATGGAGCAGTTGTGATCTCGCTCAAACTGCTGGGCAGAGCGCGCGTAACGCTCGGCCGCTTCTGCCTGGGCTTCGGCCAGCAGTGTCGACTCGTCAGGCATCATCTGTGCCTTTAGGATGGTCCACACGGCGATCACGATAAAGATCTGGATGATCGCAGGCAGGATCTTGTTGGTGCACGTGCGTCGCCGACACTGGCAGTCAAAGCATCCCCGGCAGCACTCTGAGAGTGTGCTGCAACGGGACTGGTGCTTCTTGCTCATGCTGGGGCGTCGCTTGGCGGAGCTGGGTTTGCCCTTGAATGTGTGCTGACCCGGGCTGAGCGGCTCTGCAGGCGCGGCGCCTCCGTGTCCCACTCTAGGGGGGTACAGCTGCAGGTACGCGCCTTCTATTGTTACGGTTGGTTGGGGTTGTGGACAACCTGGGGAAGAGAAAATCTCAATATTGCACTATCAATGCAGCTCAATCTGTGTATGAAAAACTATGAGCAAGGAAAAAAAAAGGGGGGGGGGGGGAGAAAACAAAATGAAACTATGCATCAAAAGACCGATTACCAAACTCACATTGAACCATAAACCAGAAACATTCCTAAAAGCAACTGATGAGCAATCTAGTTCATGTACATCATAATACAAAGCTTTGAACCTTTGTTTTACGCTATCCGTCTTTCTGATTTGATTGTGGTTAAATAGTATTAAAATGAAGTAAACATTTAAAGGTCTTCAAAACTAACATACAATTATAATCGATAAAATTATATCTTGTCTTGGATTATTCAAAGAAATTCACCAAAACTCCATAAATTTATAATTTATTGAAAATTTACCTAAGAATATCAAGCTCAACTCCTGCCTCAGGCTCTGACTCTCCTCACAATCCCTGTACAATGTACACGTTCAGTTGACGAACCTGTCTTTCCTCTGCGCCCGCTTTCGACCACTCACATCGATTTCTAAAAGGTGAAATAAGGAAAATCTCACAAAAAGAGCATACTTTTAAAATATTCTTGGCATTTCATGATTTTCAAAACCATTGTCCCTATTCGTCTCTCATTCTCAATTTGTTGCAGTAGGTTCCATGTTAACGCAGAATGAAGTCTTTGTACTAGAACCATAAAGTCACCTACTCTGCTTTAAATGTTATAGTTATATTGATACCATGAAATTATCGAGTGCAAAGAAATTTTCACTGTGTTTAAATACAGAGGCTTTATATTAGTGATTTTAACCACCACAAGGTATATTGTTAACTAATACAGCCAGTTCTTTTACATTTTAAATCAAAGCAAAGTATATGTATTTCCACTTGACTTGTATTGTTTACAAATTCCAGAAAAAATACGTGACTAGAGTCGATTTTTGGTGCACATTATAATCAATTAAAACCGTGCTTTGCTAATGCATTTGATCTTGCGACGAAACGTATAAAAATACGCGATTTACTGCTGCAGAAACATGAATTAACAATCTTATTCTTGGTTACTTTTAGCAAACTACACTGACTGGAAAAGCATTCGGTTAACTTTTTACAACTAAATTCTACTATTGGTTAGGGACTGCAATCTCTCTATATACATGTATAGGCAAAAATAGAAAATGTTTGCACATGGTTTCTAAAAAGAAATTGCAATAGTGGTGGGGTGAGGACTTTATATCTAAAAAAGAGCGTTTCAGGCATGTGGGCTAACGACCTGATGTGTCAAAGTGTTTAATTTTATGGAGCTTTTAAATTCAATCTTATTGGAAACTAAAATTTCTTGTTCAATTTTATGATTTTGATAAAAATTTTAGCATGTTTACACATAGTAAAATTCACTATCATCTTATAAAATTCTAAAATCCCTGACAAAAAAAAAGATATAGACGCGTTACTGTGTTTAGTATTTGATACTACAATAATGATTTAAAGGGACCTTCCAACACTTTGAGCGTTTTATGAAACATTTCTGAAGATAATTAATTGAAATTATCAAAGATAGATAAGTCCAAGCATAACGAAAATAAAAATCTCAACCATATATATCATTCATAAACGATACAGATATTATAGGTATGAATTTTTTTCTTCGATATAATTATACAAAACACAGACATATGATTTGAAGTCCAAATCATTTCATCCTCTATAAATTCTCAGAAACATTAAGTATACAAACGTCTTTTATTATTAAAAAAGCACAAAAACAATAGTCCTGTCCATGAATATGAATAAACCGATTGTCAGTGCATACAAGATTTAATGTTTGACAAACAACGCGTACGAACGTACCCACAGGTCCTTCCAAAGAGACAGACGTGCAACGGTTGATAGAAACTGCAGCAGATCCTGGAAAGCGCTCTCAAGGAGCCACGTCGACGATTAATTTCTACAACTGGTTAGATGGAGACCAGGCAACCTGCACCTGTACCCGACCATTTCCCAGGCATTGCTAAAGAGATCCATTCGATGGATAAGCTTTGATTCTCAATTGACTTAGTCCACTAGAGGGAGACAATATGGCTGAACGCTACCGCCACGTCGATTGTGACAAGGTTAAATATATCACGGCGACGAAAGCCTTTACTAAACCGTGGATATTAATCTATACCACCATAATCGAACAAGATGACAATAAAAGCCGATCTTGTCCAAGCGCCTCCCCCTTCCCCACCATCTCCTTCAACATCCCCCTGTCGCCCTATGGGGATACCACACAGCCGATAATCAAGCAGGTGGTTTGTTGTTATTCCCGATCGGTGATGTTCGCCGATACTGGGGATAAGCCTTTTGTCTGTTGACGTCACTACCTGTGTAGGGCCCGGGTATTCAGCAGCGACTCACAGCGTGGATCGTCAAGCTTCTCTCCTACGTTATAATTATTGTAAAGCTTGTAAAGTTTCTCTTCCTTTATTTTTTGTTTCAAATGAGCTGTTCTTTTCAGTCTTGATGCTAAGCCTTAAAACTTTCACATTTTAAATGAGGTGTTAAATTAGAGGAAATATGATTTATTTTATAATATAAATATGCAATTTAAAATAGATGTAGGCGTTCGTCCTAATATCTCGTAATGAACAAACGATTACACCTCCCCCATAAAAAATAAAAACAAACAAACAAACAATTAAGTGTTTTCATCCCTTTCATCAACTTTGTTTTGTAGACATGTACATTATAAAGGTGACATTCATTGCTTTGGCAATAATGCACCGTTTGAAAAAAAACACTATAATTATTTAGCTTATCGCTCTCAGAAAGATGGTGGTTGAAGAAGCACAGGAAAAAGTATCCCCAGCACTTTAAGTGTGTTCCTGTTTCCTGTTTGTACTAAAGTCACTAAAAGTTAAGTCATGCAAAAAACAGGTCAACGAAACAGAGGAAAAAACATAACAAGACACGCTGACTTTGAATCAAGTCTAAGAGTCTTTGAGGAATCTACATGCAGAGCTGCTAATTATTTCTCAAATAAATGCTACAAAAGGCTATGGAAATAAAAAGAAAGGAACAGAGAGCGCTTCATTTTTATTGTGGTACCAATCGTAATCTCACCCACAGTATTTTCTGGTAATTGTTGATAAAAAAAAAGTGCCAGTTTTACTTCTCTCAAAAATCATCCTGTGAGTTCCTGCCTTGAGATTGTGACATCAAGGCACCTTTCGATGGATACAAGTTAGTTTTTTAAACACAATTAATAATTAAAATTGTTGCACACCTTTTTGTGGTGTAGCATAATATGTAACAAATGTAAAATAAAAAGGAGAAAATAAAATATACCGAACAACAATGTCATTGAGAAAAACAACAACTGCGATTCTACATAATTTCAAACTAATTGTTTAAAAATATCTTAAATTTTATATTTGAGCGTTGTTTGCTTTCAGTTGCAAAACTAGTGCACGCCCGCCCCCTCCCCCTTCTTATTCTCAATATGCCCAGCCCTCAAAGAAAAAAAGATCTGTTTCCATCACTCGATCTATTTACCTTTCTGTATCTCCTTCTGTCTCACTCGCTCTCTCAATGTTTCTTTCCCTGCCTCTGTCTGTACACCCACTCTTTCTCTGCCCTCTCCGTCTGTTTTTCTGTTCGTCTGTCTGTCAACCTCTGTCTCATCCCCTCCCCACCCCACCTTTTCTCTCTCTTTCTTTCTCTCTATCTTTCTCTCTCTCTCTCTCTCTCTCTCTCTCTCTCTCTCTCCTTATCTAAACGGTTGGGCCATTTCTATGTCCTGTTCGTTGACTTTTCTATAGCTTTTTGGCACACCTTCTTCGTTCAGCAGACCAAATTAAAAAATGTACAAGTATATGAAAAAAGGTAGAATTTCGACATAAAGATTAATAATATCACAATATCACAGCTCGAATTCATTATTGTATGTTTATAGGAAAAACTCATGTTGTGTAAACGTAATAAATTCTACATGAAAATTAGTACACGTACAAAAATGAATGAGTAAATATAAACATAGGTACTATTAAAGTATCATAGTCAAGTATAATTAAGAATTGCGTTAAACGGTTTTCTATGTAGTAAACAATCATTTTCTAATAAAATGTTCATTTTGTAAAGATATAGATTAAGGCAAAATATAATTTCTGTGTCTGTTGGTTCTGGTACTCGGCATCCTGCACCTTCCACTCTGTCTACTGTCAATTTCGTCATGGAGAGGATGTGTCTTGTCGTTATGTATCTGTTTCGTCTTGTTCTCGGTGCGTTGCACTTTTGTTTGCAAAGAGTGTCAAAATCGTCTTGTTGCCTCCCAACCACCCCATCTGCTTTATTACAATGTTGGTTTAATTTGTCTTTGTTCTGTTTTGTTAAATTTCCACCCCACCATGAGATGCCAAAGGTCAGAACACTGGAAAGAATGGATGTGTACAATATTTATAACAACTTTTCATGGACCTTAAAAGATTTTCATCTGTGTTTTGATTCCAATTAAGTTCTCTTTCAAGAACTAGACCAAGTTATTTAAATGAGTCTATGCTCTCTACTGTCTTATTATGTATAACTATAATTATTATTATTCAAATTATGTCCCAGGGGGAAAATTGTTGAAAGCTGTTGAATGTATATACACGCATGTCAAGTGTGCGGTACGTGTGGATAAGTAAAGCATTACAGTCTTTTTAACATTTATGACTGGTGTAAAGCATGGTCGTATTTTATATCCATTACTTTTCACAACGTACGTATCAGAGTTGATTGAGAAATTGCGTGAATCTGGTGTGGAAGGAACTGAATTATTAACAAACGATGAACGAGCTTTTTCTCTTATGTATGCTGATGGCTTATATTTGTTCTCTGACAATGTTAAAGATATGCAACGTAAAATAGACCAACTTGAACAATTTTGTAACAAGTGGAGTATGGATGTCAATCTGAGTAAGGCTAAAATGATAGTGTTTAGATACGATAGAATTTTAAAGCAGTCCAAAAAATGGACCTGCAATGACAAAAAGGTAGAGATTGTAACATAGTAGCTATCAAGGTTTGATTTTTTTCATCGCGATTTATATGGACCAAAAGTATGGGCAATTTGATTGCAAGAACGAACACTTTAAGATCTAAGGTAATACAATTGTGTAGTAATAATGTGAAAGTGAATAATATGCTTCTGAAGATTTTTGACGTAAAGCCGAAGCCGATACTCTTATATGGTGCCGAGATATGGGGAGTGCAGCGACAGGATAAGGTAGAAGATGCACACATAAAATACTGTAAATTTAATGATCCTAAATCTTAAATATTGGAAAAACAGCGTGGAACATTGCAGCTGTAAAAGATTGTATGTGGCACATACCACCTTTTTGTGGATTACCGGTACCATAGTAAAGCAATGCAGTTTTGGCCTTCACTCTTAAACTTAAATAATAAAAGTCACGCAAAAACATTTATTTACAATTGGGTACTCCATGATTTTAATGTGACTGTTTAAATTGGGCATCGGCGATGCGCCAACTAGTATGTTCATTGGGCTGTGGTGTAGTATTGTTATGTCAAAGAATCGGGTATACCGATATTTTTGTTAATAGAGTTAAAGAAAGACTGGAGCGCTCAGAAATTAAATGCGCAAGCAGATTTTTGTCCCACCTACATCGATTTCCACCCTCACCACTTCGCTGCTCTTTATGTTTTACTATTACACTCTCACAGAAAACTAAGATGCAATTTTTCGTAACAAAAGACTACCTTTAAAAAACAACATTATATCGTTTCAAATTAAGTGATGATGATTTGTGCATTTTTTTCAATGTCAAAGAAGACGAATATCATATAATTTTTGAATGCAATATCCATAATGATCTCAGAGTAAATATGTTAAACCCAATTTTGAAAAGAAAAAATACAGCGTACAAAATGAATGTTTCCCCATATATTGAAGTTATCTGATCAATGTATACTTAGTGCTGTTGTATGTTATTTAGACCAAATATCTAAAGGAAGACACGGACCTTTGTCTATTTAAGAAAAGCAGATATGCTATCATATTGTATGTTTAATTTCAATTCAACTTCAATTTCAATGTTTATTACTCAATATATATATTATGAACATACATATCGAAAATTGTTTTGTCAAACACAGGCTTTGCAAGATGAATACATATAAACAGTTATACAAATATAACATGCAGCAACACAATAAGCACAAGTTTTACTTAAACATAGTTGTATCTAAGCAGTACACATTAATTAAAAAAAAAATTAAGAACTTAGCACACATTCCTTATCAATCTGGACAAGTGATTGCGCATTACATAAAAAGTTTCAATAATGTGATTAAGTATAGTACATGTAATAATGATGGTAAAATGCAATATAAATGTATTAATTAAGTTTGCTTTTAAATTCATTTAAACTTTGATGTATGGGCCATTGATCTAAAAATCCAATAAAGTTATTTCATTATTTTATATATCTCTTTTGCGTCTATTTATTTTATGCTACCTTTGAGAATTTTTGTATCCCCATAGGAACCCTCTCAGCTCTCTCTCTCTCTCTCTCTCTCTCTCTCTCTCTCTCTCTCTCTCTCTCTCATTCTTTCTCATTATCTCTCTCCCATTTACCGTGAGACAACACGCTCTCAACTACAATTATAACGCGATAATCTCACTTCAGATATCTTGAGAAGTTGCTTGCCGATACTCAAGAAAGAAAGATAAAAAATAAGCAGAAAAAAGACGTAAATATTCAGTCGAAAGGGAAGTCGAGCGTGATAACTGTAAGATAATACACACTGAGTCCCACTTCACCAGATAATCGATGGAAGATGTTAGCACACCTGCGCATCAAGAAAATGGTAGTTATTTCTATTACCAAGGCTCTTCCCAACAACATAGGGGATTACGTCTATATTATAACTTAAAAAATATAATACAATATTATTCCAGTAGAAAGAGAGGCTGTTTTTTTGCTTTGGATCGCTGCAACTGCTACTACTAAAATAATATTGCAAAATTATCCAAATACTGCAACAACCAATATTAACATACATCTACTACCACCACCACTACCACCACCACTACCACCACTACTACTACTACTACTACTACTACTACTACTACTACTACTACTACTACTACTACTACTACTACTACTACTACTACTACTACTACTACTACTACTACTACTACTACTACTGCTACTACTACTACTACTACTACTACTACTACTACTACTACTACTACTACTACTACTACTACTACTACTACTACTCAATTTTGGATTTTGGTCCATAAATGCTTTTCATTTCCATCATAATCTAGATCTTCTATCTGCAGTGGACTGGAAATTGTAATCAACAGCACATTTTTTTGGTCTCTACTTATTGGTCTCTCACTCTAGATATGCCTATTTAGCAAAATGATTAACACTATTTGTGATCTGTTTTACCTTTAAATAATTTAGTTTCATGCTAGGTGGGTGTAAACTGTCTAGGACATATTAGCCATTCTTGGGTGTTTTTTTTCATCAAAAAATTTACCATCCGTGAGTGATTTTTCACCCACACATGTTAAAGAAAGATAACCTATTCCACTTATCTATTGTTTTAATATAAGCGTACCTTTTCTTTTATATAATGATGCCTTTGTTTAGAAAAGTGATTTCTCTTTTTGGTTTGGATTTTCTCTATTTAAATTCCTTGGATGAACTTTCACCCATGAATGGCTTTATGGTAATTAAATAACGAGTGGCTGATAGGTGATAGATTTTCGCCTCTCATTATCACCACGTAAAGTAAGTACATTCATTGCATATAATTTAATGGCTTTAATGAGTTTGCCTTATTCTGCTATGGGTTAGATTTTCATAGTGGACAATCTTGTGGTCAGGCGATCTCTTGCTGATTTGTGCGGCAACATTAACCGTATCAAGTTATATACTCAAGAAGGCGGTGCAGTAGACTTACTGTGTTTGTGATCGCTTACCAAAAGTCTTTTAAATTAAGTTTTGTAAATAAATTGTTACAACACTACTGATTCTTTATTCTGTGACAAATCAATGAAGGTCCGGTGTATAAGCAATATTAATCCCATGTTCAAGTTTATTGTTAAACCAAACTGGATTAAACGATTTTTTTTTCTAAATCGCTTTAAGAGTTATACAGAATAAGAAAAATCCAATGGCTACTGGCTAGCAGGGTGCCAACTTCTTTACACAATAAGTCAATTTAACACTGACGCGGTTCTGAAGTAAATAAAAACCCTATTTATCGTGAAAATTATTTAAATATGTATGTTTCTTTAAAATCTACACTTCAGCACAATTTGACAAAATAAAATGTTTTATCTGTGAAGCAAAGGGGTGTAAACGTGTAGATCAATATCATTATAATTTAATCAGAGAGGTTCCACGGTGACACTTTTTCAGGCCAGTAAGTCAGGTCATGTGTCCAAAGATACACTAATAGGTGAGACCAAAGTACCGATGCAGTCTAAAATTTTACTTTACTGGGCACTGCAGCTGTATAGACAAGCAAGACAGGCACGTCTCAGTGTTAATTGTATCTGTGAAAACATAAAGTTTGGGCTGAAGGAAGGTCAAGACCCAATTCCAATGAAAAGCCTCTTAACATGTTTACGAGTGCCGTAGTGTTTGAAACGGTGGCTTGAAGTAGCAGTTCAATACTCCAACCAATTACATGTACATGGACTTTCCAATGTCAGAAAGCGAGATCTGACAGGGCTTGAGCTTGCAGTGAGTGCTGTGATAGAACTGAAGGATTGTTGGGGACGACAGTTTGTTATTATTAGGATCTATGAAGTCATAGTCAAATACCAAACATATGGCTAATTTGAGTTGGAAATAAGCCCAGGGCCAGACGCCGCCGCCGCTGATCAATATTATATCACATCCATTTGAGTCGGAATTTAGTGCAATGGAGAAACATAAATTCGCAAAAGATTATATTTCGTGTAAACTAAAAGATGAAGTAAATGATAAACCAGAATTGACCATCAAAATCACCATTAACATTCTTCCAAAAAACCTTCAGAAGTAGGCTCAGGTTAGGAAAGCAAATTCACAAGACTTAAATCATATGAAGTTCAGTGAACCTCTTCCACAGAAGGGCCAGTTTGCGACTGATCACAATGACCTCCAGGAGGTCCCTGGTCTGATCTTGCCGTGAAGTTTGGCCATGACGAAGGAACTCGTCTTTTGGAGCTCTTGAAGGCGGCGCTTGTTCTCTTCCCGGAGGATCCAGCGCCTGCTTCACATTGAACACGTAGCTTTCCCGCTGGTTTCTGACAGACGCGCGTTTTCTCTGCCTGTCATCCTCCTTCTTGAACTTCTCAGCGTCCGCCACTATCCTGTCTATGTCGGCCTGGTCGAGGCGACCTCGGTCGTTCTTTATGGTGATGTTTTCGGATTTCCCAGTGCTCCTGTCCTCTGCAGACACGTTCGGAATACCGTAGACAATTATTGTACCTATTTTATTTTAATAAATTTCGTGTCTGGTAAACTAAAAGCTTAAAACACAAAGCGAATGTAACATCAGACAACCTAAAAACAAATTATTTTTAAGAATATTTTAAGAAAAAACTTAAACAAAGACAATCTTATCTAATAATAATTATTATTTAAAAGAACTTCAGTTATTTTTTTTTTTTTTTTGCAACCAGAATAGATTTTCAATTTTAAGCAAGGCTGTGTGTAGGTAGACACATGTGTTCACGTAGACCAGCAAATACGTAGACACAGTAATGAACTAAAAATAGCTTAACCAGTCCATAGCATTTTGGGTGCTGGTTGTTTGGGCATTCGCAGGGTTGCACTTTCAAGTCTGGAATGCCTTTAAGGATTAAGGATAAATAGCTTGACCAGTCCATGGCAGTTTCCTGGGGGTTACGTGGGGTGAAACATGTATTACTAGATTCTATAATCTACATTAAAAATACCTTAGCCGTAATTAAAATTTAAATATATAGACATACGTAAAGAACCTTAAAGCTCACATTCTCTCTAGACCTACAGAGGTTTGGGCAAGAAGTCTGACTTAGGCGCGTATATGAACTGTATGCGTATCTTGCTCCTACTTGTGAAGTAAATATTTTGCTCTACTAGATCTACTATATCTAGATCTAACTCTAAAGAAGGGGACAGATTAGAACTAGAATCTCCATTAGTTTTGCGAAATCTTTACATATATATTATTATTTGACTAAGAGTCTTCATTCCTAATTTAATTTTTATCATAACTTTCATCATATTTTCATTTCATATAATGTACACGTATAATGATAAAAACTGATTATGAATATGATGTTTAAAAATGTATGAAAATTGTTTTTTTTCCCTTTTTTAACATAATTGGTTGATCTTCTGTGTTGAACTGATTGTATAGATCTTTAAAGACGGTTCAACATAAAAGACTATACACTTTGTTTCATCTGCATTATATACAATTGTGTACACTTTGTTTATAATGATAGCATTGATTTTAGTCAATGACGATTCTCAAGCACATTTATATTAAAGCAATTATTTTATTTCGACAGAGTATAGTATTTGAGTATTAAACAATTCGTATGTCGTATGTAAATGATTTTTTGTCAGATACGCTTTTATTCAATATGATAACATGAAGTTTTAAAATATCACCCATCTTGCAAAGTAAGGGAAAGCATACCCCTTTAGTTTGAAAGAACCAATACAAGGGGAAAAACGGCTCACAACAAAG
Organism: Elysia chlorotica; assembly: GCA_003991915.1. Lineage (NCBI taxonomy): Eukaryota > Metazoa > Mollusca > Gastropoda > Plakobranchidae > Elysia > Elysia chlorotica. The sequence goes on from RQTK01000247.1 coordinate 310,040, forward strand.
ACATAAAAAGAGTCGGATAGCTGGGGATAGGATAAAAAAAAATGAAGTCAACAAATGATTCATGCAATATGTATAAACTGTTGTATTGAACAAACATTGGCAGTGAAAAAAGTATTGAAAACCAATAACATTTATCATGTAATCACTTTGATATGGGATTCTAAAGTTGGAAATTGCAAGCTAAGGTTAAAAAGAAAATACATTTACAAAATTGTACATACTGACTTAATTTACGTAGATAGTAGTTTTATAGTGCCCCCCCCCATCTCCAAGATGTATGCCTACTTTATGCCTGACAATGATTCTAACACAAGAAATTTTATCTACGGATATATATGATATATAATATAGATTCAGGTTATCATCAGTGATATAATACTGTGGTTGGGACTGGGAGGCTGAGAATCCTCCTAACTATTAATTGATTCATTGGTTGACATTTTAAGAGCCGTACACCCATTCATGAGTTTCTTGCGTGATAGAAAAAGCAGGAATAAAGGATGAATGAAGGCCCACTACCAGTGGTAGTTCGGCACCAGACAGTGCTCATTTGGGAGGTTCGAGCGGAACTAGCAGTTCTTTCACAGCGAGGCAGTCAAATGGCGGGCCGCACTCTCTGTGTTAAGAACGTTTTTTTTATTGGTTATGACATGAATAATATCAAATTCAAATGCATATCTGAGTCGGTAATATCCATCAGAAAACACAAACCTTGCAATTTGTATCTGTTGGACTTGAAAAGGTATAGGCTTTCATACCTGTAATATCCCAAATTGAGTATGAATAACAAAAGAAATCACAATAACAAACTACCAAAAAATGAAAACATATTGCATTTTGTTTATTGCACTATATATACAGACACTCATCAAAAATACAGGAAAAAAAATCATCTATCATCCATTTCTAAATCAAATTGGTGATCACATTAAAAGGAAGATGGATAAACTTAGAAATTCATATAATTACGGCATTCATATTTCTTATAGGTTCATAGAAAATTTCAATTAGATAGGTTTGGGTGATTGGTCCCTTGCTTTGAGCTTAAAACAGACTTGACAATAATAACACATAATTTTATACAAGGAAAGATATTCCTCCAAAATTTTTTTATCTTAACATTTTATTAGATTTTATACAATAACTTTTTTTTTTTCAAATGTTTTTTTTCTTCAATTTAGCATTGAAATAAAATGTTTACCTATAAATTATTTAAAAAAAAAAGAAGTTAAAAACTGAGACAAATTTATTAAAGAGCTGATAAAAGCATACATTTTTAATGATGATAAAAAAAAAAGATTCTTAACTGAGATAATTTTTCTAAAATTGAATAAATGTTTTTAACAGTTAAAAATAACTTAACTATACATGTATCTCCTACTTTAAAAAACACCCTATGGACATTTAAATGAGACTCGAGAAGCATACATAGCTGGGAATACATGGACATGTACTTGTTCTACGTAAAAACAAAGGATTTAATGATGATGTATTTTTCGAATACATTTTTTATATTGACTTCAAATACATATACGTTTTCAAATATCGACCATATTAATTTTGATCACTGGTACAATAATATATAATAAAATAAATGAATATACACAATGCAATATGGCATCAATTCCCCTTTCCCCCCATGCACACATTCTTTTCCCCTTGTCTCATGGCGTACAGGCTCTCTTTCAATCCACTCTCTTTGCCACATCATACTTCTTTTCTTTTATTAGGTACTATATACTAAAAAAACAAATTGCATTCAGGCCTCCAATTGTTATAGATCTGAATAGATCTTTTGATTTTAAGAATTATGACACCAAATTAAACTGTATAGCTTGATTTTGAAAGGAGTTTGGCTATGTCAACATTTTGAAAAATTCCCCATTTTCGACAACTGCGCAATGAACCAAGTTCGGAGTTTCATGTGAAAAAAAAACTACATACCCTAAAGTTGATCATTTTTGTGACACAAACTCTATACTGAATGGGATCAAGTTACATTTTTCATTCAAGCATTTTTAACAAAAAAACAAAGGGGTTTTCATCCACTCAAAATCCGAACAAATCCGTTGTTTACACTTTTTCTCAAGGGGTACAAAAAGAGGCAAAATGCCTAATTTTCAAAAAATCATGATAATAACAGAAGACATACACATGCATGTGTTTTTCTTTCTTAGAATAAGCTTTAGGTAAATAAAACAATAGAGTCTCTGTTTTTGGTAATTTAATGCTTGTAAATTTGAGATAAAATCACAGAAAAGGCAACGTTTGCCATCGCACACTAACTGTCTTGAATCAACTTACGCAACGGAGATGCCGCTCAAGAGCATTTTCACCTATAGGAAATACTTGAGGCGATTCAGCATCGGGAATAGGGGTGGCAGCCTTGAGCCCAATATAAACCTCCGCTCTGTGTCGCCCATAAATCATGGTAAAATGTGTATTAAATATCACTCAAAAAATAACTATCCTCTTTATAAAAGTAGTATAATTTATAAGTTTATATTTTATTGAAGAATAAAAACCCTTTTTTCATAAGCCGTCTCCATTCGTACAAAAAAAAAAACAACTCTTCCATCCAATGTTGCGGCAGTCTCCTTATTTTGGTTGAGGAAGTGCCAATAAAAACAATAATCTATGGGATAAAAAAAAATGCTTTCAACTTGAACATCTTACCGAAGTATTTATCTTAATTTTGTTGTACCCTATCTATTTTCAGAGAACTAGAAAAGCACTTCATTCCAAAGCTTGATGAATCTTTTTGTAAGATCTATCTAGATCTAGAGTACGGAGGCTCTATCTAGATTAGATCTAATCAAAATTCGGGGTTTTAACAATAATGATAGAATCTGTGTGAGGTTTTCAATGTAAAAAATGATAAAGTGGCATTGAATTAGTATTTGAGTGAGGTTGTATGTCCAAAAATACACAATTTGCTCACCAATCGTAGAGGCATAGGTGGCCGGCATTGTGGACGGGTGGCTATCAAATTTTCCATGTCTGAAGTCTGCGGGTCAGTGACTGAAAGCTGACGCGTTTTGTGTCAGACTCAGATGTGGCTCTATTCTTTCGCCTTGGCCATGAATCTGGCGCATTGATAGTGTTTGACCCACATTCATTTCAAAAGAGCTTCACACTAATTACAGTGACATATTTTTAAAGTTGGAATTTAAAAAAAAAATCGACTTTGAAATTTTCAACACTAAATCTCTCAAAGTCAAATTTACAGTACTATATTGAAAAATATATAAAAATATACCTTCTCCTTGGTTTGTAGTGGTAGTACATTTTCCAAAGATTTACGAGAATATGCCATCAGTCAGATTCATGTGCAGGGTCTTTAAATAGACAGAGGGAATTCCAGAAGCGTCGATTGTGAGCTGCCGGTAGTTATTTCAGGTGGTTTATCATATTTTTTAGACGCCATAAAATACTACTATTCATTTTATGAAGCAGCATGTATTATGCACCAATCAAAACAGAACGAAGCTTTTTAATGAGATGTCTTCCATTTTAAAATATGTTCAGTAGTTTTTATACACCAACCAAGTGTATACCCTTGCTCAACAGCTCAGTTTGTGCCTGAGCCCGAAAAAACAGCCTGTTTAGAGGACCTACTTTTATTATAGAAACATTTTCAGAAACAACACATCACAAAGATGATAATATCTTGGAATTTTTTTGTCTCTGTTCTTTCATAATGCTCATAGCTATTGTCCATTCTTTAATCACATAAGAGTTCGATCTTACCAATAAATATGTTCATTCTAAACTAAAATAAGTTATGAAGTCCAAATATAATTATAACTCTCATTGTTCTGATCTAGCCCAGAGTAACAGGACTTGGAGCGGCCACTTTGAGCTGAAAGCTTTCATTCTGGAAGATTCCTGAGGCCACTCTTTGGCCATTGTAGCTGTCTGGCTTGGACAAAGCTGTCAATATGGCCAACTGGATGAGAAGAGAGCAGAAAAGTTCAGCAGACATTTTTTACACCACATTATTAGACTGTGAGTGACAATACTCTTACTTGTTTCTGGAATATGCTCTGACTATTGAAAACAAAACAGCTGTAGCTTATCAGTATGATCAAATTTACTAATACTAGATTGAGGAGTCTGATATAAGTTTAAAGTTAGGAAAAAATAGAGTTATTGCAAAGGCCAAAGACATCGCCTTACTCTTGATGGTGTTTTCATAGACTTCCTCAAAGTTTCAAATGCTTGTAGATGATGCGGATCGGACAAAATGGCCTGAAATTAAAATTAAAAGGAAAGAAAAAAAAGAATGTGAAGGCAAAAGAAATGTGAATACATGTAGATAAAGTTGAATTGAAATAGATCCTATCAATCCTTTGAATTGAATCTGTGAGCTTCAAATTATGAGTCTGATTTTAATCCAGCCAAATAGGAAAAAATAACCTAATCTCTGGCAAAATTCAGTTTATGAAAAAATTTGATTTATCAAATTTTGTTTTGTGAGGTTTCCACAGTATTTTTACTCTATTACAGAAGGTTGGAGGTTCATGCAAAAAATGGACAAGTCGCTGCTGTGCAGACTAGCAGAATCTTGGACAAGCTTGATCAAAGACAATGAATTTATTACAAACCTTGTTTTACCTTTAAAAATAAAGATTTTCAAACTTAACTCCCCTTTCAGCACTCCCCTTTCAGCACAAAACCAGATGTATTTTCACACTGAACTCATCTTTTTTTTAAAAGCACAAATAGCTTTTTAAGTATATCTCTGTATGCACTCCCCAAACCATACAAATTAATACAACAATCAAAAGAAAAGCCAACCTGAGTGTCTCCTCGCCCTTCTCTTTGAGCAATGCCATTTTTCCCTGCTGTGTTCTCTTTGGACAGCGAGCGGTGGAACCTGGAGCTGGTGACGCCGCGGGCTCGACGCGTGTTGCTGCACAGGTAGCACACCCAGACCTCCTCCCCATCCAGCACATGCAGCGAGCCCACGGCACGCAGGCACGCCATGTGGTAGCTGTGGCCACACCTGGAGCAGAGACGTCATGAGGAAACAGACACCTATTTGTTACACATAATGATAAAACATAAACACACCTCTGCGATAAAAAAAAAGATAAACAAAAGTACACTATGATAAAGATAACCATATAACAAAAACATGCCAATATGACAAAGATAATGATAAAAAACCCACAAATAATAACACAAGATAACATATCTCACACAAGTAAAGAAATCACATAAAAGAAAATTTTGTAGTAATCAGGTCTTTGATCACAAAATATGAACTTTGACTTCAAAATAATCTTTTGTTCTTTAAATATTACAAGACTAAACTTTGTGGACTAATAATGAAAAACATAGTATTTATGTTCATTGCCTTATGCATGATAATATATTAAAGGACAACGAAATTCTTGAAAAGTCAGAGAAATATATTGGAGTAATTCAAGTACTATTTCATAATAACTGCATGATCAAAATACATCCTTTAATATGAAACGTATATGATAATAGAAACATAAAAAGGAATGTTTGAACAGACCAAAATGTCATCTTAGATGCTAATATATCAAGATTTGACATTAACCAGACCTGAAAACAACAGCTGTTTCCTCGGGCGTTGTGTCTGAGAAAGTCTTGAGACAGAGGTTGCACTGGTCCCCCCTAGGCACGAACCCTCGCGACGCGGCTTGAGTCAGACTGCGCAGGTGGACGTGGAGATCATGGTACAGCAGATTCTTACACGTCTCCATCAGGGTCTAGCGAAAAAAAACCAAAAACAAAAACAAACAAACAATAAAAAATTAATTGCAAAGTTATGGGTGATAACTTCAAATTTTACATCATATTTTTAGGCAGCCAAAATGCTTTTAAAACTAACAATGACATCAGTTTCTATCAAACACATGATTGACAATTTTGACATGCACAATGAAAAATTAAACTTCTTTGGATACTCTAGACTAAAATGTTCAATTATAAAGCAGTTATAATTATCAGGAACAAATATTTTAAGTGACTTTACCTCTTCATAGTTGTAGTTGTCCAACATGCCAATGATAAGTTCCTTGACTTCACCAAACTTTCCAGTGTTGTAGGCTGGATCCTGCAGTGCAGAGAATAAAAGTACCAAAAATTGTTATACTTGAAACAACCACAACAAGAACAACAAAAAACCCTGAAAAAAAAGCCAACAACAAAACAACAAAAACAATTATGATTTGAATTTCTCCCCCCTCCCACCCCAAAAAATCGCTTTATTTAAGCGGTTTCGCCTAAAAATTTTGTTATGGATGGTCAGTGGAAAATTTCATTTTTTTTTCCTATTTCGACAGAATTTAGAACAAATAAATACTAAAATTTGAAGCCATTTGTGATAAGTTTCCTCTTCAATATTTTTAAAATTCAAAGACTTTAAATTGCACTATTTCAAATTTTAATGACATAAGAAAAAAGAAAACAAAAAAAACCAACAAAAAAACAACTTCAGGATAAATAAAAAGCAGGTTATCATTTTGAAGCACCACATGGAAGTATTACCACCTAAATACTTGATTAAACCAACCTGCACAATTTTCTGAAGAATTGCGGGAGGAGAAATGTATCCCATCATGCTATTGAGTACATGGTGAGTCATCTCCTTAAAATCTACGGATGTTCAATCAAATAAATAAAAGCGATTAGTGGACATGATGAAATATTAAAAACAAAAGTAATCACATGATGCGTATGCCTTATAAATTACCTAATGCCTAAAAAATTACCTTCATTTGACCTCATTTAAAAAAAGGGCAGAAAAGTATGCAAAGTAGAGATCCTAAAGTATTTATAAGATTGAGAGAAAGGTTGGGAAATAACTATGAGAAAGAGACCTAATTTGCCTTACAATATTATGTTATGTGTCACAAACAGTGCCATAAGCATACCCAGGCTCAAATAATAACTTTGTACAATCATTGAGACATGACAATGCAAAGCCCTCTGTATAAAATAAACAATATATGGGGCTTGAAAAGTCGCAATGGGTAAAAATCATAAAGCAAAAAAAACAAAAAACAAATCCTTACTATCCAAAGCTTCTCTATCCACTGTGTTCTTAAGCTTCCTTTGAGGTGACATAATGGCTTCCAGGAGAGGAAACCATAAGGCCTTTACATGGGTGGCAATAAGAAGAAAAAAAGAATAAAGTTAGACAGTGACATTTTTAAGCAAACTAGCCATATTATACATATTATATAAATATTATATTTAGAACTTGAAGATAAAAAACTTCTGATAATTTTTGCAAGTGTCAGTAAAAAGTGATGTAACTAAAAATTCTCATAGTCCAAATGGATATTTCCTAAAATTTGAGTGCATTTACTAATTATAGGTGTTCCTGGCTTTAACTATTTCTAAAACAGTAAAAGCATTTTCCCCATATTGAAATAAAATACTTTCACATTTTATTAGTAACATGCTGGCAGAAAATATGATATCTGCTGTTTCAAATAGGTTCTTATGGATATTACTTTTTGGTAGTTTTTTTTAGAATAGGAACTATCATTTTGTATGTATGTCTGCAGAGCTCTCTCTACTGTGCATACATGAACAAACTTCTGATCAGGCAAGATAAATCCTCATGAAATACTTTTTCGGTTAAGGGCAAAGGTAGATGTTGTGAAAGTCTCTTACAGTTAATGTAACAAGAATATTACTTAAAGTAAGATCTTTTAGATTTTAAACCAACTTAAAAGAGCACAGCTACAGGAAAAGTATCACATAACAACAAAAGCTGTATTGAATGTAACATGCCAATAAAATCATTCATACTTCTCGAGCTCCTTCATCAATGTTGGCAGAGTTTCTCTGACATAACTGCACTACAATGAACAATCGAGTCTCTGCCTTGGAGAAAAGAACCTGTACAGCTGTTTTAAAAAATTAAAATTTTGCAGTTTTATAAAATGTACAAAAAAATAAATATGAAGAACTTATGTTTTAATTTTTTTTTGGTTAAGAACTTGCACTCATTTTTATTTATAAACTATGAAATAAATTGACTTATTATGAGAAAAAATGTATTCCTCAATATTTGCAAAGGGTAGAAGACATTGTATGAGCAAAAAACAAAACAAAAACACACTTGACAAAAAATTAAAAGAAAGATTTAGATTTAATTAACTTAGATTTTGATAAGAACTAGTAATTGACAAATATAACTATTATTACTTTAGTGTAGCTCCCAAAAAATACAAACAAGCAGGATAATATGCAAGACTCACCGGCTTTCTCTGAATGTCCTTCTTGAAGCTGCTCACTCAGTGACTTCAAATGGCTCTGCAAGTTCTAAAAACAACAACAAGACACACACACAAAAGAAGTAAAAATCTGGGCCATGGTCAAATTGATTTTTCTATAGACATATTTCCAGTTGAGTTCAAAATTTGCAAATGTTGACTTTAGTTGACAGCCACAAAAACTATAGCCACTATTGCAAATATAGACTAGTTTGTATAACACTCTACAAATGATTGTACACTACACACATCTGGCTCTAAAACTTGATCTATAACCTTTGGCAATCAGAGGTACAATATGTTGTAAGAGATTTGGCAATGAAAGTGAAAGCCTTCTAAAAGATGCAACATATTAATAAAAATGAGACAAATACTTAGCAGCTTCAATGTTATACTTGATGACAAGTTAAGCAGCAGGACACTCACTTCAAGTAGAATGATAAAAGCTCCTTGAATATCACCAGCCTTTTCAAGCAGGTATGCTGTTGCTTCCCAGGCTTTGTGCTTGCGCACTATCTGTTCAGAGAGTAACCAACTGCATGTCAGAATTTATTCAAAGATTTTTTATATGTATATTCAAACAAAGAAATAGTCACATTTAATCGTAGTAATTTTCCAAGCTAACTTTGGCCATGAGGTATCTTAACTTGGTATAAATTTATTATCCAGCATGCATCATTATCACACAGAAATACGGGGCGGGTAGTCGTGGGGTAGAATATTATTATTATTATATTATTATTATTATTATTATTATTATTATTATTATTATTATTATTATTATTATTATTATCATCATTGTTATTATTGTTATTATAATTATAATTCAATTTCTTTGATATTTTGAATACCGTACCAAAAGAGCTTTTTGGTAAAGCCTGATTAATCCTCTACCATCACTGAGAGCAGTGCACTTTAATTAATTTCGTATGTCTGAATCAGCAGAGGGGCGATGTGAAAAAAAGACACAAAATGTATAAGATGCAATTAATCTAATTTTTTTCAGAGTTACCTAACTCAACTAAAATCATACACACCTATTAATATCACTAAAAACAACAACACCAGAATGAGCCTTACTTGAAGAACTTCATCAAGCCTGTAGCCCTCGTTCATCTTGAGGAAGTTGCAGACATCGTGGGGTTTGTACTCACACATGAGATCCACGTAGAGCTCCAGGACCTCGGGCTCCAGGGGTGTGTTTTTCTCTGGCTTGAGGGCGCTGCTCTGAGCATCCCTGGGGACACACATGTCAGCCTTTAGTGAGCATTCGATAAAAAAAAAGGCACGCTTGGGAATGTCCCTTACTTCAAGAACTTTGTCAGGCATGTAGCAATCTTTTTCATGTTGAGGAAGTTGAATACATAATAAATCAAAGCCTCGATTTCATACTTTGTTTCTCTACAAGAGTCAGTTTATAAGTTCCATCTTCACTCTACTGAAACAATTGCCCTTCTCAACCTTTTTTTCGACCAGAGGACAAGTACTGAGAGCAACAAAAGAGTTAGCTTTTTGTTCAAGGAGTTTCTCAAGACACCATAAAAAAGCTGAAAAATTTCTTTGGCATATAGCCTTACATTCTGCCATGTGCATTATCAGAATATGCATTGGGAGACAAATAATGTAAAAATGAAATTGACTATGGTTCAAGCATAATAATTAAGCTCTTAGCCAATATTCCTGACTTCATCTTCTATTAAAGAAAAAAAAATATGCTGCAGAATGTAATCCAGGAAATAAGTAAATATTTTTTTCTAAAAGATCTTGGACTGGATAAACACCAAGTTCACTCAATTTATGAACTATCTAAGTAGATAAGCTCTTTTCCTTTCAATATAACATTCATGAGCAAAATGTAAATATAGATCTGCACCATAGGAGGTTAAAAAAAAAGTGGGGCAGTTAAGACAAAAAAATCCCACAAGAGTCAGAAGGTTGGCAAGTGACAGTATTGAGAGGCATGCAAATGGACACAAAATTATTGAAGGTAATTCTATGAAACAAAAATTGTAGCTTTATGGGAAGGATAAAAAAAAAAATTGGACAAATGGCATTTTAATTTAGGTGGATAATCAGCTAAAGAATATGATTTATACAAACGAATTTACTTGGATAAGTATAGAACAAAAATAACCACAATGCTTCACATTCACAAAGAGTAAAAATACAAGAGAAATAAATAGAAATGAAGATCAGACAATCGATGGAATAAAAGCTTAGTACCTGTAAGATATGACACCCTGTAGAAACTCAAACAGGACTGGTTTGTTTGATTTAAGCTTGGAGACTATATCTGCCAAACCACTAGACAGACAGGAGATGACCGTCTGGGCTGCTTGTTTGCAGTCTATACTCACAAGATCCTGTTCACAGGCAAGGGCAAAGAAAAACACATAGCGACTAATTCTTCAATAAGAAACTAAACTGCAAAATGGAATGATGTTTGTAGCTCAAACAACAAGTGGAAATATTAACAAAGAGTAGTGTTTAACCATTAAATAAAATCCGATTACAAAAAGCACAAACATTTACACTAATATTTCTATCCTTTACAATATATGGTACAATAGAAAAAAATTAGAAGATGAATTTTTTTTTTAAATTCATGAAAGTTTATATGACCTATTTGCAATAACTAATGATGACTGAGATGAGTGAAAACAGAATGACTTACCTCTAAATTTTTTAAGGCTTCTTCTCGCAACAACTCTTTCTCCTGGGCAGAGTAAGACTGGCTCTGCATAATACTGTCAATGTAGGTGAACACATGATACTGGAGGAAGAGATCATAAAAAAAAGTTCATATCCCTTAAACATTAATCACTAGAGACATACAAAGTTGAAAAGGTAATGAAAGTAACCTAACTTGTTGCATGAATGTTTCTTTGCAAAGAACATTCATTACCATATACTACAAAAGAATAAAAAAATACATATGTAAACGAAGATAATGGCATGAAAAGAGCAGACTTTACAAAATTTACTTTAAAAAGTAACAGTCACACTGAACTTGAACAAGAGGATATTTAGAGCAACCAGAAACTGATACTCACCCTTCTGGATAAGTCTTTAAGGTAGCAAGTGAGAATTTTGTCATAGCTTCTTCTTTTCTCATACAAGTATTCGCATACACGGTAGCTGTTTGGTTCAATAGAGATTATAAAGAAAAAAATGATAAAGTAAAAAAATAAATAAATCAGAAAATAACTATATTTTCCATTGAAGTAAAAGAAAGATAGAAATACCTCAAAGAGTATACAGTGGAAACCTGATAGGCTGATAATTCAAATTTCTCATAAACCAAATTTTGCAAGAGAATAGGTTATTTTTTTCTCTTTGGCTCTATTACAATCAGATTCATAATTCAAAGTTTTTCTGGTTTGGATTACACCACCAACAGGAATAACAAAATCACTATATGTCAAGCAGAATTCAATGCATTTTACTGGCCAAGACATGCTTTTAAAAGGTATCGGGTTGGGAGAAAGTTGCTATAAAAGAAAACTCTAGGAAACGATCATTAACACAGATTTTGATATATGGTAATAAACTGTCTACTAACTTGGTTCAGGGATGTCGACTTCCGTGATTCAAATTTTAGATCAAATCCCGAGCAATTCGAATTATGAGGTTTCCACTGTATAATGTTTGAGATGCACTAATCATCACATTAAAAGTATCTTTTTTTTATCACACATAGAAGATAAGAAAAATAGTAGAGTCAATTACCTTTAATTGCAAATATTCTACAAAATCAATCTACTGGCTTTCAATCCCAAAGTTCACCTACTCCACCAAACCTTTTCCTTTTTAAAGCACCCACCCACTCATCTTGTCCTGACTTACAAGTGGGCGGTGTGGGCCAGGTGCAGCAGCCTGTCCTCATTGAACTGGGCTAGTCCTCCAGCCTGCAGCAGCTCCATCAACGCCTGCTGTCTCTCCTCGTGCCGAGACTCGTCCTCAGGGTTGGCCAGGAACTCAAGCACCTACAAGAGAAAAAGTAGCCAGGCATGGGAAGTGAAGGGTGGATCCAAGAGAGGTAAGACTGTGTCTGAACACCGCTTAGGATTGCATTTTGATTGAAAAAAAAACACTGGGTCATTACAAACAGATTGCAAACCAGACATGGAAGAAGAAAACACAAAGTGCATACATGGCAGCTCTGGGAACCACCCAAAGTGTACTCAATGTAATCGAAGTCACGAGACAATTGACCATATAATCCTTCACTGCCCTTCTTACAAAACTTGATGGAGGATATGATTCAAACTTCTTGTTTTGACAAGCTTAATGTGGAGGTGTAGCAATATAATACTACTACTATGAGAGGTGAAACTGCTGAAGGAAAGCATGTAATTGTTGGAAATTCTAAATTTTAGATATTTCATTTAAAAAATGTGTGTAAGTTAAACAGTATAATCATTAACATTTGAAAAAAAAAGCCTAAAAAACTTACTAAACAGCTAAAAAATGCTTCATTATGAACAAAGGATGATGTAAAATATGTAGGTACATATCTAAAATCAGTTAGGTAATTTACATTTACCTGTTCAAACAATACTCTGTTCACATGAATTGTGTTTTCATGCCTTGCCATTTGTCTTGCCAGAAATGTAAATAAGATGCCAATCTGAGTAGGCTGCAATTTGTAGAAAAATTTGGCAAAATTTGTAAATGTTGTCTTAATGATATGATCAATTTTTCTACACAAACTAGATATTTTGTAGAATAATAAAGATAATAAACCTGCCTCCTCCATGCCACTGCTCTGCCCCCCGCCTTTACTTAGAGGAAAACAAGACATAATCTTAACTAAGTACTGCTATCAATTTCGTGGAAAAGAGATTTTAATTCATGAATAACAGCCCCAAATTTTCAAAGGAACGGATCAACAGTCACCCATTAAGTTGTTAATACTTCAGAAGTGATTAAAAAACAAAAACAGGGTAAAATTTATCTTGCCTAAACTGTCAAGACAAAATGCTTATCTAAAAAGAACTCACAGTAAAGCCAAGGCTCTCCACCATCACTTGCAGCAAAATATCCACCACACGCTGACGTCTTTGGATTCTAGTATTAGTGAAGAAAAAAAATACCACACGTTTTACTCTAGTTTCTCTTACACAATTTTTACTCTGTCTTCATTTAAATATATATGTTTATTTTATCAAGACCAGCATACTAAAATACCTTAGATACGTACAGATATTATAAAAGCATGTATGAAAGGAGATTATAAAAAATGACAAGAAATTACACTTCTTCTTAATGACCTAGGTTTCTAAAGTATTACTAATACAGCTAGCACTTACCCCTCGTGTGAATTGAATTCTTCCTCTTCAAAAGCCTGAGGAAAAATTGCAAATGATAACATTAAAAATAAAACGACTGCATGGATAGGAATGGGAGTGTTACTTCTACAAATCATTGAACTCTTTAAGAATAATGTCTTTCCACTTAAAAATCATGTAACTTTTAATTTCATCAACATCATTGCTATCCACCCTTGGCAGGGTAGAGACCACAAACCATAGAGGGTTTACTTGATTGAGCAGATATGTTTTGTCTATATTTCTTTTACTTTAAGCAGGAGCTCATAGATTAGTATTTTGCTTTCACTTTAGCACTACATGAAGTTGGCTTTACCCTTATATGCATTTTTAAGCCAAAACAATTAAGCCGACGTTTAAAACAAAATTTATGTCTAACTTTGTATGGGAGAAAGAGATAAAGTTTGAAGAGAATATCAAGGAAGAGGCTAAGGGGTATAAATACCTTAAACAAACAATAAATCCAAACCAAATAATATATAACCTACAGACAGACATAGGCAAAAAAATAACAAGTGTTCCATGATATGTGTCTGACATAAGCTTAATATAAAATCATGAGCAACAATATTGACATTTTAAATCTTTAACGAAACTAAATAATTATACATTTTCTTCACATGGCAGCTACTACTACAGCATTAGTGCTTATGGCAAATCAATTTTGTAAAAACTTAAAACAAATATATACAATTGATGCATACAACTTCAAGTCAGCAAATTTCTTCTTATGTATTGAAGAGACATTCAAACCACTTACCAAAGAGAGAACATTTAAAAACTCTCTGGTGTCATACTTTAATAGAATCTGTAAGTATGGGTATGGAGGCTCTTCTGAAAAAATAAACATAGATAACAAAAGTTTATCACATGACAAGCTTAGTTTACACTAACATTAGCAAAGCATTGACTCTTATTTCGACCCCAAAAAAAACAAAAAAAACCAATGTTTATCAGTTTGAAATGAAATAGAGAACTGATTTCTCAAGCATTTTGTTTCTTTCGAGTACAACATACGTGATAGAATGTGATGAAGCATTGATAACGAAACCTTTGGCGGGTAAGATGAAAAACTTTTCTTACAAGATTCTAAGTATTTTAATTTTAATATATATGGCATTTGATAGAGGATCATTTTTTACTATTTTGTACAAAGAGGTTGTTTCCGAGATACAATTAAATAGCGCCTGACCACAAATTTGTACAAAAGCATAAAACTATTAAAAGATAGAGGAAAAAACCCAAAATATTATTGTGAAATTAATTTTGGGTAATAAAAATAACATATAAAGAGAATAGGCAATGCTGTTATTTGGAAAGAAAATTATGTTCAACTAATGCCTAATTACTTGTTTGTCAATTTTCCATTACAATACGGTATATATCAGTGATGATGGTTTTCCGCGGATCCGCGAAATCCTCGTTTTTGCGTTCAAATGGAGGAATTTCCTCCTTTCCTCAGTATTTTCCGCCTTTCTGCACGTTTTCCTCCTTTCTTCCCCAGTTAACAATCATCGTTTTTGTAATCCGCGGAAATGTGCGAGTTTATAATTCCACAACGGTAGTCCCGCGGTTTGGCTAGGTGAACGTCCGGCCTCTCGTTGTATTGTACTGTAGATCTATAACTCTGAGCCATACTGTTGCCTTGCCGATAACCGTCAATAATGTGCATAACCAAAATGGCGATATAATTATCATTAAATTATCGATAGTGTTACATTTATTTTGTATTCCTCTGCTTTCCCGGTTTTACGATTTAATATCGATATGACGATCGTTTTTATCCACCCCCGTTCTAAGTTGAATGAGTGATCTCACAGTGTTTACCTTTTCAAACGCGATTCATATCTGAAATGGTCAGGAAAATAATTATACTGAAACTAGCAAAACTGAAAAGAAAACTTTTTGTCAAAGGCAGACATTCATTCGGCTGATCGAAATTCTAGTTCTTCCTCCATGATCCCTTTCCTACAGTCTAGATTAGATCTCTACTCTCACCGATCGTCGATCGCGTTATGTCCATTCAAATTCACACTAGATTTCATTTTCATGTCTTGGTCGAAAGCTAGTTATCTAGGTCTAAACTCTAGTACTAGTAGAGTGCTATTTTTTCGCTTGATACAGCACTTTTTAACTTCTAGGTTTTATAATCTAGACCTTGATAATTAAACAACGGCCTATATCGCCGTGATCACTGAATAACACTAACAGCGAACTTGGGCGTGCAAAGGAAATAGAATGATGCTACAGTGAAAAATAAATTCAGATTCGAGTGGCTGCAGACATAGATCTGCTCAAATAGTTGGCCTTTAAATTTATAATGTAAGTATTAATAGAACTATAGCTAGCTTTAGACTTTATAAATTATAATCCTACAACTCAAAGGAATTTAGTCAGCAATGCCCATGAGACTGCAGTATTTTTAGGGGTTTGTCAGCATTCATATTTCTTTTGAACCAATAAAGATAGAATAAAAACTGTTGCAGGTTTGAAAACTAGACTTTGGTCTTTCATTTAAAATGTCTTTCACCGCTTACGTATATATGCGAATTGACTTTTTACAAATTGGTAACGGTATGTTACGAAAAATAGCTTTTTAGGTGGACTGCGAAAAATTTTCCTCCTTTTTCACTTTTTGTCACCATCATCACTGATATATACAAACATCTTTTTCACTCTTAAAACTATATCAGCTTTATAAGTTATGACTTACCTGTAGGAGGTTTGTTGCTATGAAGGCATGTGAGACAGCCAAACACCTAAATGGTAGAGAAAAAAAAACAAAACAAATATGCTGTTTATGTTGGTCATGTTCGTCTATCCCTTTTTTCTGTAATAGTCAGTACCTATTACATCATTGAGGTTAGCAATATGATATATGGATTTCAAAACAACTTGCACTGGACTTCATATGACATTGATAATTTTTTTCTATATAATCCCATTAAATCAAAATCTTAATGAAAAAAAAAAAGTATTCATTTTGTTACAGGTTAATAACGAATTTGCAAGTCAAAATCAACAAGAAAAAAAAATCACCTGATCCTTGACAACAGCCACCTGGTCCTCTGGAATGTCACCCAATGGATATGCCCTCCCTGCCAGGCAGCAACTGGAGTGAAGAGTCACAAACAGATTGAGTTCAAAGAAAAAATGAGTAAATTTCAACAGCTGTAAAAGCTGTTTCATTATTATATAATGCAATGTTAAATGCACAATTTTTCCAAACTTTATTTGCAATTAATCCCCCCTCCCCCACCTAAATTCCCCTCAAAATTTCTCTTTATTTAGAGTTCCTTTTTTCTTTTCTTCTTTTTTGAGCAAAAGATTGAATTTTTAAAGATTCACTTACAAGTTAAAAATGTTCCTTTTATTTTAATACCATTGTGAACAAAAATTAAATTGTTTCCCTAAAAAACAACAACAATCCACTGTAAAAACAAATAGTTGAAAAAGCAACAACATGGCATTTGGTTTCTTCTTGATTTTAATGTGACAAAATCTATCCTCCGGTCTTCAACAGCATTCAGTGTTTTGCTTCTATTCTTCGTTTGATACAAGTTTCCTCTTATTTTCTATATTGATTCTTCATTACATTTATACAGTAACAAGTTAATTAAATCAAGAAGATACTTACCTAATATACACTAAAAGTTTGTTTCCTAATTTGATATGCACATCTGAGGAAATAAAAAAGAAAAATCATCAAAACTTATAACTTCCAACTTAAACCTGTTATTTGGAACAAACTCTTAAAATATCTAGACCTAGTTTACTTTTAATTTTGTACCTGTGGTTTATTATGAAAAAAAAAAAGCAAAGAAAAATTAGTATTGTGGACAGCCATTCCAAGAGGTAACTTGAGCATCAAACAAAGTGACAATAATGATAACGTCTCTATAATCAAAATCGAGATACAATTATGGTAAAGCAATAAATAGTATACCAAATTATCCAAGTTTTTTGGTCTATTTAGAGCTTCAAAAGATTAAAAGTCTCCCACAGGTATCATTTCTATTTCCTGCCTTTTAGAGTACAACACTCCCTACACTCACCCGTCAACTGTTTCCCTGTGCTGAGAGCTCCCCCTAACTGACCCAGCAGCTGCTCTAAAGGTGTAGTGAAATCCCCCATCCCTCTGTTGTACACGTAGATAATGGCATCATACAGACCATGACTCCAACACAGGCCAACAACCTTCAAGCAAAGTGCATGAAAAGAGAAATAAAAAAAAAAAATTATTTTCATGTGAAAGAAACTTTTAATTATCCTTTCCAATTATTTGTTATTATTTTTAAAAGGCAGAGTAACAAAAAGGTAATTAATACTAGATGGTTCTTGTTGCTGTTGTAATACTCCTTCGTGTACAAAATGTACCAAAAGCACTTTGGAAAAAAAAACACAAAAAAAACAACACCCAATTATTTAATGACATCTACTTACTTAAAAAAAACAACAACCCAAAAAAACCCCCAAAACCAGCGAACAAGTAAACCTCTGCTAAACAAACAATGTTTCTTGATATCTTTCGACATAATTAAAATGACTTTGCTAAGCACAGCACATTATTTTCAGTAAACCTAGCATTACTTAAAGATAATAAATAAGAGTCTACAAGACAAGACCTGATGAATATCCAGACTAGTGATATCCAGGTGCACAATACAAGACTCTACACTGTCCAGCAAACCCCGCATCTCGTAGTGGTCAACAAAGTCCTTCATTATGGCTGGTGGGATGGACGTCAAACGGTCAGACTGCATGTATGGCTCTAGGCACTCCAGGAATGTCCCTTTGGCAATGACATCAGAGGAGAAACGGTCATAGATTCGGTTGAACAGAAGATCCCTGCATGCAGAGAAAGTTTGAAAATGAAAGTGTTTAACACGAAAAATCATAACCTTAATATTTTACACCCTAAAACAAATGAATTGAGTGCACCCAATAAGATTTAGAATGGTAACTAGATAGTGAAAATATACATGGAATGATCAAATTTTACTAAAAAAATACATTCTTGGATAAATTGAAAAAAAAAATGACAAACAGAAATGTGCTTTTATTTTCTCGAACTTTTAAAGCACAAGATTAAAATTTAAATATAAAAATCAAACAAACCATTAAAACCATTTAAAATCCTTTAACAAACAATTTCTCAGATTGCTAACCAAAAAAATAGTGGGCTAACACAATTACTCACAGGTTTGACAAGTGCAGGCAGTAATCCACACAGACCGGAACAATTTCCTGAAAATAAATCAAAATGTGTCATTTAAAAAAGATTCTATGAGCAGAAAAAAAAATTAAATATTCTCAGACGCTTGTATAAAAATGTTTTCATTTCATAAAATTAGCATGAAAATTGTGAAAAACATTGTGAAAATGAATAGAGGAAAAAAAAATTCTTTGCAGCCACAGCTTTACTGAGCTGATAATATTTTTCAAAAATAAAAATGAGTTAAAAGACATGACAAGATATGAAACCCTTTGAAACTCTTAAATTTTCATTATTAGATATCATTCATAAAAAGAAAACTTTTCAAGCAAACTAACCTGATAGTAGTCCTCTAAATCCTCCAACTTGCCATTGCTGGGAGTTCTTGCTATAGCTACATCCACAAACTCCAAAAGAAGGTCGACCATCTTAGAGACAAAATGTAAAAGATTTATATTTTATTGGCTGGCTTTATATGCCAACGTTGGACGATCAACATCCATGCCCATGTACCAATACCAGCAAATAAGGCAAGTAGGTAACAAACTGCGCTATATTGTTATTGTTGTAAGTAAGTACATGTGTCACTTCTCCTCTTCCTCCTCATCTTCTTCTTCTTCTTCTACTTCCTCTTCATCTTCTTCTTTTTTTTTTTACATTAGTTCATAATATCATTTATTAATTTTACAAATGTTATCGTAACAATCTTTACTGAGTTTGCAAAGGCAATCCTTACCACATCAGCCACCAGCTCTTTGCGCTTTGCCTGAGGTCCAGTTAGTCCTATTACAGCTTTGGCTGTACCTTTATAAAATGAAAGACTGAGGGCAAGAGCATCTTGATATTTGTTTTCTTTCTTCAGGACAGCAATTCTCTAAAAAAAAAAAAAGCAGAAAGAAAATGCAGTGGTACAAAATATTTTAAAACATTACTTCAAAGATTAAAATTACACAATTGATGTCTCCTGGAGAGGCTTAAAAATATAATGAACACTTCTTTTTTACTTGCAAGAAAAGGACTGGAATTGGATTCTAAATTGGATACTGATCATTTTCATAAAATGTTATTTAATTGCAAAAGAAATAAGATAAAAAGCAGCTATGGATATCTGAGCTTTGATCCACATCAAGACCCTTTTACCTCTGTCCAGGTTCTCATGGAAAACATGTGGACAGCTTTGGTACCCAGAAGGAACAGTTGTCCACCATGACTAGTCACGGACTGGTAGCAGGCCTGGTCTCCAGCAAATGCCTGGGATGAAACAACAACAGAAAGTTAAAGAAAAATACAAATAAGAAGAAAAATTACAAAAATATATATACAGAGTAGGTTTGAGCTTGTTAAAAATATAATTGGGTGACAGGGAGAAAATTTTAAATTCTTTAAAATTACACAGAACAGAAGGAAAGTAAATCTTGAAACAGATTACTATATATAATGTCTTCATTAAATTTACACCAGGTTTAACGATCTCAAAATACTTGTTAATTGAACAATGAGTGGTCTACTCAAAGAGAAAAACATTCAGTTTCATATTGATCAGACAGACAATTTGAGAACAAAACAATGAACAATCAATAGAAATTGTTTCACTAGATGTGCCCACATACCAATGCTTGACTGACATTTCCTCCTGTAGCAAGAGACTTGAAATAACTGGTGCCGTACACAAGTTGTGTGCCCGACACATCAATTACCTAAGAAACGTTCATCAAAAATTATGAAATTTCAGTGAATATACAAGTTTTGAGTGGACTTTGAACTCTGATCCTTTATGTCCCTCATGTCTCAGAATTATTGACAAAATTCTCATGTCAGACGAATTTTCGCTGTGTTAACTCTTCTTGGAATAACAAAATTAATATTTATAATACCTAGGTACTAACATGGAAGCTAAACCATTAAGCTTAATCTTTGCAAAAGCAAAACAGGGAATCCATGGGCCAGTCATGCTTTAGACTAATTGACAATGAAAATAAATATTTTGTAAATCTCATGTACTAGCTTAATCAATTTTTGCCTGAAATCTTCAGGCTTTCTTATTTGACAAGTGATATATTAACTATGTTTGGCAAGTAATTTGAAATATTGCTGATAACTTGTATTTGTTATTTCTGATCCTTCAATTTCAATCAATTTGGGTGACATTTCAATACTTAAAAGAGGGAAAATGTGTCTTAACCTATCAAGCTAACCGAATAATGAAGGATTGATGAAGAAAGGACAGCTAAGAGGTAGAGTAAGCGAGAGAAAAATTGTTAAAATACAGTATTGTTTTTTTTTTAACACAAAGAGAGACCCCCCCCCCCCCCCCCAAATCTAGCCATTTTTTTAGGCTACGAAAAACTGCAGGGCCGGAAAAAAATGACTTATTACTTTTGGAGGTAAAAATATAATAAAAACCAAACAAAAAACAAACCCCCCTCCACAAATTTAAAATAAAAGAAAGGTAGAAAAAAAGTAAATTTAGAAACCTCTAGTTCCTCCTCTGATCGCACGTCAATCACATGAAGCTTTTCTGTCCTGTCTAAGCATACAAGAACTCTGGCATTCATCCACTGAAACAGCAATGATTTCATTGTGATAAACTCAAGATAATTAACTTGAAGCTCAACTCTAGAATTATTACAATAAATACTACATTTTCACATATTCTTATTTTTATATCTTATTTTAGAATTGTATAGAGCGATTTAAATTCAATTGTATTAATGAGTGCAAGATACATTATCTAACGAATGAAGTCATATGAAATAGCAGTACAAATCAACACAGGAACAATTATCTATATATAACAAAAGATTAACGAAGTGAGAAAATTACAAGCACATAAAACAAAGAACAACAATTAACCCATAAGACATAAATCTTAACATTTAACAAAATCCTTTAAACTTTATTTTCTGTTTGACAAAAAGGCAGAATTGAAAGCTAAGTAACCTACAGTTATATTCAAGAGCTGATAATTGACTTCGATTTTTTGCAACCCAACAGCTTGAATATCTTGGGGGCTGTGGCAGATAACCTTGAAGAGGGAAGAAAAAAATATATATATACAAAATAGTCCCAAACTAATTTGTTCACTTAATGTTATCAAGAAAAGAAAAACAAAATAGCATTAAACATCCAGGCATACTTGTGCAAACAATTTTATGTACATGTATTAACAAAATTACATGAGAAGAATGGTGATATAGAAAAACTTTATTATAAGTTATATCCATTTTATTTCAAGTTTAAAAGTCAACTTTGTACTCCATATGTACAATTTAATGGGTTACAGACAACATAAATATATCAGGAAGAAAAACAAAAAGAAAGATTGAAAATAAAAATGAGGGATTATTTTTTTTAAACTCACCTGATAAAAGTAAATAGTTTTATCACGTGCAAAGGCCAGCACTGGGTCAATGACCCGGTCCCTCTCAGACACTTGAATAATGACAAACTGCCAGGCCAGGAGAGGCAGAGTGGACGGGTCACCCTGATCACAATGGTTGATAAAAGTTGTGTCAGAGGAGGAGTTGATGAAAATTTTATCCATAGTTGATACTTACACCGACGAAAAGTACACCAATTAGCAAAATCATTTAAAATGAGTTATAGTATTCAAGAGCCTCAATACATGAGACATGAAAGTAGCCAACACAAATACAACCATATTGGCTATTTTTCCACGCCAGTTATAAAATTTCAACAGGCTTGAAATTAGTTTAAAACACAATGAGAAACAACGAGTATGCCATGAGAGGTAAATACTATCATTTGGCTGAAAGTGTAAACCTATTGCAAAATTTGGGATCACCCATGATTTAAAGATTAAAATGTGCATCTTCCTACTTCTTGCTAAATCATCATTATTATTATTGCTGTTGTTATTATTATTATTATTATTATTATTATTATTATTACGGATGAATCTGCAGTGTGTTGTATTAAAACTCAATTATATTATTATTATTATTATTATTGATATTATTATTATTATTATATTGTCATTATTTTAATTAATAAACTTATATTAATATCATTATCACTATTATGTGATAATCTGTCTTAGATGGATAAAGTTTAAACACAATAGGAAATTACATTGTGAAAGAAAGTATTGATGAACAAAGAAAATTTGTGGTTTCAAATGGAGCATCTTAAGATCACTTTATATAATGCCATAATGCTTTGATTCACATTAAAAAGGAAACACTTATTGGTTCCATTGGCTCCATTGAAAGCTACAAAAACATAATGCCTATAAGATTCAACATTTAGGGAACAAAATAAATGACTATCGTTGCAAAATATATGAACCAGATTTAAAGTTAACTTTACCTTCAGAGGATGTGTGAACATAACTTTGAGATGTGGTCTAACTGTAACCAACAGCACCTTTAAAGAAGGGAAAACAAAGAACAACAGTTGTCAGATATTTCTGTGTTAAGCAACAATAGGCAGAGCAAAGCAAATGTAATTAAATGTACATTTTTGCCTATATGTAGATACTGACAGATGCGTTGAAAACATTTTATTTTGTAGCACAGGAGTTGTCATGTGTACAAAAAATAGAATTTTCAAGAAAATCTCATATATTTCGAGAAACAATTGTTGCACAAACCATGATACATACCTTGGAGAAGGAAGCCATGGCAAGCACCAACACATCCTGCATTGGATGGTCCTTGATTGTATAGTTCATGTGAAGTGGCTCTATGATACACACCTCTCCTCGACTGTAGTTGTCAAAAGAAGTACAAAATCAATAGCAGTTGAAATAATTATAGTAATTAAAAAGTAAGATTATTTGAACAACCACCACATAATTTCTACTGATGCTTCAATAATCACTACTAAAACAACCATCACCATAGATTAACTATTGAGTAACTAAAGTAACAGCTACTTATGCTAATATATGCTACTTATAAAACCATAACAACTTTATATTTGTTTGTTATTGATATTGGTACTACTAAACAGCAATAATAAAAATATTTAAAAAAAGCTCCATCAACAGATGTAAAAAGTCATGAGACTGACCTGCCAGAGAAAAGACACTGAGACTCACAAGTGCGGACACCAATCAGACGTCTAAGAGGAAAAAAAAATCAAATGTGAGCACGAAAACTCATATATATCAATGTTACTTGACAAAAATTGGATGAGTTATTCCTTTTTCAAGTTTCCATTATGTATGCAAGGAGAAGCAAGACAAATTATAATTATTGATTTTAAAAAATGTTGATGAAACTGAATGCCCCAATATATTTCCATTTGACAATTAGAATCAAACTTAAGTATGCAGTAATATGCATGTTTGAAAGGGAATATAATTATACCAGATCAAACTTTTCACCTCAGCTCTCAATTTTGTCCGCATATTTTACTATGTTGCTCATTTAAATTTGCCACAAGTAATGTCAATCTTCTCAAAAATGGTCATGATAAAAGTTAAAGCATAAACCAACAGCTCCCTATATTTTTCATGTTCAATAATAATAACAGTAATAATAATAATAATAATAATAATAATAATAATAATATTAATAAGGAGAAACAAGACAAATTATAATTATTGATTAAAAAATTTTTTTTTGATGAAACTAAAAGCACCAAGATATTTCCATTTGACTTAATACACTGAAGTGAAGAGTACTAAGCATGTATAAAAAAGAATATAATTATACTAGATCAAACTTTTCATCGCAGCTCTCATGTTTTATGCATATTTTACTATGTTGCTCATTCAATTTTGCTACAAATAATATCAATCTTCTACAAAAATGTTCATGATAAAAGTTAAAGAATAAACAAACAGCTACCTACATTTTTGACGTTCAAAAATAATAATAATAATGATAATAAATGAAAAAAAAACAACAGCTGTATGCACTACTTACTTGAACTCCAGCTCAAAGACAGATCCCCCACTATCACTGCACACTGCTAGGACATAGCTGTCAGTAAACTGTCAATTCAAGAATCGGAAAAAAAAAAAGATTTTAAAAGGTTACAATGCAGCAAACTTTTCTCTCACGTAAGGACTTCTGGAGCAACAAAAGTGTGATTGAATAACATCCCGGAGTCATAACTTCATTAAAAAATTGGCTTTAAAATAGAGCTACAAACAGACAATATATTTTCTTATTATCTGACATATGTAAGAAAATGCAGCAGATGTAAAATTGTCGGCATTCTCTCTGTTCAAAGTTTTGTTCCAGTAATCACTTCTTAAAGAGGAATAGATCATCATTGCTTGAACACAGATATTTCATAACCACTAAGTGTTCCTGTCTGAAAGAAGACTTTGTGTATGTGCAAGATTAAACAAAAATTTTGCCAAAGATAGTTAACTAACAGAAAGTAAAGCAAATTTACAATGCTCTCCATCAATAAACTTGCATTCTAATGACCAGTTTCTTTTGTAAACTTGATTTCAAAAAATATTTGGCCAAAGATATTTAAATCTTTTAAGTAAAGCTAAGTGCATTCACAGTGGACTCATTCCCTCTATGCAGCTCTTATTAATGTGAAACAACATCTTCTCTTTATTTCAAACGTCTATGATCAATCCTCCAAAGGGACTATACAGTAGTAAGTAGTGCATACAAACCTTTGGATTTGAACAAAGAAATCAATTTTTGACATGCAAAAAAATGTTCCTGGAATAATATCTGTTTAAGAGGGATACGAGAACAGTCATATCCAAAACTCTATCGATTTATCTAATTGAGTCTCTTCATCTTCATATAAAACGTTTTGGCGTGTTTGAAGTATCAAGGCTCTCATATTCTTTGTTAGGATGTCAAATGAGGAAAGGCGGTAGTACGATGTGGGAGAAAAAGAGGTAAGGGGTTAAAGGGCAATAATTTTTATCATATCAATCGCAGGTCAAGTATACACACAACAGGACAGAAATCAGAGGGTAATCAAAGTGCTGAAAAAAGGAGAAACCTTGGTTTTATATTCCTTCCTTTTTATGGTGAGCAGAAACATATGTTTTATCATAACTTACGCCATGATGGATTGTATGTAGGCAGGGGCTCAAACTTTTTTATGATCCTTATATTATTACGAGTCACCAATTTTAGTTATACCTGATACGGAATTGATCTTTTGGGGGTATAATACTAGGATTTATATGCCCCCCAAAAATAATGTTGCTTAAAAAAAAAATGCCTTGAAAAACAAAAATCGATCTATCCTAGCATCTCTTTCGACTGTCTAAAAAGGGTGTTTTTTAAAGCAGAGACCTCTATTATTACTTCCATTTGGTACCGTACCTGCCAAGCAATCCAACTAATAACAGCATCCACGACCAAGTGAAAATTTTGCTCTAATAGATCTAGATCTAGTTCTGTGAAAGGGGATAATTTAGATAATAACTGTTTATCATTCTTGTAAACGTTAAATCTGTATTATTATTATTTTACTTAGAGTCTTCTTTACTGATAATTTGATTTTCATATCGACTTTCACTATATTATTAATTTTATTCTGTAAATCATTAGTAAAAAACAGTATCCTAATCAAGGATAGCCACAAAATCAACAAAACTAAATTAAAGAAGTGATACCCCTTCTTTCTCTTATCCAGTGAAACACAAAAATTTTCAAAAAAAAGAAAATTTGCACTACTTACTTGAACTCAAGCTCAAAGACAGATCCCCCACTATCACTGCACACTGCTAGGACATAGCTGTCTGTAAACTGTCAATTCAAGAATCGGAAAAAAAATTTAAAGAGGTTGCAATTCAGCAAACTTTCCTCTCCCATAAGGACTTCTAGAGTAACAAAAGTACGATTGAATAGCATCCTGGAGTTATAATTTCATTAAAAATTGCATTTAAAACAGAGCTACAAATAGACAACATATTTTCAAATTATCTTACATATGTAACAAAATGCTGTAGATGTAAAATTGTCAGCATTCTCTATGTTTAAAGTCTTGTTCCAGTAATCACTGCTTAAAGAGGAGTATATCATAATTGTTTGAACACAGCTATTTCATAATTACAAATTTTGCTGTCTGCAAGAAGACTTTGTGTATGTGCAAGATTAAAAAAAAATTGCCAAAGATAGTTAACTAAGAGAAAGTATAGCAAATTCAGTGCTCTCCACCATAAACTTGCATTCTAAGAACCAGTTACTTCTATAAACCTGATTTCAAAAAATATTTTGCCAAAGGTATTTAAATCTTTCAGGTAAAGCTAAATGCATTTACAGTGGATTCATTCCTTCTATGCAGCTTGTATTGATGTGATACCCCTTCTTTCTCTTATCAGTGAATCAAAAATTTTCAAGTAGCTTTAGTGCTTACTCAGACAGGGAGAATCCCTTTCTAAGAATGGGTATGATCCGCTTGCAGGCAAAGAGTGACAAATGCCCATTTGCGGTAGGAAATGTGATAGGTGTCTCAGAAAGATGACATTCAGTGTTAAAACTCACCTTGATATGCAGGACTGCAGTGCCAGGAGGGTGGGCATCTGTGATTGTCCTAAGTAGTTTGCCTGTTGTCAGGTCCCACATGGTAATCTGATACAAGTGGTGGGTACTTTGAATTAATTGCATCTATGAAGAAAATAGGTAGGCTACTTATGTTTTAATATTTTGCATTCAGAATTCATAAAGAGCAGAGAACATTGAAACTAAGTCTTTCTATTTATGATAAACTGGCAAGACAGAATAATCGCATTCAACATGTAGATCAAACTGGGTGAGCTAAACTTTGTGTTGATTTTTGCTCTGAATTTAATTAACATTAACATTAAAAACAGACAGGCAAGAAACTTCGGTTTGGAGATCGCACAGAGGAAAAATATTAGCTATAGGTAATATCAGCAAAACTGAGGCACAGAGAAAGTTTCCAGTGAATTAGAGAAGATATTTTGACGCTAGAGTTGATAGCCTGAATATTTTTTTTTTTTTTATAAAGATGTAACTTTTTAAAGTATTTGTTGGATTGTAACTATTTGGGGTCAACTTTGATTTCAAGTATGGCTTTTTAAAATGTATACATATGCGTAAAAAAGGTAATTAAATAATGCATGCACTAACAAGCATCACGCGTGATTACCCAGCACAATGAAAACCTGAGCGATCAAAGTGTAGGTTTGATACATTAAAAAAAAAAAAAAAGCTGGTATGATCAATAATACTCAAATCATATAACATACTTAATGAATATAATTCTTTTATTTTTCTTCATTTGAAAACCCACTCAAGTACAAGTAAATTAAATCTAAATCATGAACTAGCTAACACGGTATACCTGTCCTCTGGCAAAGCCGCAGAGCAATCGAGAACAGTCACGGTTGAAGCTCAGGGCGGAGACAGACCCATACTGGGCCCCGACTGCTGTGCTTCCCAGGCACCATTTCAGTACCTGACTGGGATCTAACATGGAAGAGCATGTGTTAAAATGTTAAAAACAAATGTGTTATATGCAACCTGCTGTAAAGCTATTTCAAAAAAAAAAAGAAAAAAATTGAAATGTTATTAACACTCAACATCAAACCCTTTATAATCTCCAGACATAAAAAAAAGCTAAACAACAAAAAAAAAATCAGGAAAGTTTATGGATACTTTTCTACTGCTTAATTTGAAAATAAAATTGGTTGTTTTATTATCATATATAATACCAACATGAGTAACATTTTTGTTCTTGTTTTATGGTTGGCTGTAAATTAATCATACCACAAAACTCACCAAATACAAGCACCAGCCCATGTGATGTACCAATAGCCACAAGAGAAGACACAACCTAAAATGTATGAAAAAAAAAATGAAATCTGTCATATGTCATGAAATTAAAGAGCTTTCTGCCTAACAAAGAGGGTGTTTAAAAAGGGAGTATAAACATATATTTCATAAATCACAAGGTATGATTCTCTTCATAATTTTCAAAAATTACATTTAACTTAAACCCTTTTTCTAACACTTTTTATCTCTTAAACTATTTTGAAATTTTGAAAAAATGAACTCACAATAGCAGTGGGCATGCCAGCATCGACTCTGTCCTATAAGAGAAGAAAGAAAGAAAGACATAGAGAGCCTGATTGATAATTTTAAAAAGTGTTATAAAAACATTTATAAGGCATAGATCTAGTTAGCTTTGATGATAGTTTTCAGATGCCGAGTAAGCAACAAGGCCAGATACGCATTCAACACCCTAAAAAACAATCTGGAGGTCTGCAACAAGATCAGAAATCTTCAATACCAACTTAAAGATTGTCCTGCTCTATGTCGAGACCACGATCAGCACCCAAAACTATGAACATGCACCAACGATGCCTCAGAAACATCCTTAATGTTAGGTGGCCTGAAGTAATCCAAATCAGAACCAGGTCCAGTGGAGGGGAGTTGCTGCAGCCCTATGTTCCATAGGGAACCAAGAGGCTTAAACTGACTAAACCAAATGATAGTTTTAAAAGCATTGCTATAAAATCAAACTGATATACCTTATCTAAATATCTAAAGCAGTTTACTTTCTGGCATGCTTCACTAAATATTTTCTTTGTCCTCAACCTTTCATTACAACAGAATTCAAAACAAAATCCCAGAATACGAGTACTACAATAAATATATACAATCCTTACCGTAGCTGATATAAGTTGTGCTGAAACACTTTTAAGTTTGCTTGGCCGCAGTACTGATCCATGAGTAGTTGTCACAGGCTTCTTTGCTCTACAGAATGATTGAAATCAATATTACATGTAAATTACAATTTGAAAAAAGTCTCAATAGGCAAAAAGAACAGATGCTGTTAAACTAGATTTAATCAGAATACAGATACAAAATATTTTGAAATAACTGATCTGCTAGGACAATCTTGACTTACAGAGAACTGAAACAATCATGTTCTTAGTACTAGTAACTAACTGTTTTTAAGGAGAAAGGCATTAGGATTTTTTTTATTAATTGATTTAAAAACTAATCATTAATTTTTCACAATAATCCCACTCTTTTATTCTTTTCACTTGTTTCAATAAGAATAATGGTTACTTAACTAATATAAAATACACTTTCTATAAAGAATCAAAATAAAATTCTACACTGTAGTAATGTAATGCATGATCTCAGCCACAAAAAGAAATACAAATCTAAAACATAAGATAACCTACTGAAGATCATTTTTTCTCACTACAGACCACAGCTTAACTATGGCAGAATCAAATACAAATGAACACATGTGGATATCAGGGCGGACATGCTTACCCCACCACTGCGACACTGATCCAACCTTATCAAACAGTTTGGGGTCAACTTACCGCTCTCTCCGTCTGAGCTCATGGCTGTCCTGACTGGAGAGTGAGGATGTCTCGTTGAAATCTCCAGGCTGCAGCAGGTGGAGACCAGTCTTAGTTGCTGTGTCTGCTGTAGATACGATATCATCATCCACAACATAATTGGAATCATCCACCTAAAGAAAAAAATCAAGTGTTGAAGGTACTTTTTATGAGGGCAATCATAATTATTTACATTATGATGTAATATAAAACTATAAAAGTATGATTTCTAAACATAAATGGTAAAAACATGACTCAGTTCTAAACCCCACCCCCCACAAATAAACAATGACATGAACTACTCAATCATAAGATCCAGTCTTATCTATTCAAACTTTTCAAACTCTACTTGATCAAATCATCATTAGTAAAAAATAATGGCAGATCAAGCAAGGCAAACATAAAACAAGATAAAATTGTTAGAAAAAAAAGTGTTATACAGCTAGCTAGTGACAATTACAATCTAATTTAATGTACAACATAAAAACACATATATGGCTTTCTAAAATTATAATTGAAAAGCAAAATAAACACAGTAAATCAAAGCACAATTCAAATAATAAAAAAATAATCAAATTCAAATAATAAAATATATCAAAAGGAATGGCAAAACTGACAAGACACAAACCTCATTTAAGATGCTTTCCAGGGTTGGAGCATTCTCAACTTTTGGGATGTCAAATTCCAAATCATCGAGGAGCTAGGTATTCAGATTGAAAAATTATAAGCACAAAGTTCTGAGATATTCTTTCAGACCAAGATTCATAAATAAGGAGCATTAAATGCATATTTTATATATATATATATTTTTTTACTGATACATCGAAATATCTTGATTCAGCAATAATCTTATGTAAAATAAGTGAGTTCATTGCCTCCATCAGTTTAGATTTCCAAGACAAATTTAAATGAAATTCAAACAAAGAGTAGACATTTTCTTTAAAAACATTCCTCAATAGTACAAATACTCTAAAAGTAAGCTTGAAGAGCATTAGATGCAGTTATACCTCCTAAAATCCTACATTTTTATTTTAAGACCTTTCATTATTTTCATTTTAATGATAAAGCAATTATTAAAAAAAAAAGGTAGCCATCAACATGAAGGATGGAAACTTAAAAATCGAAGCCATGCCATTAAAGATATAAAACACTAAGAGCAACAGAATCTTTACGAGTGAAATTATGAAAAAGTCGCATCTTCTCTATTTGTGTTATATTATCAATACATGTTGATTTTATAGTTACAGCCAATTTTTTCGCTAGAAATGAGTCATGAAACAGAAAAAATCTAGAGCAGCAGATGATATGCATGATTTGTTTTTCTGAGAAATAATTTCTTAAAAAAAAAAAATTCTTAAACTTTTAGTTTAAGTTGAACACTTTCTTTCAGAAAAACTAAAATGACTATGTTAGAGCATTTAACAAGCTTTAAATTAAAGATTTACATCTAATTCTAAATCTAGTGCGCATAGAGCATTGCTTTTTCTCTGAATATGCAAAAATTAATGTCATTCATTGTTATTATTATTATTACTATATATGATCTAGACTCATCCCCGCTACAATGGTCAATTAACTAGTGCGTTGCAGCGCTCAGACAGTCCAAAGGTGCACCTTAGCCTTTGGATTCAACTACAATAATGCCTGCAGTTTCCTCACAGTTGACCTAATTATCTGGCACCTTCAGCTTTATGAGTTAGAGGCCAGTAGGCTAGATCATCAGCCCAACCGGTCCTCTGTTACTCCATAACCACTGCCGTCCTGGCTCTGATTACATGGCAGCAATGTTTGATATTGGAGGCAAAGTAATTGGATTGGTATTGACTAGACCTAAGGACTAAAGTTGATTGCCTCGCTATGAAAGAACTACTGGTTCCGCTTGTGGCCCCAATTGAAAGTTCAACAGAAATGGAAATATCAGCTGAGTATCGAACATTTTACCTCCTACTCATCAAACCAGAGCACAAATGTTAGAGATATCTGGTGACTTATATTGCTAAAAATGCAATCTTCAAATTAATGTTATGTCCCATAGGTTTCCCACAGGGATGGGTGGAAAAAGAGCGGCGACACCAAATATTTGAACCTTGGACTTCCTGCTCCTCGGTACCGAGCACTGGAGACTGAATTATCTTTATGTTCCTACTAAGCAAACACTAATATTATTTAAATTTAATTAGATCTGCACCCCACAAAATTCTAGAAAAATATCAGACCAAATTTTTGGACACCTGCCAAGTATCGCACTGTCTGCTTGAGAACGCAGGCCAAGACAGACGTGAGGCGGTAATGATCAAAGATTACCAAGTGAAGCACCGGCAGTTACTGTACGTGTCAGCCTACTATCCAAATAAACTGAGTACAGTGTAAAAGTGAGTCACTCGCAATTACAAGCTGTCAGTCACATAAACAGTGCAGACTTGAGTTCAACATGCAATGTGGCTAGCACCTTTTTCATATCAGTGTGTGTGTGTGTGT
This sequence comes from Elysia chlorotica, assembly GCA_003991915.1. NCBI lineage: Eukaryota > Metazoa > Mollusca > Gastropoda > Plakobranchidae > Elysia > Elysia chlorotica. The sequence goes on from RQTK01000247.1 coordinate 342,608, forward strand.
GTGTGTCTGTCTGTCTTTGTGTCTTGTGGGGCAATGTTTGACACCTCTATGTGAATCAGTCAAAGCATGGCTTTTATCACAATCTGCCCCTACATTGATGGTTCAACCGTCTTTATACACAGGGACTTAACACCGCCAGGTTATCCAAGGGGGTATCTTGCTCCTTCCTCAGCCCTTTCCTTTCTTAGAGATCAAGGCTATCATCAACAATATAACCGTCATAATGTGACTGGGAGGCTGAGAATCCTCCAAACTTCTAATTGTTTGATAATTTAAGAGCATGTACACCTATTCTCGTGTGATAGAAAAAGGAGAAATTAAGTGTGGTGGACGATGACTGAGCCAGGGGAGTGTCTTTCAGCATTTGGTGGGTGCCTTTTTCTGGTCCCATGGATGATGGGTTGGGACAGGGAAGGAATGCTGCCTTACTCTCTTTTTCATTCTTTTGACAGGAGGGGGAGGAGTGTAGTGGACGACAGGTAGTGACTGATTCATGATTAGTTGGGTGTGCCTTGAATGCCTGCATCCTTTGTAACATATCAATTGTCAGGGGCTCCAAGGGTTGGTGCAGGTCTGTCGTCTAACATTGGGTTAAAAAACTATAATGGTGTCATAAGTGGTCGAGTAAATCCACATTCACTTTTGTCTATGACTATTGACCCTTTGCTGTTAGGAGGTCAACAGCTTTTGATGGGTGCGATGGAAACAACAGCGGGTTGGTCGGACCTGTTTGTATCCTCAACTTCTCTTCCAAATTGATAAAGGGGAGAAAATGAGGGTCTAACTATCATTGGGTTTCAGGGCAGCAAAATGCTGACTGGGGTGGGAAGGATCCAATGACAAATGGCAGGGTAGCAATTTCTTTGAAAGTCGCCATGTGGCCGGAGCTGGGGGAGATTTTATCATTAATTTTGTTGTTTGGAGGCGGCTTGCTGGTTGCATGGTATTCAGGAAGACTGACAGGAAAGGTATGCTGCCTTACTTTTCTTTTCATTTTTTTTTATAGGAGCGGGAGGAGTGTAGTGGACGATCGGATAGGTAGGAACCTGTTCATGATTAGTTGGGTGTGCGTTGAATGCCTCCATCCTTTGTTACACATCAGGGTCACCAAGGGTTGGTGCAGGTCTGTCGTCTAGCATTGGGCTAAAACACTACAAAAGGACGAATTAAAGCCAGTGTCAGTAACTTGGCACCCAGCAGTGCCGATTTGGGAGATGCTAAGTCAGTGAAGTAGCCCCGAGCGGAATGAGTAGTTCTTTCACAGCGAGGCAGTCAATTGGCGCACCATGCTTCATGGGTTTTAAAGAAGATCTAGAAAACTGGCACAATTCTAGATCTAAATTTAGATTACCGTATATAAGATAGATCTAGACTAGCTAAATCTAGTCCTAGATCTAGATCTATAAGATCTAGACTAGCTCGATTAAATCTAGATAAGATCTAGACTAGATTTGTTTATTATTGACGTATGTGCATAGACTTAATCATGTTGTATGCAATTTTTAGTTAAAAAAAGGCCAACCTCATCAATATCAAAAGATAGGGCGCTTATTTTATCAGAAGATGCTGCGCTGAAGTTCCCCGCAGCTCCGCCTTCGTCCGCCATGATTGTTTACTTGTAAAACATAAAATTATTGGAGTACTCTCCCTTTCAGTTTCAGGGTATCGAAGTTTCATTGAGCCTCAGGCCTCCGACCATTCTTATACTAATTAAAAGTCTACATGCCATGGGCCTACTCGAGCATCAAGCAACCAATAATAATAAAAAAGAAAAAACAAACAAACAAAAAAAACCCCCCAAAAAACCAACAAAACAAAGCCAAAAAACAACAACAACAACAAACAAAAAACAAAACAAAAACAACATATTGCGGCATGCCACTTTGGTGCTAGAGACTAATAAACATCTGGGAAACATCTCTGAAAAAAAATTATTGTTAATTTTGAGCCGGTTTAAATTATCTTTATTTTTTTATACACGTAATACATAATAAGCCAGGCGAGCTCTGATTGTCTCGTAGGCCTAATGTGCGACGAAATAATTAATATGCTATTACGTCCATCAAACCGTGTAATTGAATTTTGCAAAATATTACCACATTCTCAAAAGGCAAGGTTGTATTGAAAGAAGACAGTTTTAATTTGTTACAGCGATTTATGTATTAAGTGGGAAAATTATCGGAAGAGAGCGAGAGAGAGGTAGATAGCGAGAGAGATAGGTATATAGATAGATAGATAGATAGATAGATAGATAGATAGATAGATAGATAGATAGATAGATAGATAGATAGATAGATAGATAGATAGATAGATAGATAGATAGATAGAGAGAGAGAGAGAGAGAGATAGAAAGAGAGAGAGAGAGAGAGAGAGAGAGAGAGAGAGAGAGAGAGAGAGAGAGAGAGAGAGAAAGAAAGGGAGAGAGAGAGAGTGAGAGAAAGAGAGAGGGGGAGAGATGGATACCGTGAAAAGAGATCAAAGAAATCAAAACACTATCATGCGCTACACAATGCAGTCTGTAAGCCTATGTTCATAAAAGGGAACCCATTAAGGATTATGGCGGTTCGCTATGGTATGCCCGGGTATAGATCTAGGTGTGAAATGAGCGATGCTGTTAACAGTAAAGAAAGCTCATATTAACTTCTCTCCGACGATACCCCAAACGGGTTTTCTGGCCCAGGATCTGACGGCCTTGAACTAGAGAATGCAATTGCGCTTTTCAATATATTTTTTAAAGCATACACAGAACATACAGAGAACTAACTTAGCTCTCGAGAAAAAAAAAACAATAACAAAAGCAAAAAACAAACAAGCAAACCAGGGAGGGCTCCAGGTATACAAACCAATATTGCAACAGATTAAATAGTAACAATGATTGAGTATTTTAGTGTATCGAACATTTTTTTCTGATATTCTCATTGTTAGTTGTTACAGTGATCCCTACTATCTATTGTGTTGAGCTAATGAAAAAAAAAACAAAAAAACAACTGGGAATATCTTTTTGCTTATTTATATTCAGGAGGATAAGTCATAGTACAACTTTCGTACAACCAACAAGAAAAAAAAGAGAATAAAATAATCAAACATACAAATACAGCAAACAATATTTAAAAAAAAAGAAAAATACCACTGCAAAGAAAGAGGCAACACCATCATCTTCAACAACGCCAAGCGATGATCATAATGTAGTGTAAATCTTTGTACAACAGTTCGTTCTTCAGGGTTTTATGAATCAAAAAATCACCAAACTGAAACCTCTTCACACATTTTTCTTGATTATACTCATTCCTGCGAAGACTAATCTTATATCGTGAAATAAGATTTTTGCCTGTAAGTCAGATGACTATAAGGCGTAGAGTTCTAACAAAATCGAAAACAAAACAAAACAATAACATTGGTAGAAATAGGAAAGGAAAAGGGCATTTAGAGATCGGCTCAATAGATTTAACCTTTCTGAAAATTGACGCCCATGTGAACGATCATGTAGAAGTAGACGGTGCGCCCCTGCCGTGCAAACATTGACAAGAATCCCACCAAACAAGAAGACGCGCAGACCCAGCCAGGGCCATAACGGCAAACCTTCCTGATCCCCGTCCCCTTCCCTCTGTTTTCACAACTATGCCCCTCGCCATAATGGGTTTAAACCTACTATTCTTGTTAATTCTCCGGATAAGACCTAGTAGACCTAATAGACATAAGTTGTTCTTAAGTGTTGTCCCTAAACCCTTTTCTCTTACCCCCTCCCCTTCTTTTTTCACCATTTGCTTCATGAAACCTATTCCTCATAAAATGTAGTTTTCAAGAGACCACTTCGCTAACAAGTCGCTGAAACTGGTACTTGTAATTCCAATACTTAGGAAGGTAGCACTACAATAGCATGGTCATTTGAATACCACTCTTACACAAACTCAAATAACTGCATTCACGAGACCAACTGCCTGATAGTGGTGCTTTTGGCAGCTTGTTATTGAAACGTAATTTGTCACTGTTGAATGCAAGCTTAGGGAAGTCCATGATTCACCGGGCGCAAATGCCTGACTCCACCCTTTACAACGTTTTGCAAATTTCATAAAGGAATCTGTTGTGCAGCTAAATCTAGTTTTCCTCAACTTCAATGGAATGAAGCGAGGGCCATGGGCAAGAATACGCAGGTAATGTGTGACCATATAACAGTCTTTATCTGATTCTGTAGCTAGTGCGGATTTCCTCTTTCTTCGACTAAAAAAAAGTGCTGAGAATTATGGTAAACCGTGCATTAATCATTCTGCACTAACGATCGTTTTGTGTTCGAGTGTCAAGTGACATTGCAATAAAAGATTGTTTAAAAAGTCTGAATGTTTTTTTTAGCGAGCATGTTCCTACATTTAGAGATAAAATAATGAGAATATGTTGACACAATGGTCTAGCACCTATAAAAAAAAATGACGAATGATCTTTTTCGCTTTTCACTATTTTTTTTTCTTCTGAACATTACAAACATTAATTTTTAAAGGACTTTCTATTAAATCACAATGAAGACTTATGATGAAACACCTTTTTATTCGAGTTATGAACGACTAATAAATCTCAGCGATTCGTGTCAATGTTCTAGTTGGGCAATGTCATTGGTTGAAATTGTCAGTATCTACAAGTAGATGACTATTGGCTAGGTGGTCTACAATGAGGTCGAATCAATCTACCACAACCTAAGCGTACTTGACCTCTCAGACCACAAAGCATGTCCTAGGGAAGGCAATTCATAAAGTTATAACCGACTAGCATTCCAAGGATGCAAATGGAAGTTCAAAGTTTAAATTCAAAATTAAGAAACAAAAGAAAAACCAAACAAAACAATTAAAAAAAAGACAAGACCAGGTCTATTTGTTGACCCGATCATTGCCCTATCGTAATGTGAAAAGAAGCTGTGCAGGTGGAAATAACGAGTTTTACTGTATTGATTTATTGGCTATACTTTCTTTGTTATTATAACCCTCCCTCTAACGCACTCCCTCTAACGCACTTTCGCACGCTGACCCCTCTTTGTCTACCTTACTCTTTCTACGTCTATTTATTACTTCGCCTCTCTCTCTCTCTTCCTTTTATCTTTCTTCCTTAAAATTTTATTTCTTTTTCCTCATCTAACTTGTTTCTGAGTTACTCCATAAAATTGTATCTTTTCCCTCTTACTCTCAACACTTCCGTCCTCCCCCTCTCTCCTTTCGCACAATCTACCTTCCTCCCTTCACCCCGCACCCTCCCCACCCCTCCCTCTCTCTCTCTCTCTCTCTCTCTCTCTCTCTCTCTCTCTCTCTCTCTCTCTCTCTCTCTCTCTCTCTCTCTCTCTCTCTCTCTCTCTCTCTCTCTCTCTCTATCTCTCTCTCTCTCTCTCTCTTTCTCTGTCCATTTTCGCTTCTTAGGCTCCTCAAGCCATGTCGATTTCTAAACATTCAACATTCTTTTATTTACGTTTAAAATGGAGCAAGGGCTTGGACAACCAGGAGACTGCACAGGCAAAAACCGATAATGGTTAGCGCCACATCTTGACAGGCTACTGAGAAACCAATGTCCTCTTACGGCTCCTAGCCTGCGTGAAGCAAAGGGCCCTGGTTTGGGGTGCCATAATAATAATTTCTTTTTCTCTGTGGTGTAGGCCTGTTGTGGAGTGCAGCGCACTGACTGAACACTGTGTGACAGCCTCGCCCCCTGTCTCGCCCCATGATGCCAGTAGTTTAGTGCCCATCTATGTGACAGCTATCATCGTTTTTACCTTGGCAGAGTTGAGTCACGATCCCTTGGATCAGCAGGCTGTAGTGAAGTTCACGCCCAGCGTTTAGAGCAATGTTTATGCTATTTTATTCACAGTGAAGCTCGGCCTATATTAGATACAAATTTAGATGTCGAGAACCCAGCGTTGTATCAGTTTACGTTTTATGATCTTAGCAAGAAGAAAAAAAGGACCTTCGCGTTTCTCTTGCCACATAAATTTAAACTGTCTATTAAAGACATATGGCTGAAGTTAATTCATTCGTTATGTTTTTGTAGTTTTCAACATGTGACCTATCTCATAAACTTTACAGTTAGAATCCTAGCTGTCATGTAAATAGATAACTTTGTAAGAGACCAGTACTTCGACAGTGAAGTGTGATAGGTTAGGTCTTGCACACATGGAAGGAAATATGAGATCCTTATTGATTTTCAGTGCCTTCACGATCTGTTGAAGATAGCAATATATAAAATAGGCCTTACATAAGGTACCGAGTAGAGCATTCACACATAAAGGTTCTGTGTTTGGAGACAAACCACGCAAGGTAAGAACATGATTTCTGTACCACACTACTGACAATTTGAGTTATCGTCAAATTTTTAAAGATTAATTTCAACACCCAAGTTATTTATTCTGTTCTAGCCACAAACTATGACAATACTTTTGTAGTGCAACTTCGTACAAAGTGTTGGTGTTTTTATTTAATCAAATAGACATGTAAAAATGTATAGCTAACAATTTCTGTTGCTACAAGCAATACCGCAATAATTATAAGAACCGCTTTTGCGCTTTTATCTTTTTTTTGCTCTTGCTTCTAGTAAAACAAATACAAAATGAAAACCACACAAACTGAAACTGCTATTAGCCCACCACCACCACCACCACCACTATTACTACTACAACTACTACTACTACTACTACTACTACTACTACTACTACTACTACTACTACTACTACTACTACTACTACTACTACTACTACT